>JZKD02S0413973.1:265353-278077 GCA_000966675.3 Picea glauca
TAAAAGAATTTCTCAGAAGCTCATAAATAATACAAATCCCTCTCTAACTAGTTTTCCCCTTGTGGGTTTTTCCAGGGTCGAAGTTAGACCGAAAATATTTGTGTCTAATATTTTTCTGAATTTTGCATATTGCTGATATTTTATTTTTGCGTTGAAAACGATGTTCATAATCCTCATGTTTCAGTTCTGAAATTTATTTTCAATTCTAAAATTTATTTTTTGTTCTAAAATTTATTTTCTGTTAAGTTTTTTAGATGTTGAAACACCAGGCTGTAGCATATGCTGAAACACCAGGCTGTAGCATATGTTGAAACACAGTGCTGAGTATGTGCTGAAACACCAGGCTGAGTATATGCTGAAACACCAGGCTTAGTATATGCTGAAACACCAGGCTGAGTATATGCTGAAACACCAGGCTGTAGCATATGCTGAAACATAGTGCTGAGTATATGTTGAAACACCAGGCTGAGTATATGCTGAAACACCAGGTTGAGTATATGCTGAAACACCAGGCTGTAACATATGCTGAAACAGTGCTGAAACTGAGTTTGGCATTTAAATTTGACTGAAAAATCAGCGAGACTGAAACTGGGTTGGGATTTTGAAAAATTAACATCTTGTTGGCACCATAAGGTTTTGAAAATACTATGAAAACAACAAACATTTGCACCACGAGTGTGCCACATGTTTTGTACCACATGGTGCCAAGATTCAGTACCTACACCAACCATTTTTCTACTGCATGTGCCAACTAGTTTTATACTATGCAAAAGGACTTGCAAGGTTTTCATGCATATAAAATCCTTGAAGATATTTTGTGATGATTGTAACCATTTTTGTAACAGATCCATTGGTCATGATTGAGGTTTTTAGTGAGATGGAAATTTTGTTATGATTTTCATGCTCCTATAGAGATATAAGAAATTCATGTGAATATATAAGTGTTGGATTTTTGGTCTACCTATAATTCATGGTTATTGTTGGATATGATATGGATTGTAGTGGTAGAGTTGTACATAGATCGTGAGAGAGAAATTATATTGAGATATTAGATTTAGGTATTTGGTTCAATATTAATGAGTCTCAGTGTAGGTTACGACCCTCCATGTATATGAATGTTTATTTTTTATTAATGAATGAAGGTCAAAGTCCCAATTGATATTGTATCATGAATTCTATTCTAAATATATGATTGTTAGACATGTTAGATTATGTGCGAATAGTATGATGTTGTCACAAATGAATTGATAGGATCTAATGTGCATCTTGTAGTGAAATTTCTCTTGTTTTTTATATTCCAACATGTTCTACACAACCATTTGGTCTTTGTGATTCTCATGCACATATCAGGTGAGACCTTACTAAGTTATTGAATATTTAATATGCGAACACAAATGGGGTATTTGTTGGTCAATCCTTTCAAACCCCGAGTCTGAAACCCCAATGCTAAAATCTATATTACATTAAATTCTAATGACCTCTTTACCATATATACAACATTCATATTCAAAAAAAGGAGTGCTTCATTCAAGGATTCTTCTTCAAGACAATACCTTTCTGGCATGTGCCCTTCTGTCAACTATGGTGTTTACTAAAAGTTGGGTACTCCAACCATTGACCATGTCTGCATTGATTTGATCATTAATGATTCTTCTAAATTAGGATTCTTCTTATATACATCATCTATTTAAATGAATCATATGCCAAGTCATCCTCCTTTGGACTACTTTTTACCTTGCACTAATATGCATTCAAATATGTGACTCTTTTGTCTACTAGAAAATACACACAGATCAAATCTAAATCTGTCTGATGAATTTCGTGATTGAGGGTCTAAATTCTAGCTTATATTTCCTATTGAACCAAATATAGGTGTTGGAGAAAGCACCCTATCCTTCGACCCCTTTTATCCTTCAATCAAGCCACATAAGGTGAGGTTTTCACTCCAATAAATATATTTTGATACATCATTCATTATTCTCTTAGTAGTATCGAGCCTATATCACAACACTCAAAAGAACTATTTAGTATGAAACTGATCATTTGGGTTGGATGAGAGTTGTTGTCTCATAATAAAAAAGATGATGATTGTTTTACATCAATACTTATGTAATATAGGTTAACAATGAATTCCAATACATTGGTAATGAAAATACATTTAAGAGTAGCTCGATTTCAGATATATGTATTCTTTATGAGAACTTGAAATATTGAACCTCGCCATTTCCCAATCAATCTCACGAGCCTATCATATTCGTAACAACCAACAAATATTCTCTTACTTCAATGCTTAAAAAAATCAGGGTCATCATTTAATGAGATTCCTTCCTCAAGACACTTATGCTTATGCCTCAATTAACTCTACAATAGGGCTATAAGTGCTTGATATCAGGCAAATTAGTAAGTGTGGACACAAACTAATATCCCTAACTTCCACACGAAGCTAAAACAAAACAAGACAGAATACAAATTTCACCTTAGACTTCATTGTCATATAAGCTAGTTTAGAGAGGAACGAGTGACATACCTTTTAAATGACGCTTGATCCTCGCTAGTTTTTTCCTTGTTTCTCCATATTTAGATTTGCAGAATGGTGAACCTGTTTAAGAATTATAAACCGAAAAAGAGAGAGAGAACAAGTATATATATATTCCAATGAATTATATGAATAAGATCAAGGAGTTATACAATAAAAGCCAAGACACCTTTATAGGGAAGAAATGTATTGTTGCATTATATTAAAATGGAATGTGGAGAATACAACCCATGCCTTGATGTTGCAAGATCCCTTTCAATGGCTCTTTGCTCCAACACATAGACCTTTTCTCCAATTCCTTTGATAAAGAAGATACACAATCTCACTTAGAGAGCTAAAGCAAAGCTATCTCAAGTATAATCTATAGCAGAACTCTTCATGCATAAGAAAACCTTATCCTTTTCAACCTTATCCTTTTCCATGAGAGATCCCTCTTTATATAGGGTGAAAGAGGGATGGATGAGGATATTAGGATGATCCCACTAAATTAGATAAGTGAGTAAGATCCAAACCAATTAGAGGCCACCTAATATTCTAGAAGATTCCCTTATAGAACATTCATGAGTTTTGACTTTTCCCTTTCTTAAGAATCATCGCACCCTATGCACAGGAAACCTACGATGATGCTGCAGTCCATATTTGGTGCAGAGTACGATGATCAAGGATCGCCATACCCAAAAATAGAGCAGGGTGCAACAATCTTCCTTGTCATAGCTTTTGAGGGATGAAAAGAAAACCACTTTTCTCTTGGAGAGAGTCTCTTTTAATATTTCCAGGGAACATGGAAGTGATTTAAGCACATGTCATCAGTTGATCACTGGGGTGACCAAAATAATGTGTAACAGAATTCCCCCCAAAGTATGAAGTTGGAATCTGTGACAACTGAAATACTTTGTAGAATGTGTGTGTTGAAAATAAGGAGTGCATCGATCAGGAACCTACACACAACCAAGCATCTGCATGATATACCATCTTCTGAGGTAGGCATTCTCATACTTAGACTACAAGTGACTCTAATCATAAGTTTCAAGTGAGTCATGGCCACTAAACATACACTGTAGATCCATGTCATCATGATTCAGCATAGCCAAGAGGAATACACCGTGGATCTATGCTCTAAAAGAATTCAAATTTGGACATAGCCACGAAACATACACAGTGGATATATGTGTCAGTAAAAACTTATGAATAGTTCGTTGCAACCTGGACCGATATGAAGAGATCCAGGGTCTTCATTTCCATCATCTCTAAGTACGAATCTATCCATGTGATTACATGTGTTGAAGTCGAACATGGTAGAAACCACTTGATTATCGATCATTAATGAAGCTTGTTAACAAGTGTGAGGGAAATCACCATTGATGTCAATGAATCCCAAGGTACTCTAGTACAATCCAACGAATGTGAATGAATGAGTTGAAGTTGAACACTCGATGGAATCTTCCAATCAAGGGACAACAATGTGAACCCATTGTTGAAAGTGAAGAGACCTGCCATTGAGGCATGTAGACTCCAAGGTACTCTATTATTTCTAATCCATGTCCCTGCATAATGAGTTGAAGTCGATAGGAAAAGACTCATCATAGGAGATCCTTAATGTATCCCCCATCAATTAAATTAAATATGTAATAGATTTGAAGTAGATCAGAGTATGAAGTGATTCGAAAATGACTCAGGGAAGGCATGACATGGTAGAAAATTTATAACTACAGATGATCGATTAGATAAAAGGATAGTTTAGGTTGGACTTCTCTTGAGCATATGAATGACACGACAATTGTCTTGGCATAATTGACTCAAAGGAGGACCCAACATATGAACTTGTGGACAGTCAAATGTGAGACAAATGGATTTACCAACCAAGATACAATGATGAAGGGGGGTGTCATGTTCAAGAGCGACTTTACTACCACTAACACAGATACAAAAACACATTTCTTCTCAATTTTCCCCCATCATTTCTGGCAAGTGCCTCTTTATTTTTACACAAGCTTGAGGAGGATAACATATGCTTGAAATGTAAGCTCATCCTTTAGACGAGTCCCTCAGAGTATATTTAACGAACCCTAAGAAGGAGTGGTTTGATCCCATATGGGCCTTTCGATGTTTGTTTAACGAGTCCAAAGAAAGAAAACTCAGGGTTTTTTCATGTTTAGAGAGTCTGAAAAACACTTAAAGAGAACTCCATAATGTCCTTTTTTGTAAGTTAGTCTGACGATACCGAAAAAGAGATAAATGTTCGCTCATCAAACATTTTTTTCAACTAATTTTATGAGCGTGAAAAGAACAAGGTCGCTCGGATATCTTTTGGTGTTTAGGGAGCTTGAAAAGAGCTTAAAGGATACTCCATAGGGTTAATTTTTCATATTACCAATGCAAGTTCGAAAAAATGACGAAAGGTTACTCGATTGCATTCTCATGGTTTCACCAGTGTGAGAAAGAATTGAGACCGTGCTCGGAGTTTAACGTAAAAAACCCTAAAAACATTTGTATATGAGAAAAAACACACAAAAATAGACAAAAATGGTGGACCCCTGTCAAACGTCTTGTCCTTAGAACTTTCAATCTGTAATAGAAAACACTTTGCAAAGTTGGTTAGACTTTAGGGCATGGGTAAAATATAAAAAATAATTTATTTTTGCAATAAAATATGGTAAAAATAAATTAAATAGGCCAAAACAACCCTTTTACCATTTCATTTTGCAATTTCACCCAAATAACGCCCAAAACCCTCTTTTTCTCCCAAATTTCAACTGTCAATTCTAGAGGGCCTAATGGATCATCTCACAAACCGCTTTTGTCAAAAAGGTAATATTTTGCCTCTTTATCTTTTCATGGTTCAAAATTTCATTTTTATTATTTTATTGTTGAGTTTGGGTCAATTTTTTGGGGGTACCTACATTTTTAGATTGTCTTAGGCCCACAGTATCGTGAATCACGACGATCTGGAATTGCAACAGGGGGCTCAAAGATAGGGTGTGACAACGTCACTCTGCATGAAAGAAAATACCTACGACGACCACAACTCAACTTTTGAAAAGATAAAAAGAGTTCGGAAAACTTCCAAGACTTGATTTTTAATGATTCTAATCTTCTTTTGATGTTACTTGGCAGGTTTTCCTTGGTCAAAATGATCGAGTGGAGAGAACGAGAGCATGAGGAATAATACTATTTTGTGGGGAATGACATGAGCACCATTATGGCTCTTAGGAAATGTGGATTACTCAAGTTATTCAAAATTCAATGCATGAGATCCCAACTGAGATTGCTAGAGTATCCGATCCACATGTGGGATGTGAACGAACAATCCTTTCACGTGGGTGTGCATACACTCAAATTGGATATAAATGAAATTTAATTTATTACAGGGTTATCTCACCAAGGGTCTCGGGTATCACTCTCAGGAATCAGGGGTGGGGGAGAACCCATGGATTACTATGTTGCACACCATTGTGTGTCAGGTACGGAAAAACATAGTGGCAAGGTGGTCATTAGAGATGTTTGGGATTTACCATTTTGGACCATACTCTATACCATTACCAGGATGGTAGGGAGTGTAGCTCCCCATATGGATTTTCAAAGCCACTTTCAGTACGCCATAGAGTGTATGGAGCCCAGGGTCTTCAACTAGTGTGAGGGTGTCTTGAAGAACATGAAAAATCAACTAACAAAGTGTTGAAATGGTCAGTTGAAATAGTTTGGTTACGGGTCCATTTTGGTGTCCTTCTTGGATAGGGTCCTTGTCTTACGTCTATAGGTGGAGTGGGATATACCTGCTCCATAAGACCCACAGATGAAAATGTGGGTGGACTTGATGGCTCGTCACAATGGTGTGCCTATCGTCAAGTATGACGATGTTTTCTTCTAATGGCTGAGAAATAAGCTAATCATGGTGGAGAAATATGCGTATGTCAGGATGGAATTCCATGGGGATCCTGACTTATCTCTTCCTGAGGGATCTCAGTGGTGATACATAGGTAAGAAGGAAAATTTTCATTATATGATGTTTTTGATATTTTAATTATATAAAATGTTTTTTTTCATTTATCCAAGACTAATCAAGTGTTCTCAATAATGTAGATGTGGCACCTTATCATCCTCCGGGATCATCTCCCATTCATAGGAGAGGAGAGAGGTGTTGTAGTAGTAGTGGTCATTGTGGATCTTTAGGCCATTGAGCATAACCTAGAGGGATTAACCATGAATATTCCTGATGCCACGTTGGATGAACTTCCTAGGCACTATCAAGGCCATACAGTTGGTGTATCTGCATATATTGTTCGACTTCTCCATAGAGTGGCATGGGAAGTTGTTTGTTACAACAAGAAGAATCCTTGATTCTTTTTTACATGAAGCCACGAGATTCACTTTTTGATATTTTGGTCCTTGGACAAACACTTTTTTTTGTAACTTTTATCGTTATTAATATAAAGTTCCTACCGACTTACTTGTCTTTTTCAAATGTGTGTTTGGATTTTTAAATGTATAAAATGTTTGTCTAGCACATAATTAGCCAATGTATATGTCAATGTGTTTAGACATCTAGGAATATGTTGATATTCGATATAATAAAAATGTCTTTCCAAGAGGCAAATTCTTAAGTATACCCTTAACAAAGTAAGACTTCGGATGGAATAAATGTTACTTAACTGCAGCACTATTAATTGTGAATTTAGTCGTACAATAAGATGATGGATTCCAAATGAAATGGCGTCAGTTAATATTTCAATAACTGCACTATATTCCACGATATTATTAGTTGCACGACCAAGGAAAACACTATGTAGAATGATCAACTCATTTGTAGGTGCATAGATTGTCCATGCAGTAGACGCTAGGTTTTGATTACTGTGACTAGCACCATCAACAAAGTCGATATAGGGTAGCGAAGACACCAACATCTAGAAACAAAGCATAATGCAAGGTAAGCATATAAAAGGCAGAACAAAAATGAAAAAAGCACACTAGAGTATAGTACACTAAAAATACGCAACACTCATGAAAAAATAGTTTAAGCATAGTACTTATTCAAGTAAAGCCCATTTCTGGGTTCACTCAAAGGAATTCCATCATAATCTACCATCTCATAATCCCCTTTCTCCAACACTTGTTTCACAATATAAGGGCCATGACACATGGGCTCAAATTTATCGTCCCCTAATAAGTCACGATCTTGTTCATAAACAAGAACTAAATCACTCTCAGAAAAAATATGTGGTTTGACATGCTTGTCATAATGAGATTTGACACTTGTTTTCTGAGTTTCAATGACTAAGGCAGCCTCACAGAGAGTCTCGTCTAATTTCATCAAATACAAGATATGTTCCCCTTTAACTGAGGTGTTAGGGAGAAGTTCGAAAACTAGTTTCAAATATGGGATTTCACATTCAATCGGAAAAATAACTTCAATACCATATACTAACTGGAAAGGTGTGAACCATGTGGCAGATTTAACATATGTCCAATAGGCCCATGATTCTAAGAAGAGCATCATGTTCCAGCTTGACTTGTGAATTCCTATCATCCGTTGAAGCATAGTAGTAAGAACTTTGTTAATCACTTCAACCTAGCCATTGGCTTGTGGATATTAAGTTGTTGAGTTTTCATGTTGAAGACCCAACTTCTCGGTAAGTTCATACCTCGTGAAATTGTGAAAATGAATACCATGGATAGTGACAATGGCTTGAGGGACACCAAATCTAGTAACAATATGATTGAATCTGAATAACGTTGCAGTTTTCCCAGTGTTATCAAATGTAGGCATCGCCTCGGCCCATTTTGTGAAATAATCCATGGCTACGATGATGTATCCATGCCCCCCGGCCAAATGAGGGTTACATGTCATGAAGTCAATGCCTGATTTAGTGAATGGACCAATAGAAACTATAGGGTAAAGAGGATTAGGATGAGATTAGATATTATTTTTATATGTTTGAGAAGCATGGAATTTATGGACAACAGTAATGCAATCCTTAAACAATGAAGGCCAAAAGTAACCAACTCATAAGATCTTTTGGGTAGTGGCATACCCAGACATATGACTTCCACATGCTCTAGAATGACTATGATTCAAAAATTTCTTAGCTTCATCATAGGTTAGACATCATCAAAATATGGAATCACCACAATGGTAAAGGGTATCACCAAGGATAATGTATTGACAGGATTGATACCAAATACACCGACGATCCACACTAGAAAGATTGGGCCGAAAAGTTTGGTCTTGGAGATAAATGATAATGTCTCCATACCATATGTCGTCAGAACTTATCATAAAGAGATACTCATCAAAAAAGGAATACTCTACCACAGTTTCTATCTCAGTAGAGGTAATTTCACATATCAACTCGACAAAAACCAAAGATTTCTTTGATTTGGCATGCTCAAATTCCAAATCAAACTACTGGAGAATCACTATCAATTTGGAGTATTTTCCCCCCAACAATTGTCGAGTAAGGATTTGTTTCATAGGTTTGCAATCGGAAATAATGTTGGTTCTGTGTAAGAAGATATAATGACAAATAATTTGAACATATTGAACAACTGCCAAGGTCAGTTTCTCCACATGAAAATATTTGGTTTCGATATTCGTGAGACTCCAAATCAAATAGTAGATGACATGTTCATCATGTGAATCATCCTCTTGGACTAGAACAGTAGTGATGGTAGAGTCTGAAGCAGCTAAGTATAAGACATAATCTCAACTATAATCGGGTAGAAATAAGAGTGGTGTACGGGTTAAGGAAAGTTTCAAAGCTTCAAAGGCCTTATTGACAATGTCATCCCATACAAAATAGTGACCCTTTTTAAGAAGTCAAGTAAAATCTTTCGTTAATTCAACATAGTTGGGGATGAATCAATGTAAAAATTTCACCATCCCTTGCAAACTTTGGAGTTCGTGCAATGTAGAAGGAGGAGGCGGATTGAGAATAACTTAAACCTTTAGAGTGTCCACCCTGATCCCATGTGTAGAAATGATAAAACCAATAAGTCGTCTGAACTCCACACAAAAAATGAATTTATGTGGATTCAATCGTATGTGATAATAATGATATCATAGGAAAATGGCCTGTAAATGTGTTGGGTGATCTTGACGATGCATGGAATGGGTTGGTAGATCATCTAGGTAAGGTTGTACAATGTGCTTAATGTCATGAAAAGCATAAGACATAGCACATTGAAAAGTCGCACCAGCATTCTTAAGACCAAAAGGTTGTTTCTGGTATGCAAAGGTTCCTTAAGGGAATATAAAAACATTACTATGTTGATCCGCAAGTAAAATATTGATTTGATTATAGCCGGAGAAACCATCCATCAAAGAGAATATTTCACTCCCGACACAATCGTCAATGATATGCTCAACAAAAGGGGTTGGGTAATTGTCTTTGGGACAAGCCTTGTTGATATCCCTATAATATACACAAACACAGATTATGCCTTGTTTCTTCATAACCAGGACAAGATTAGACACCCAATCAGTCAAAGCCACAGGATAGACAAAACTGACTTTAAGAAGTTTTTCAACTTCTAGTTTAATAGCATAAATTTTACGTGGATGTACTTGGAGAATTCTTTGTTGAACAGGTTTAGCATCTAGGTAAGTCGTAATCTCATGTTCAACAACATCTATATCAATTTCAAGAATCTCTTCATAACTCCAAGAAAAAACGTCACAAAATTATTAGAAAAGAGCTTTATAAATTTGGACCTCATCCAAAAAACATGAGGCACCAATGTGAACATTTTTTATGACTCCAGGTTTAATCAAAATATATAAATGGATGGTAGGTGAAATGTTTACCAAGTTCCCTTCATACAAAACATCATGTATTGGTTCAAGAATAGGGGAAATAATAACAACAATAGACAGATTCGAAATCCGTTGATGAATCTCTATAGTCTTGGGTTCAAGGGAGAGAATAGAATGATGATGCCCATCATCCCATGGGGTGTATTCCATAGACATGATTGTCATGATCATTTCATCGGTGTAAAAAAATATGTGAAATGGATCTAGAGACGTGTCTAAGAGAGAATGAGGAGAAGGAGTTGCTAATTGAATAGATTGATAAGCCAATTCTACCAAACTTAAAGGCATTATGTCACTGTAACAATGACACTCGTCAGAACTTGGTACTATCCAAGGGTCATAAGACTCAAGGATTTCACTAACAATGGTTGATATCATTTTAATCAAGGAAACAAAAGGAGTAGGTATATCTGGTGGTGGAATGGGGAACGTACCCATTAACGATGAATGTTTTAAGACACCCACACCATCATTATCATAATCAAGAGGTGTTTTCGTAATGAAAGGTATGTTACTAGTACGGGAATCAGAATTAAAGAAGGCAATTTGATCGATGGTAACAAATTTTCCTTGGTGAGGGAAATGTATCACACAGAAAAGAGTAGAAACAACTTCACACATGGAATCAATCCAACCACGGCCAAGTAGAAGGTTGTAATCATAACATGCATGAAATACCTCGACCTCAACAATAACCTCTTTACCTTCTAACATAATAGATAACGAAGGAAGAACACCATAAGGTTTAAATCCTGTACCATTAAATGATTTTAGATTATTGTGTGACTCAATAAGGGCAGGAGAGCAAATCAATTTCCAACAAGTGATGGACATGACAAAAGTCAAGGCCCCTTCATCAATAACGGTTTGACAAATATTCTTATTTTCTACAATAACTTGTATCTGAAATGCTAATTGAGGAGGAAGCCTTGGAATATGATCTTCCAAGTCAAATATTATCAAGTTCATATCATTAAGATAAATTCCACCAATAGCCTTTAACAATGCCTTCCATTGTGTAGGACAACTTTGAAGGACTTCGAGAGCCGACATCGCAGAAGGTGCTTGCGCAAAATCTTCTACAATATTGTAGTTTTGAGCAGTACATGCATGAGGATTAAACGATGACTTATGAACAACGCCCTTAGGAGGAGGACAAAGAACTGTATCTAAGCTCGGTCATTCGAGATGAAGAGGACCGTTAGGAAGTGAAGTTGATGGATGAGGTTGAACCAACATAGGTGGTGAATCATCAACTTTCTCTTTCAAAGGAGAATAGTCTTTGGCTTGAGTAGTGACTACAACTGCGCTCTTCTTGGAGTCACCAGTACACATAAGTACATAAGACATGGTAGAGGGAGAAGGTTGGTCATGAATTACCAATTGGGCATGTTGCTAAGAAGGAAAAGGTTGTGACAAAATGACAAGTATAGGAGGTGTCCCGGTCCCTTGTAGGAACTTAGTAACCTCAACACATCGTGGAAAATATTTTGTATAATGAACCTCACCACAGATAATACAAGGATAACAAGGTTTTCTCTTTTCTTTTTCATCGATAGGCTTAGTCTTGGGTTTATCAGATTGTTGATTATTATTTTTTTCCTCCTTATTCTTGCCCTTCCCTTTCTTTTTATTTTGATTTTTATTGGTAGGTGTATATTGAACCAAATTAACCTCAATGGTTTTATCGGGAGAAGGAGTTGGAGGATTATTTTGTACATTAGTAGTAGTAGACTTGGGATTGGAATGAATAGCTTGTTTAGACTGAGTCTCGGCATGGAAAGTTCCAATCATGCCATCAAAAACATGAGAAGCTACTGGAGGTGTTGGGGTTGGATTTGTAGATGGGGGAGGAGCATCAGGGATCAATTCATATAGTGTGCTCGTTTGTGAATAAACAAGATCCAAGTATTGAGCATGACTAATCACCTACTCTTCAGTGAGGACACCACCCATGGCAACATCACAAGCTATAGGACCAATGAGTGACTTGGTAAACCACTCGGCCAGTATTTGATCAAGAAGGGGAACTTTGATTAAGAGTCTTGTCCTCATCCACTCATGAATATGATCGAAAATGTGGGTGGATGAGGATTGTTTAAATGAACTCAAAGTTTTGGTTCATGTCTCATATTGGATCAGTAGCTGGTAATGCGTTAAGAAATCTATAAATAAGGTATTGAATTCATTGAAGAATCCTCTTGGAAATTCAATATACCATTTGGTTTTTGAACCTGTCAGAGTTCATTGGAAAAGACACAAACTAATGGAGTCATCCATCAAGGAGTTGGATGGACACCAAAGATGGAAATTCATGACATGATTATTTGGATATTCCCATGATCAGTCGTCAAACTTAGGAATGTTTGATGGTAACT
>JZKD02S0413973.1:296759-313243 GCA_000966675.3 Picea glauca
CATTTTGAATCATCTTGTACTTGAACATTTAAGTGGGGTAAAAGGAGGTTGCCCCCTCGAAGAGGCTTATTATCTGAAATTATCTCTTTTTCAAGGCGTTGAGTAATTTTTCTGATGTTTTTCTATGCTATATTGATATTTGGTTCTTAAAAAGATTCCTCCAATGGAGTTGAACTTCCAATCTCAGAGGCTATGTCATTATTGACTACTCCTTTAGGAGAACCCTCTGGTGAATTAGGAATAAAATGAGTATATTCTTATGAATCTTTCAGAGGTAACCCTTCAATCCTACATGAACGACGAGGGCCGATGTTGGCCACACCAAATAAATAATGAAAGAAATATATGGCCAACTATAGAAACAAACAACACTCACTAATAAAATCTATATATCAGACATGCAAACAAAGCTTCTTATTTCGAATTCACTAGTTGGTGATGAAATCCAATGTCGCAAAATCAAGACAAGAAGGGGTTGGGATAAAGTGGGTGGAAATGTTACGTTGATGACCTACTTAATGGACTTACACCCTGGTGCAAGCTCCCACACATAATCATGGGTTTACCCTCCAAAGAGCCCGAGTGATTTTGGCCAACATCGATTCCAGGTACTGTGAATACTTACCCCTCCATAGTCACCTCATGTAAAGACTCTAAAGATATAGGCCACTAAGATTACCAATTACGAAAATGATGCTTTGGGAAGCAGTTGGTGGTCTGATCCACGTGCAAGGGCAGGGTATCTAAGCCCAAAATCAACTTGAGAAGGTCCCCACAAGATTTTATTCTCAAGTGACCCCCAATAATACACGCAATATCTACACTAAGACCAACAAAGAAGGGTGAGTAACTCTATTGACCTTAATGTGACCTCGTGATTGACCCTTTTGTTAGAAGGGATTCCCAGGGAAAAATGTAGCAAGTGGATTTGTAGTGTCCCTATCACAAGATACTATTGTGTGTGTTGATGCTTTGGAGAGTGTGCCTTACAACCTATTCCAAAGCACTATCCTAGCTAATGTTGGTGTAGAAAAGTTTTAGAAAATAAAAGTTGCTAATAGATTTTAAAATTACATTGTATTTTAAAGGTTGTTGTTTACTCAAAAGGAAAATGGAGATGAAACTAATGATTTATTTGACCTTGACCCAATAATATGCAAGAAGATATGAAATGAAAATGTTTCATTCGATGAACTCTAATTACAATAGGAAGAAGGTTTCTCTTTTCCAGAATACAAAATCTACAAAGCACAATTTCTCAATCTTTGAATAATATGAATTCCAAACAATCAAAGCTATTAACTTTTTCAATTTTCTCTTTTTACCAAACATGTGAATGAAAACATTTCTTACAAAGACTACTAAAAATAAGAATACACTTCAGTCTTTAATTTTTCAAATCAGAACAAAGATATAATCAAAAAAAAAAAGAATGGTCTAAGAATACTAGTGCACTCTCAACACTAATTCCCAAGTCAAACTCACAATGCAAACAAAAATGAAAAATTAAGAAAACCTTTTTTCGAATGAAAAAAAAATAAAATTCTTTAATCAATCAACATATGAAAAGTGAAAAACAATCCAAAACTCAAAAGAAATCAAGAACTACTTATCAAACAAGCACCCAGGAACAGAGTCTTGAGATTATACCCTTGCGACAAGAGGTCAAGAAACAAAACTTGCAAAGCTTGTAAAGAAGAATCTCAATCCTTGAAAATCAATCAAATCCAGGATTAAAAGTTGTAAACCAATCATTGACTAGTGCCAAAAGTTCATCCCAGACAATAAAGACAAATCTGGGCAAAGAAACTAAAAGTTATTGTCACCCAAAAATTCCTACAGGAATCATCATAGGCTACAGAGGGGTACAATGCGACGATCTAGGATCATTGCAG
Source organism: Picea glauca (assembly GCA_000966675.3). Lineage (NCBI taxonomy): Eukaryota > Viridiplantae > Streptophyta > Pinopsida > Pinales > Pinaceae > Picea > Picea glauca. The sequence goes on from JZKD02S0413973.1 coordinate 298,655, forward strand.
GCTGACAACAAAGCATAGTGCAACGTCTTCACCTTTTTCTGCACAAGTAGAGTGCGTCAACAAGGAATCGTCATAGGATGTAAATAGGACATAGTGCGATGATCTATGAATAAAAATAAAATTGGGAAGAATAACAAAATTTCTCAATGAAATTTTAGGACCAGGGAGTCAAGATGGATCACCCACAGACTCAGAGAATGAAATTGATCAAGAAGGCAGGATAAAAGTGAATGAGAAGAAAAAAAACAAAACATGTCATTTCCTCAGTATGGTCACCACTTTTTTTATCGGAAAAATTGGTAAGTGCGGACACAAACTAATCTCCCTAACTTCCACAAGAATCTAGAACAAAACAAGAAGAAATACAAACTTCACCTTAGACTTCATTGTCATATAAAATAGTTTAGAGAGGAACGAGTGACCTGCCTTTTAAGTGACGCTTGATCCTCGCTAGTGTTTTTCTTATTTCTCCATATTTGGATTTGCGGAATGGTGAACCTGTTTAAGAAGTACAAACCAACAAAGAGACAGAGAACAAAGATATATATATTCCAATGAATTATATGTATAAGATCAAGGAGTTATACAATAAAATCCAAGACACCTTTATAGGGAAGAAATGTATTACTTCATTATATTAAAATGGAAAGTGGAGAATACAACCCATGCCTTGATGTTGCAAGATCCATTTCAATGGATCTTTTCTTCAACACACACACCTTTGTTCCAATTCCTTTGATGAAGAAGATCCACAATCTAACTTAGAGAGCTAAATAAAAGCTATCTCAAGTATAATCTATAGCATAAATCTTCATGCATATGCAAACCTTAGCCTTTTCCATGAGAGATCCCTCTTTATATACGGTCAAAGAGGGATGGATGAGAACATTAGGATGACCCCACTAAATCAGAGAAGTGATTAAGATCCAAACTGATCAGAGGCCACCTCATCTTCTAGAAGATTCGCTTCTAGAAAATTCATGAATTTTGACTTTTCCCTTGCTTAAGCATCGTCGCACCCTATTATAGACAAATCCCCCTGCGTACAAGTGGATTCTCTCTTAGATCTATACCCCTATGACCAAGATATAAAAGTGCTATTATGGACACTGAATTTCCTTTTCATGAAGCTAAACTATCAAAGAAGAAGAAGGAATAAGGGTAAATACCTTTTACCGATGTTTGTCCTTGCTTGATCCAAGATGATCTTGATCTCCAAGTTCTTCAAAAGGTCCTTCAATACAAAGAGAAACAACAATGAAACTTCCTACTCTAACATGATTAGATTCATAATGGATCTATGAAAGAAACAAGTTTATGAAACATACACAAACTTTATAGGAAACATGCCAAGCATAGATTTATATTAATGAGAACAAAGTGGTGCTTACAACCATGGATGTAGATGTAGCAGCTTCACCAATCTCCCTTTGTCCAAACCCTTTCTCAAATAATCCACACACAGAATGCTAACGCTGATATCTCCCTTATGAGATCATAAGTTAGATGCTTCACAATGTCTTCATCATGTTTTCACTATGAGGAGGCCTCCTTATATAAGCTTTGAGAGTCCCAACCACTTGAGATATCTTTGGGATAAGTTGAGGATTATTCTCCTTCAGTTGTGGATCTTCCCTAAGATCATTCCTTGAACTCTAATTTGAAATCCAACCACCTCCAGATATGAAGGGGATTATTTGCTGATTTCCCTCAACTAACCAAAATTTTCTCAAAAATGGTAGCGCTCTCCCAAAAGGGTGCACAGAGCATTGCAACGCTCCCCCAAAGAGGTTTAGGGAGTGTTGGCACTCCATGACATTGGGTAGGGGAGTTTTTCCTTCCAAAAATCATTTTTAAGTGGGTTTTTCAATGGAAAAATACTTGTACTCTTCATCAAATGATTTATCTTCCTTAAACCAATCTTTGAAGGTGTCATAAGTGTCATTGTGATGTCGTTAGGGACACAACATAGGCAAGATGAAATTATTATGTTTGTGACACTTGTGAAACTGCAACATTTGACACTCATGGAAAAAGTGTGACACTTGCGACACTTGAGGAAAAAGTGAGACACTTATAATGATGACAATAAGTCACCATTGAAGTGAGTAATTTTTATGTGTAACAGAATTCCCCCCAAAGTGCGAAGTTAGAAGATGAGAATTGATGACTGAAGTACTTTTATAATTTTTCAAGCAAGGGTACGAACACAGAGAACCTGATAGAAGTTGCACACAACCATCAAACAAATACTATGACATGTTTCAAATCCAAGGCATGCATACCTATGTTTGGGTGATAAAGACTTGCAAGGTATGGCCACCATAAAATACACTGTGGATCCATAATTATATTGACAAAAATGTATAGCCACTGAAGATAAAATGTGGATCTATACTCTTATGACCTAAACTGATCATAGCCATGAAGAATACATAGTGGATATATGAGATGACAAGACATAGCCACGACCAATACAAAGTGGATCTATGTGACAGTATATGTGTCAATGTTCAAAGAAACTCTGTCACAACCTGGGCAAAGTGTAAATCAGAGTGATTAATCAACCTAGGGTCTTCTTACTGATCCAGATGTAGTACGAATATAACCATGCAAATGGATGTCATGATGTCGAACATGGTAGAAACCACTTGATTACTGGTCAATGAGGTAAACTATTAACAAGCATGAGGGAAATCAACATTGATGTCAATGATTCCCAAGGTACTCTAGTACATTCCAAGGAATGTGAATGAATGAGATGAATTCGAACATCCATGGAATCATCCGATCAGAGGTCAATGATGTAAACCCACTGTCAGATGTGAAGAGGCCTACCATTAAGGCATGCAAGTCCCAAGGTACTAATTGGTTTCTAGGACTAATTCCTGGATAATTTCTTAAAGTCAATAGGAATAGACTTATCGCAGGAGGGTCTTGATGTATCCCCCATCAACAACACAAAACATACACAGAGATGTAAATTGGTGGATCAAAAGAACATGGACTAACACGGGTATTGAAATAGGAAATTTGTGATGGTTAACTCTTGAGGTAGATACTTCCCTTGAACACTGAGGCATGACAACAGAAAATTGACATGGACCAAAAATTGATAGTGCAGTGGATGTTGTGACTTTCGTCGGGTGACCCAAAGGAGTAAGGAAACTCAAAGGATTGGCTTAGTGTAGAGGTTCAATGGATTGAAATGTGTGCAAAGATAAAATTATGTGCTCAAGGGTGACTGTAAGAATTATTGGTAATGTTCTCAAAAACTGATTGGCTTGCTTCCTTCAATTTTTCTCCCATCCAGATAGACGAGTACCTCTTTTTAATTTAACGAGCTCGAGGAGGGTAACACATGATTGATATAAATCACCTTCAGTAATTCCCTCTTCCTTTGTTTAATAAATTGGAAGAATTAAGGGTTCGGTCCCGTATGGGCCCTTCAATGTATGATTGTTTAACGAGTCTAGAGAAGGAAAACTCAGTGGTTTTTCATATATAGAGAGTGTAAATATCACTTAAATACGACTCCAGTGTTGTCCTTTTTTATAATGTTAGTCTTGCAAGGCTGAAAAAGAGATAAATTATCACTTGAAAGACTCCCTTTCAAACCTTTTAACGAATGGGAAAGGAAGCAAGATCACTTGGCAATATTTTCATGTTTTTTTAGTCTAAAAAGAGCTTAAAGACGACTCCAAGGGGTTCCTTTTTCGTATAACCTTTATGAGTCCGAAAAAGTGATAAAAGTATACTCGGTTACATTATCATGTTTTTGCGAGCACAGGAAAGAACAAAGACTAAGATCAGTAACTTATTCTCATGTATTTACGAGGACGAGAAAGAGAAAAGACTAAGCTCGGTAATGGTTTCATTTTTACACAAGCTTGAAACAAAATTAAACAATGCTTGTAAATTCCCAATGTAATTTCCAAAGGTATGGATACCCAGGGATGGTTGGTGCTCTACCCCCATCTTTAAAAGCTAGCGGTATAACTCTATAATGATAATCAAAGGCTGGAGACATGCCCCCCAAGTTTCAATTCATTCACCGACTTTGAGGTTGTCACCAATTTCTCTACTATATGGAGAAAAAGGATAAGGGTGGATGAAATGAAGGTTCAAATATGAGACCTAATGAAAGACTCGACTTGGTATGAGAGGTGACTATTTCATTTTTTAATGATCTTGACACAAGAAAAGAACTATGCTCAAGACCTCTGTTTCATTTTTTCACGAGCTTTCCACAGAGAAGGAAAACTATGCTCAAGGTTTCGGGTTCAATCCTAAGATCTCTGTTTCATTTTTTAACGAGCTTGCTACAGAGAAGAGAAACTATGATCATATCCTCTGTTTCATTTTTTAATGAGCTTTCCACAGAGAGGGAAACTATGCTTGTGACTTCTTGATCATGAATTCTAAAAGGATAATGCTTTGGAAGGAATACATTTCAAGGGACTAACGTCAACCATGGCTTCCAGGAGAGCTTCTCTTGATGGAATAAAAGAACCTTGGAAGAGATACATTTCTATGACCTTGATAAGGGTAGAGATATTAGGCTCCAATAGCCCTATTGAAGAGATCACCATGTCAACTATTGGATCTAAGTCATCAGAATTCGAAGTCATGGGTGATGGTGAAAAATTGACAACAGTGGGAGGGAAGATAGAGTGTATATCTTCCTAGATTTCTTCAAGCGGGGGAAGAAAAAAGGATTGATGATGGTTATCATCCCAAGGTAGTTTGTCGATGCTAATCATTTCCATAATAGATTCATCAGAAGGAAAAATTGGGGAAATGTTGTTGAATGTAGAAGATAAAGGGATTCAACCACGATGGCATCGAGTAATTGTTTGGTGCCAATAGATTTTGGTCATTCGAAGAGGGAGAAGTGGATTGGATAGAAACATATGATGTTTCGGCTAGACTAAGTGGCATGGTGTCACCTAGTGTATCGAATTACAAAGGACTAGGTACAATCCAAGGGTCAAATGATTCCAAAGATTGATAAGTTGTGGTCGAAATCATATCGACGGTTGCAATATGATGTGTAGTTGGTGGAAGTGGTGTAGGGAAGGTACCCATAAGGATAGAATATTTCAACAAGCCAACACCAATGCTTTCATACATGATCTTGTGATCTCCCAAGAAAGAAATATTATTGGTAGCGGGAGCACGAGCATTGGGTGTACATAAATCTAACTGATCGATAGTGACAATTTTACCTCGATGAAGAAATTATGCACATCGAAACACCGACGAAGAAACAATAGGAATAGCTTAAAACCAACCTCTTCTAAGTAACAAGTTGTAATCAAGGGGAGAATCAACCACCTCGACATCAACATTAACAATTTTTCCACCCAGCTGAATGACTAAGGACTGTAAAAGTCCGTGAGGATGAAAACCTCACCCATCGAATGCGAATTGTACAAGATTTGTTAAGTGCAGGTGATTTTAAACTTTTCCAACAGGTTAAATACATGACACAAGTAGAGGCCCCCTCATCCAAGATAGTACGGTGGATTTGTTGATTGTGAACAACCACATCAATTTGAAAAGCGATTTGGTGAGAGAGTCAAGACTTATAATTATCCAGGTTAAACATGATATTTTTATAGGTTTATGAAACTAGAGATTCTAGGTTCGATATCCAGTAGAGTCATCAATTTATGTTATAGAGAAATCCCCCTGCAGACAAGTGGATTCTCTCTTGGATCTAGACCCCTATGACCAAGACAAAAAAGTGCTATTATGGACACTGAATTTCCTTTTCATGAAGATAAAATATCAAAGAATAAGAAGGAAGAATGGTAAATACCTTTTTCCGAAGTTTTTCCTTGCTCAATCCAGGCTTATCTTGATCTCCAAGTTCTTCAAAAGGTCCTGCAATACAAAGAGAAAAAACAACGAAACATCCTACTCTAACATGATTAACTTCATAATGGATCTTTGAAAGAAACAAGTTTATGAAACATACACAAACTTTAAAGGAAGCAGGCCAAGAATATATTTATATTAATGAGAACAAAGTGGTGCTTACAGCCATGGATGTAGGTGCAGTAGCTTCACCAAGCTCCCTTTGTCCAGACCCTTGTTCAAATAATCCACACACATAATGCTAATGTTGATATCTCCCTTATGAGATCATAAGTTAGATTCTTCACAATGTCTCCATCCTGCTTTCACCATGAGGAGGCCTCTTTATATAAGCTTTGAGAGGCCCAAACACTTGAGAGATATTTGGGATAAGTCAAGGATTCTTCTCCTTCAATTGTGGATATTCCCTAATATCATGCCTTGACCTCTGATTCGAAATCCAATCACCTCCATATATGAAGGGGATTCATCGTTGATTTCCCTCAACTGACCAAAATTTTCTCAAAAAGGGTAGTGCTCCCCCAAAAGGGTGCACAGAGAATTGTAACACTCCCCCAAAGAGGGTTAGGGAGCGTTGGAGCTACCTAACAGTGGGTAGGGGAGCACTGCCTTCCAAAAATCATTTTTAAGTGGGTGTTTCAGTGGAAAAATACTTGTACTCTTCATCAAATGATTTATGTTCCTTAAAACAGTCTTAGAAGGTGTCATAAGTGTCATTGTGATGTTGCTAGGTACATGACACAGGTAATATGACATTATGATGTATACAAAACTTGTGACACTGTAACATTTGACACTCGTGGAAAAAGTGCGACACTTGTGAAACTTGAGGAAAAAGTGCGACACTTATAATGATGACAGTAAGTCACCATTGAAGTGAGTAATTTTTATGTGTAACACACCCTATGCACAGGAAGCCTACAATGACAGTGCAGTCCATATTTGGTGCAGAGTGCGACGATCAAGCATCATTGCACCCCAAGCATAGAGCAGGGTGTGATGATCTTCCTTGTCATATTTTTTTAGGGATGAAAATCAACCCAATTTTCTCTTGGAGAAAGTCTCTTTTAATATTTCCAGGGAACATGGAAGTGATTTAAGCACATATCGTCATTTGATCACTAGGGTGACAAAAATAATGTGTAACAGTGCTCCATGTTGATATTTCATCTATTGTTTATCTTCCTCAAAGTCTGTTATCATTACTCATAACATCCCCAAAACCAGAATACATCTAATATAGAAGAATTTGAATTTTCTATGGAAAAGCCTAAGTTATTCCATGCCTTGTTGATGCTTGATATTTTTCTAAATGATTTCATACTACAGTATGTTTGAATCCAAATATATATAATGGGCTAGGCCATATGCACTTTAGGGACCATATTGACCATGAAACAAACATATTACGAATGGTTCTCTCATGATCTCATTAATATCCATGGAAAAAAAATAACTAGTCCTATTGTCCAAAGCCCAATAGTGATGAAAATTGCTTTGGATAGTGAAGAAATTCACTTGTATAATCTTATGAAAAACAAGGGGTAACAACCCCCTCATTTAATCATACCACAATCGAATATCATGATTTGAAAATTAGGTATGTGACAAGCATAAAAATGGGTTTCTTGTGTCAGTATCCCATGAATAAAATTGTGGGTGTTGTCACTATTAATTAATACAATCACTTTGTATTTGTTAATGTTGCCAATCAATTTCAAGGTTGGGGTTCCAAGAAAGTGATAGGGCATGGAGATAAATTTAAGGTTTATCACAAGGTGATGACAAGGGATCTTCATCATTTGTGGGAGGGCTTGTGTCTTCCAAGTTTGGTTCAAGAGTATATTTAGTAGGGATTTCTTTCGAGTGATGTGGTGGAGATAAATCCATTTGAAATGGTTTTTTTCATTACATTTGTTCCCTTTGAAATATTTATCATATCAATTATATAAAAGGTGTAGAAATTGGAATTCTTCCATCACTTTGGGAGGAACAATTTGGATTCTTAATCATTGAGAAATGGGGAAGATAGGGGTAGTCACCATGTTATGAACTAGGTTCCTTGAAAATTATAAAAAATAAATGATTGTAGTCCAGTTCAAGGGGGGGACATCCTTTTAAAATCTATCCAATTCACGAGACAATATAAGATGATCCCAAGACTACACCTAGTCTCATATATATGTGTGTGTGTGTGTGTGTGTGTGTGTGTGTGTGTGTGTGTGTGTGTGTGTGAGAGAGAGAGAGAGAGAGAGAGAAAGGGTACAATTATAATGAAAGTTTCTAGCTGACCTACTAGTATAAAAAATAAACTAATAAAGAATGCCTAGTAGGGCCTTAACATAACCCCCCTCTTTAAAAAAAAAATTCCCTCAAAACTTGTAATTGAGGATGTTTCTTCACAAATTGCTCATTTTCCCATATAGATTCTTCTAGAGGCATATCCATCCACTTGACTAGGTACTCCATAATGGTTCTATTCTATAGATATAGAGAATGTTGATCTATAATTTTTTCTGGTTCAAGAATAAAATTCCCTTATTTATCTAATTCTAGAATTTCTATTTTCATTGGCATAGTTTGTCCCAAAACCTTATGAATGCGAGAAGAAGGAAAATCTAACTCATACGCTACTTGTCCAATACTACAAATAATATTATAGGGTCCATACAATTTTGGAGCTAATTTATGATTCTTCTTTTGCTTGAGTGTGGATTTGTTATAAGGTTGTAGTCTCAAAAATACCCAATCACCCTCCTCAAATTGTCTTTCACTCCGATGTTTATCCACTTGTTGTTTCATCATGTTTTGTGGCATTTGATGGTTTTCCTTAAGAATTTTCAATGTTTCTTTAGTATTTTCCATATATGACTCTACTTCCTATAATTTGGACTTATATTGCAAAATGTATGAGATACTACAAGTTGGATATCCATAAAGGAATTCAAATGAGGACATTTTAGTAGATGTGAGATAAGAAGTATTATACCACCATTATACCAAAGGAAGCCACTTCATCCCTTGATACTGCTTGTCTAAAGAATAACATCATAGATAACCCTCTAAACAATTCTTAACTATTTTTCTTTGACCATCTGTTTGTGGATGATATGCTAAATTCATAGCTAGTGTTGTTCCATTAATCTTCCACAATTCTCTCCAAACGTTTCCTATGAATTTTGGATCTCTGTCATTTACTATTACTTTAGGAAGACCATGAAGTCTATGAATTACCTTCATGAGAACTTATGATACTTGGATTTTTGTATATGTACTTTGAATTCCACAAAAAAAATCATATTTTATTAGTCTATTAATAACCAAAAAAATGGCATCTTTACTGTTACACACAAAAGTTCCACATTATCAAATATCGCACTTAAGTGTCATAACTTCACCACCATGAAAACATGTATGTCATAATCCCTACACAAGTTGGAGAATAAACCTATCAGTTGGAGGTCGAAATACTATCATTTTCCTTAATATTTTTTCCTTGATTGAGATTCATCACCCCCATACCCATATACAAGGATGGATAACCATGATCATCGCTCCCCCATAGTGCCTTAGCAAGTGATAATGTCTTGTTAATCACCCTATGCACAGTTATGGGAGAGAGATGAAGTAGTTGCAACCATCATGCCTTGTTTTGTGAGGTTCTTTCTGAAATTTTTCAGTTGGTTAAGGGATTAGTTCAAGCTATCGCTTAGTCAAGGAAAGTTCAATCTTATTGGTTGATACAAATCCTTGTTTGACCACATCCTATCCATAAAAATATCCTATGGTTGTGATACCTCAAATCCTATTTGATTACATGCTTGAGTGAAGGGGGGGAGAATTGACAGCATCATACTTATGACTTTGTGAGATTCAAGGGGCTGGAAAGGAGAGCTTGGAGGAGTTGTTAAACATCGATATTGATATTGTAATTTTTTCATTGTTATTTTCTTTTCATTAATACATAACTTGGCCTATTCCTCTCATTCCTATGTGTTCACTATATTCATGTTTGTTGTTGTTTAATTCATAACAGATATATTTGTTTCTTCTTAACAATATAGTGTGGAAGAAGGAGGTTTTGTTTTGTTACTTGCATAACTTTTCTTGCACCTAGGGGATTGGAAATCAATATCAAAGATTGGAGCAACGAGGACAATCAACGTAGAAAGGTAAGACATACATCCTTCTCTTCTCATTATAATTGTTGAAATAGGTCTAACGGGAATGTAGTACACCATTTGTTTTTCTTTTGTCTTGGATCAAGGCAAGGTCTTGATCCAAGGGGGGTTTCACCTATCCATGGGGGGAACTTTAGCACAACAGAAAATTGGCAACTCCACTATCGAGCAAATTTCATTAGTCTTTCCTTGGTGTTTTTTGTTCATTTGAGTCTTCCTTGTTACTTGATATTTTTTATTTTGATGCTTCTTCTTTAAATTCTCCCCTTCCTTCATCACCATTGGGAAGTTCACTAAGTCAAACACTTGACCCTTTCTTAGATCTAAGAAAAATATTGTCTTTCTCACCACTTTAAGGACTTTATCCCTCCCCTATAAGGGCATACAGGGTGATAATACCTTGATTATCGCTCCCTGGAAATGTATTAGGGACCGATGAAACCTTGATTATCGCTCCCCCTCAGTGTATTAGGGAGCGATGGAACCTTGATTATAACTATGTATGCATTGTTACAAGAGAAATAATCCTTATTCTGAGTGAATTTGGAGATTTGTTTTCTTTACGTCTGTCAATGATTTGTCTCATAACTTTACATTAGAATCCTCCATGCTCAATTATAAATTTGATTGCATAAAGTTCGATGATTATCATATTTTTTGTTGCCTCTTATGAGTTTGTAATTCCTTCAAATTGCGAAATGTTCATGATTTCACTAGGTTAACATGATCCTTTGGTTCATTCCATATCATTTGTATTTTGATTCCAAGGCCTTATAAGTGTTTTACTTGATTTTTTTTGGAATCCTTTTCATGGATTTGAAGGTCTCTTATACTGCACTAAGCCTTGTTTTTTAGTCTCTCATTCTTCTCCTCTTGGGAAACTTATGATCCCTTCAGTATACTCCTGAGATCTTTTGGACTTATTTCAACTTTGAATAGATCTTTTATTTTTTCTACTTGAATTTTGAGGTTTCATAAAGTGATTTTCCTTTACTATGGGTTTTGGATTATTGTTTGAACAAGTTTTAGGGGCATCCTTTCGATTGGATTCTCTTACTTCTTGGGTGATTTAATTCTTCTCTTCTTTAGCTTTGGGATCCTTTTCAAGTGTCATTGATTTATTTCATTCTGATTGAAATCAAAAGAAAAAGAAGGATATGTTTGAGTTTTTCATCTAATTTGAAAATAAGAAAATAAAAGCTTTTCATCCTATTTTCATAGGTGGAGTGTTTTGGTACATGTTTTAAAGATAAAGTTGCATGGTATTGGGAATTTATTTGGGTTGAGAAGAACAAGTACTCCTCTCCTTTCCTCGGATGGAATTCATCAAAACAAAATCTTTGCATTTCATTCTTTTTACGTGGTTTTGGAGTCATGTCATAACACCAACAATTTCATATTCATGCATCTTATTGAGTAACAAAGAACAATTAAAAGGAACAAGGTCATAATCTAAAATCAATTAGAATTTTTGTCTTGATAGTAAGCCAACAATTCTAGGATTTTAGGGCATTGATAGTAGGGTGGAGAGTTAACTCTTCAAGACCACTAAACGAGACTGTAGAATACTAGAGAGAGAAAAATCTAGTAGTAGCAATTAGCGTTAGTCGGTAAATATCCTCTCACATAGGAGTCAAACATGAGGTCAAGTGAAGAAATCAATTGAGATTTCCCCTCTTTTGTTTTCCTAGTGGGAATATTGCAAGTTTGGGGCTTTGAAGACTGGAAATTCCTCAGGGTGACACCACTTCTTCTTAGTTTTTGGGTCACATATTTATATCCGGTATTTCGAGGTCCATTTGCTAGTATTGAGTGTCAACTGTACCCACCTGATCACTCATCGGGAATTGGTAAACATAGTAAGCTCTCATAGGATTCCACAAAGGTGACTAGAAGGGGGGTTCCTTATGAAGCAAAGTTCCTTGTGGTACCTGGGACATAAATTCAATCTCCTCTTCAGTGAACCAAGAGGTTATTTTCTTGTGGAATATTACTTTCACCTTGGGGTATTTTTGCATGAAGGTTATCATAATTGTTGTTTTTTTCTTCATTGATGACCTCATCTCCCATCTATGGAAGATCCTTAATTCATTTATCCCTTTCATATGGGTGTTTTTTTATTTCTCTTATATTGTAGGGACTTTGATAGTATGTTCTCTTTGACATTAAGTACTCCCTAGGTTGAATTTGTTTCCACTGCAATAGTTCTTGAGGCTTGTTACACATCAAAATTACTCAGCTGGATAAGTGTCGCATGTTCCTCTAAATTGTCGTAAGTGTCGCATCTTCCTTATAAATTTTGCAAGTGTCGCAAGTTGGTTACAAGTGTCGCAAATGATGTTCAGACATACTGCCATGACAAACGACACTAAGGAGACACTAATAACATCTCATATGCTTGATTTGAAGAAGGAGAATTGGTTTACTGAAGTCAAACAACTCTTGACACCTGAAGAGAACCCTGAAATAAATGTTTTGAGGAGGAGCGCTCCTCCATCTCAGCCCTATAAGCGTTGGCGCTCCCCTATAAGGCTTCAGGGAGCGTTATAATGCTCCCCAGCCCCCTATGAAGGAGCGTTGCTCATCTTGAAAGCACTGGCGCTCCCCTAAGGCTTACCAGGGAGCACTACAGCGCTTCGATGCCCCTTCTAAGGGAGCGCTGCCTAATCTGAGGTAGTAGTTGGCCCATTGAGGAGAATAAGGGGAGGATATTTCGAGATTAGGAGGCAGTTGTGTTCGAATTCTTGGTTTTATCAAGAGATCCCTGATCTGAGGAGAAGGTTCCCAACTTGTTCCAAAGATAACTCAAGAGGTTAAGCTCTTCTTAACCTATATAAACAGGCTCTATGATGGTGAAAGGGGAAGGAAAATGGAGAATTACACCAAACTTATGATCACATAAGTGGTGTTGGAACAAAGTTGATTGGGGAAGAACTGCTGGTATGAAACTTATGATCTTGGAGAAAGTACACAGTCAACCAAAGGAGAGTGATCATTGAAGCTTCTATTGTCCAGGTTGTGGATCTTTTAGGCAAGGGTTAGATGAAGAGGACTCGACAAAGATGTCGCATTCGCATCTACAATTGTAAGTACTGTTGTCGTTATTCTCATCAATATGACACACTTGGCCTGTTTCTTTCTAGTTTGTGTCTAATGTTACATGAAATTATAATTAACTGATAGATCTGTTTTCAAGCTAATATCAATAGAGTAGGAAGTGGTCGTATCTTGCTTTGTCCACAGGGTCCAGCGAGGAGCAAAGGATCGAAGCGCAACTAGGAGCGTGTAGGGACAAACATCGATAAAGAGGTACTTCTATAATCCTTCCTTCTCACGTGTTAGTTTAGATGGATTTGAAAGGAATTCAGTGACCATGTTAAGCATTTTCTATCTAGAGTTAGGGTCAATCTCTTAGAGGAAATCTACCTGTCTGCAGGGAGATTTTCCTACAATAGAAACGGGCGACTCCACTGGGGAGGTAGCCTCAAATTGAAACTTGTTTGGATTTTTCTCCTCATTGACCTTGTTCTATCCCTTGATTGTTTCAGACCTAGTTCACTCCTCTTTTGACTAGTTTCATGAGCTGATTGGCTCCTTACCCTATCATACTTAGCATAATTGTCGAATTTGAATTTCAATTTTTGGAATTTTTTGGAGTTTTAGACCCTGGCGCCCCTGTCCTAGTGTTAACAGAGCACCAGTGCTCCCCCATAGCTTTACACAGAGTGCTATAACACTCCTTGCCTTTGGCAACAGAGCGTCAGCCTCTTTTAGGCCAAAAAACCCTCCAGAATTGCTTTGTTGGGATTTTCCCTCTGTGTCTCTTCTGCTGAGTGGCCTTGTGAGCCAATGTTTCTTCCCTTTGATCCTTGACATCTGTCTTTTGATTGAAGAATAAGCATCTTACTATTTGGATCTTGTAATCCTTCTTCACTGTTGTCATTGGTTTTCTTTGTTGATTGGAGTTTGAGACCCCTGCCTTGTCTTTCTCTCTGTTTAACTGGGTAAAAAACCCTGGTGAAGGTCATAAAAGGCCTATAGGCCCCTTTCATCTCGATTTTAGTCAAGATCAGTGTTCTTCAAGCTTTTTTATTTTTGGGTTTGAAGTTTGTTTTTCTCTTTGATTGTTTCTTTTCTTTCACTTTTCGTTTTTTATTGTAACGAAAGGGTGTATTGTTTGTGTGACTTTTTCTTGTGCTAGTTTGGTTTTCATTCATACAAGAAAAATAATTAGCAAGACGAGCATTGTGTTGTATTGATCATCACTCATACGCAAACAATGAAAGACATCTTTATGATTGATTGTGCATATAAGAAGGCATTTAAAAGTTTTTGCATTACATCAGGATTTGATTGAGAAAAGAATCGTTTGAGGGCATTCCTTATTTGTGCTTGATTAGTGAAAAGAATTCTCTCTCTCCCATAGCTAGACATTCATCGAAAGGAAATGACTGCTTATCATGTTCGATGCATTCTTTGGGTCTGAGTCATAATTCCATTTGTTTCACTTCCATGCACCCCTTTG
>JZKD02S0413973.1:323323-362300 GCA_000966675.3 Picea glauca
AGCATATATAGTGCGCAGCTATCTTTGAAACAAAAGACTTCCCTGGGTTGATAATTTATGTTTCACTTGGTTGTTTGAAATTAATTAAGCAATTATAGTGACCAACAATAAGCAAGGGTGATATTTTCATTACACATGTCCTTTTTCTTCTTCTTGTCTTGTATGAGCTTCATGAGGGAGTTGAAGACTAGGGAAACTACACATGATGCAAGGGAAGAACATAGCATCATAATATTGGATTTAATAATGCATTGGTACATTGCATCACCTTTTATTAACCCTTGGTCTCAATCATGACCTCTGCATAATATTCAAAGAGAACTTTGGGGAACTATGTTGTGACCCAGATGTTGCAGTGGGAAAGTTGTAGGCTAGGTCCATTTTTCCAAAAATACTTTCTTGGATGTGTAACTCTCTTGGGAGTTCCACCATTAGGCTCCGAGATTCCTTTGTTTCCTATATTTGAGTGTATTCTTCTTTCTTTTTGGAAGTAACCATCACTCTAGGAATCCTCAGTTGAGATGAATATTTGGTGCTACTAGGTCCTATCCACTAATCCTTGCTCTATCGTGTTATGAGGAATTAACTCTCTACAAATTGGGGTAAACCACCATATATGGAACAACACCAAGAAATCAACTCTAATCCCAGGTCTTCTAGATAAATAGAAAACACTAACAAAAGAAAGGCTAGAATCCTACCTCATCCGGATGTCCGAAGAAGACCATGGTGGAGCTCAAAATCTAATGATTGATTCCTACAACGTGTACTCAAAATCCAAGATAAACAAGAATATGGAAATTATATAGAACATTAGAATATAAACTAGCATAATCTATTAACATATATAACAATTTTTCCCATGGAAGTTAATACAAACATTGCAATATGAAATTGGATGAGAAAAGAGTATTTTTATTAATGTAATCAGTTGAAGTACATAGGTGAAAAAATTATGTATCGACACATAGCGGAACCGAGAAACTAAGTCCCTCCAGCTAGGCCTTCACCACTTCAATCCTCCACACATGAAATCTCACATGTAGTAGGAGTAATGAATTCATCCTTATCAAGATAGGGTGAGCTTGGGGGTTGAACACAAGAGAAGTTTAGACTTACAAGGACAAAGGGATGGAGACTCATTAAGAGGTGAAATTTCTCCAGAGTTTATTTTCTCTCTATTATTATGATATTCAAGTCTTGTATATGGATCAATTTATAGCCTCCAAATGGATTTGAAGGGTCTATTCAGGGCATTTCCAGTATATGGAAGGTCAAGGATCATGGGTCTCATGACTTGGCATGGAAACCTAGCATATTTTTTAATTTTTGAGCACAAAACCTAATGTACATGGGTTGTAATGGAGTAGCCTGCATATAAGAAAGTTGTCTAACTCTAGCCCATGTATATGTACAAAATTTTGAATGAAAACTATGGAATGATCAAAAGGGGGATTTCAGTCTACAGAGGGAAAGGGAATTCCATTGAAGAAATATGCATGGAGTGTGGAAACAATTGATATAACAGATGCCACCTAATGTGTGAGGTTACAGGAGAAAATGTGATGTCCATAATACATTATAATTCCAATAAGTGGAGTAGTGAGGACCCAGTTGGGAGAACTAGTCACCCGTGAGAATATTACAATTCATATTGAATTTGTACACATGGCTGCAAATCTGGAGTACACTACAGATCCATGTGGATATATAAAAAATAGTTGTTCATGGCCACAAATAGGCAATAAAAAGTAGGCATATGCCATAAGTGTTCATAGTCATGAACAAGAAACAGTGAAGTCCAGTCTCAAAATCAACCGAAGATATCTGCATACTGTGCAGTACAATGTGATTGATCTACGGGATCAAAATATGCTCAAAAATCAAAGTGATTGGAATTGCTTGAAAATGGACTCATGTGTAGGCCTCATCCTCAATATACCAACGCAACTTGAATGGGTTCAAACATACGTCATATTCGAGAGATATCACGTTCCTTCCGCTTTTCCAAACATGCAAAATTTTAGTTGATTGTACAGTCTGTATAGTCTGTATAGTTTGTACTGATGACTCTGTAGACCATATTGACATGTGGCAGGGTGACTGTACTGACATATGGAAAGTGGTGATGTGGTAGTGAGTCACATGGCAGGTGATTGGCACATGAGATGAACCTATCTGGCTTCGACACGTGGTGTTTTTATGGACCAATGGTATGGTGCCATGTGGCCCAGACATGGGTTGCCATGTGGCACCCCTTTGTGGGATAAAATTTTGGTTGGAGTCCATGGGTGTTGAACCCATGACCTTTGGGGAAAGTGGAAATTTGTCAGCGTAGGTTGGGATACCAACCCACCTGCCATATGCTTCTTAACCATATACCACTTTACAAATATTTGAATTTGCATTGGTGTATAGTTTGGGTGGAGTCTGAGTTGAGGCTTAGCCCCACCCCTTGGTATTACCTCTTACCACATGTCCCATTGCACAAACCTTACCATAGAACCTTTCCATTTGTCCAAAAATGGACATGGGGAACTCTCTAGTGTTTAGCCACAGTCACACCACCCTCCACCATATGACCCTAAAGCATGGAGAATTCAACGAATAGCGAGAAGGTGCTACTTTTTAGGTCAACGCCCGACCACATGGGCCATGCAACCGACACCTCTACCAAGAAAGGTGCTTATTCCCCTAATTGTTCGATAAAATACCAAGATTTGCAGGATGGGCATGGGTGTTTGGTTTTGGCACAAAAATG
Source organism: Picea glauca (assembly GCA_000966675.3). Classification (NCBI taxonomy): domain Eukaryota; kingdom Viridiplantae; phylum Streptophyta; class Pinopsida; order Pinales; family Pinaceae; genus Picea; species Picea glauca. The sequence continues at coordinate 326,085 of JZKD02S0413973.1, forward strand.
CGCTTCGGAGCTAGGTTGTTCACACATAGGTGCATTTTGGTGAGTAGAGACAACAAAGAATTGGGAGAAACTTCCAGGAAGTGATTCCAACTCAGTGTTTTCCCAAACTAGGTGCATGAAGATCCCAACTAGGGGTTTTTGGACATTTTGGAGCCATTGAAGTCATCTATTTTTCATTATGATCATTTTAAAGGACTGATTTTGACACTTTGAGCATTAATAAAAATGATCCATTGGAAGTTGGACGAGGAGATGTATCCCAATGACCTAAAAATGTAAAGGATTGAATCTTTTTAAAATTGCAATTGAAATTGTATGTTCTTGGGTAATAGGATCAAGTTACAAACACATAAATATTAATGATTTTTTTACTTAATCATGAGCATCATAAACATTCATAAACAACCATCAAAATACACACATTAACATAGAAAAATGATAAAGAAGTTCACCCCTCTCTTGGTCCAGTTTCCAACGGATATTTTTCATTAATTCTCAAAGTGTCAAAATTAATTCTTTACAATGCTCAAAATGAGAAATGGATGGCTTCAATGGCTCCAGAACGTCAAAAAACCCTTAGTTGGGCTCTTCATGCACCTGGTTTGGCCAAAAACTGAGTTGGAATCACTCCTTGGAGGTTTCTCCCAATTCTTTGTTGTCTTTGCTTGCCAAAACTCACCTAGAATGACTGACCCTGGCTCATGGGTGTTTTTCGTGCCAAAAACCCAACACATGCACCTTCTCACAAAATTGGGCATTTGGTCACACTGTTAGCATGATTAGTGCCCCCAAGAGTAGAAGGTGTTGGTCGCATGGATTACAGGTGTCCAATTCCTAGGCTCTTAAGCCGAAATCCAATGGCTAACTATTGCACACATCCCCACGCATGTGGTGGTGGCATGTGGTAATGACATTTGGAGCACATGTCAATTGACCATTGGATCGATTGTGTGTTAAACCCCGTGTGCAATGTTGTGTTCAGGTCCTATGGTAGTGCATAGTCCAAGGGCTAGGTCTTAGCCTCGACCCTTTTGGCACCCAAACTAAACTTTATGTAAAATTTTATATAATTTTTAAAGTATATGGGTAAGAACAACCATGTGGGCGAGATGGTAGCCCGACCCCTGCCAAGACACTCCACCTGTCCCTGGAGGTCGCGGGTTCAACTCCCGCGAACACAAAACCAAATTTTAAGAAGTAAAGGGGGTGCCACATGGTAGCCCATGTATGGGACATGTGGCACCATTCTATTGGTCCACTAATCCTGCCATGTGTTTATATCTGACAAGTTCTCAACTAACAACTCATCATATGACACGTGTGATGTACGGTCATGCCCTATGTCACATGATCAACTACAACGTGTCAGCATGACCTCCTGCCACACATCAGTACAATTAGCTACCACATCAATGGTATGACCATGTCATGTAAACACCTCTACCCAGTCAGTAGTCCACATCACCCTACCATGTGCTAATACAAACATGCCAAGTTAGCACTATATGAACTGTACAATAAGCAAAATTCTGCCTACTTGGGAAAGTGGTCAGAACATGATATCTCACTCATACAATGTCCATTTGAACCTATTCAAGTTGAATTGGGATCATGGGGATAAGGCCTACACACATGTCTGTTTTGAAGAAATTCCGAGTACTTTGTTTTTTGAGCATATTTTGATCCCATGGATCACTCCTCCCCATTAAGAAGCTTTTGGACCTCCAAAATACTACTTTCAGTATATCTGAAGATGAGGGTACAATTAACTCACCTTTACAACCTCAATCCACTTATCCTTGCTTGGATTTGTGCCTTTAAGATGAGCTCGAAGGTATTCCACACTCCCTCATTTTGAAGTTCTCATCCTCCTGTCAAGGATTGTGTCTTCATGCAGTTTTGAAAGATATTCTAGTGATAAATTAACTATAGAAGGAATATGAACATGCTATCCTTGATCATCAATCAAAGGAGGCTCATACAATCTCAAATTATCAACATTGACAACTGCATACATTTGCATATAAGGAGGCAAATCCAAACGGAAGGCATTGCTACCATTCTTTTCAAGAATCTTGAAAGGTCCATATCTAATTGGTTTCATTTTTTTACCTTCTCCTTTAAGACTCTCTTTGCTAATGTAAAGCCAAAATTCATATCCAACTTGGAAACTATGATCAACACAATGCCTGTCATGTCTTGTCTTGTACTTGGCTTGGCTCTTTTCCAACTGTTCTTGTACCCTTTGATGCACCAACTGAATTTGTTCAATGAACTCATTTTCCCTATCAATGTCATATTGACCATCAATAGAAATGTCTTTCCCAAAGATAAAATCTAAAGGATATTTTGGAAAATAACCAAAACATGCCTCAAATGGAGATGTTTGAGTTGAAGAGTGCTTAGCTTGATTTTAAGCATGTTGAATGTAGTGTAGGTGTTTATCCCAAAGATTAGGATTCTTTCTGTAATAACCACAAAGAAGATGCACTATTTTTATATTAACCACTTATGTTTAACCATTGTTTTGTGGATGAAAAGTTGTGCTCTTTTTCATCTTGGTGTCCATGAGTGCCCATAAACTTGACCAAAAGTTCCCAATAAATCAAGAATCTCGATAAAAAATAATGGATTTAGGCAACCCAAAATGTACCCAAACATGTTGAAATAACATATGTGATGTTTGCTAAGCTGTAACCTTCTTTTTACAAGGCATCAAAATACATATTTTTATAAAAAGGTCAACCAAAGAATAAAGATAATCATGATTCTTTTTAGACATAGGTAGACCTCCTACAAAGTCCATGGAAATGCTTTCCCAAGGATGAGAAGGAACCGAAAGTGGAGTATACAAACCCAACTTTCTATTTCCAGGCTTGCTTATAGCACATAAATAACATCCTCTTACATATCTTGAAACACTTTCATTCATTTTAGGCCAATAGAAATACCTTTGCAAATTAGCCATTGTCTTGTCTACGCCAAAGTGGCCATCAATAAGAGAATAATGAGCTTCCCTTATGATGTTGACTCTTTCACCTTGTGGAATTGGAATACATAGCTTGCCAAGATGATACAAAATCTTATCATGCACATGGTAATCCAATTCCTCAACTTGGTTAGAATGACACAAAGTTGCATAAACCTCTTTAAAATCAACATCTAAAGCACAATGTTCAACACAATTCTCATGCAAGATAGAATTATGCTTAAGAATAACTGAAGCAATAACAATAGGCCTAGAAAGCATATCAACAACTTTGTTATAAATTCCTTTTTTATACCTTATAACCAAGTGGAATTTTTGTAGAAAACCCATCCAACTGAAGTGCCTTGCTTGTTGTAACTTTGTTTGTGATTGTAAGTATTGCAATGGTTGATAATCTCTGTGAATTATAGTTTATTTTCTCAATAAATAATTTTTCCATTTTTTCACACATGACACCAATGCATACAACTCCTTATCATAATTAGGATAGTTAATCACAACACCATTAAAAGTTTTAGAATGAAAACAAATGGTCTTACCATGTTGCAACAAAACTGCTCCCTTTGCATAATTTCTTGCATATGTTTGGATCTCAAATGGTTGTCCCAAATTTGGAAGTGAAAGAACTGGAGTTGACCTAATGTTCTCCTTCAATGCCTCAAATGATTTTTGTTTCTTGCCTCCCCATTGGAAAACTTTCTTGATGCTTGTCACTGCATGTAATGGAGCTGCAATTGAAGAGAAGTTAGCAATAAAATTTCTCCAATATTGGGCTGCTCTAGAAAATATCCTTACCGCTGTCACATTGTTGGGCTTTGGCCAATCCAAAATGACTTTGAAATTGGAAGGATAAATTTCCAGTTCTCCTCCTCCAACAATATGTCCCAAGTAAACAAGTGAGGTCTTTCCAAACTCACATTTAGACATCTTAAAAAAAAAATTATTTCTTTAGGACATCCATAACTTGCTTTACATGCATAACATGATCTTCATGGGATTTGCTAAATATCAAAATGTCATCCAAGTAGACAATCACACAATCATCAAGAAAAGGCCTTAAAACATCATTCATGACTCTCATGAAAGTAGCATGAGCATTGCAAAGTCCAAATGGTATTACCATCCACTCAATTAAACCTTGCTTTGTTTTGAAAGTTGTCTTCCAAGTTTCTCCTTTAGAAATCCTAATTCGATGATATCCACTTCTCAAATCCAATTTAAAATACTTAGAATCTTTCAATTGATTAAGAAAATCATCAATTCTAGGAAGAGGATACCGATTCTTTATCATAATCTTGTTCAAGTCCCTGAAATCTACATACATGTGTTAGAGAAATTTGCCTCACCCTATGCAATCTTGCAGAGAGGTCCTTATTCCATTTCCCTATGCAGACTTGTCTTCCCTGTCACTAAAGTCCAAATACAAAAATATAAAGTTTTTCCACTTGTACGCATCTTTCACCCAATACAACAAGTGTATACACAGACTGCTCCACTACAACCTGCGTACATCGAGATTTGTGGAAAAAAATCAAAATTAAATGTCAGGTTTCCATGTGACGACAAGACATCTCTGATCCTTTAACAGACAACCCCCTACCCTCGGGCCGAGATCCGCATAGGATCTTCACTAAAAACACACCAAGGGTTAATCCAACCCTTTGTTTAAGCCACAAAGGACTTCGGGTTTCGGGAGTTGGAGAGTCCCGATGTATTTCCACAGCTCTCAACAAATGATGAAATGTGAAACATCAACGAAGGTTGAATGCTCCAACGTGACGAGCACATGCCACCTGTTACCCACTACTTTCATCTTTCGAGACTTTGAGCGAACAACTAACAGTCATTCCTCTTCCCTTATGATTCCCCAAAATCCAAAATGCCGGAATGCCGAAATGGGCTCAACATCCCAAGGAATGTGAGATCGATGGCCTTTCAGGATTTTCGCCAAAGCTTGACCCCTCCTTTTACTTCCACTGCACATACCTTCTGATTGAGACTTGGGACCCACCTTTTCGACATTTCCCTTTTCACAATTTCGAGAGTTGCGTTGACCATGAAACTCTACCTCTTGAGTCCTAAAACCCCAAAACCCGATTGGTGCCAACAGTTATTGCCCCTCGACTTTTTGGGAAATTTTCCTTTCCCTCTTCAGGATTTCACTAACTGGGAGTTTGAAACTCTCAATTCCAAAACCATAGCCTCCTCTACTTCTCAAACTTCGAAAAGATAGAATGTTGAAATCCCACACTAAAGGCACACCACATTTTGCAACTTCAATACTTTCAATGCAAAGGGTCCCGGTTCCTTGTCATCGGAATTTTTGGTATGCCGAACCCTGAATTACCAAAACTATGAAATTCCACACCTAATAGTCCCTTTTGTGATACGAGAGTTTGAGTGGCCAAGGATTTTGGCCTGCACTCCAAACTTATGGATCCCAAATCCCCGAAATGATCCGACGACTCAAGCAGACCACGATCACCAGTCCACATTGATTCTTTCTATCAGGGTGGTGGGTTAGTCCAACTCCTAACCACCTTACAACTCCTTTGGATCCTATGGTCCTCACGATTTTGTGAGTTCTCCACGAAGAATTATAACCATTAGATGCACTCCTCAATGGCTTCTTTCCACGTGGCTCGGTGTTCTCCCTCCTGAACTTAACTTCTATGAGATGATTTCAATCTCCGTCTCCCTTTGAGCACTTCAAAGGTTAAATCCCTCCTGAGCTTTCACTTGATAACTCAAGCTTCCCAAGAGGACCCCTGCTCGCACTCCTTGGAACAAACCTTCAAATAAACTCTGGTTATTTGAGTCTCCGACCTTGTGCACTCTTTGCAACAATGGTCCTTCAATCTTCCTTCTGGATTTATAAAATCCAAGGCTTCAACTGGCTTGCACACACCTTGCATGACTCTGTGCTTCACCTGCACTTCAACTGGTATGAGAACAACGATATCTCTCCTGAGCTTTCTGAGATACAACTTAGACCCTCATCAATGCACACCTTGTGGACGTTCACTGCACTCCTTGCAGAAATTCTCAGGAAGATAAACAATTGAAACTCATTCTTCTCCTCTCTCAGACTTCATACGTTCAACATGAAATCACACATAACATAACATTGAAACAAATGGATAACAGAGAAACAAATCAATTGTAAACATACCATTCAACAAATGTAAATAATAAGAATCATAACACCATGAAAGTTGAGTCAAAGCTTCATATATTAACTCAAGTGCTCTTGTACATGGGTTCTTCTCTATAGCTCTCTGCTACAGCTCTACATCTTATGAATTCTGAATGATCATCCCAAGTTACAATGATACAAGGGTGAGGGTGTCTATATCCGTTTTCCCTCCTATGATTTTAAACTATCTAATCTATTAAGTTAAATCTACTTACTTGCATTCATTATGCATAAATGCCTTTACATACTATAGATGAGAGCAATGCTCAAGATCTGTTCACAACATATAGACATAAGTGTAAGTATGATTCCCTTAACTATTACATTAATGCCCATTCATTAATCTCAAAACAATTCAAAATGTGCACTGGTGCTTTTCCAACTGTCTCTTGATTTTACGTTGCTTGATTGGCTCGCTGCTTACGATGCTCCTGCATCATACTCCCTCGCTTGAAAATTTTCATGAACTTATGTTCATGAGCTCTTGCATGGTTTGTCCATGCCTATGAATTGTTGCTTCATCCTCCCAACTGGCATATTCAACTGGATGTCCCTTCCATTTGACCAAGTATTCAAAATACTCTTTTCTCCTAGTCTTTTTACTAACCCTTTTATCAACTATGCTTTCCATCTGTGGCTCTACATCTACAGGCATTTTTTTTGTCCATTGAATTTCTTCTGTTCCTCCTCTTCTCCCATTTCTTCAGCTCTGTAAGGCTACAAATCTACAAAATTGAATATCGGTGAGATTCTAACCCCATCGGGTAATTCAATCTCATACGTGTTTGCCCCAAATTTCCTTATGACCTTGCATGGTCCAATATTTTTCATCTTCATATTATTATACATTCCCCTTGGGAACCTCTCCTTCCTCAGATGTGCAAGAATCAGATCACCAAATTCAAATTGAAGTTCTCGCCTGTGTTGATCTGCTCTCTGCTTGTATTCTTGACTTGAACTCTGCAATTGCTCCTTAACTCGATTGTGAAGCTCCTTCATTCCTTTTGCAAATTCCTCTGCACTAGCACTCCTGAATTCATTTTTTTTCTGAATTTTTCAATTCAGAAACTCCCCTTTGTTGCATTCCATATACAATATGGAATGGAATCTGCCTTGTGCTTCTATTGAGTGAATCATTGTAAGCGAATTCCACCTGTGGAAGAATGTGATCCCATTGACTGTGGTGTTCAGTCACTAATCTTCTTAAAAAATCTCCAAATATCCTGTTTATGACCCCTGTTTGTCCATCCATCTGAGGATGATATGCTGAGATAAAAGACAAACTTGTCCCCAAATTCTTCCATAAGGTCCTCCAGAAATTCCCTATGAACTTGGTATCTTGATCAGAAATGATACTCTTTGGCAAGCCGTGAAGTCTAACGACTTCCTTGAAAAATAGGTTCACAATATGAGTTGTGTCACTGGTTTTCTGGCATGGTATGAAATTTGCCATTTTTGAAAATCTATCGACTACCAAAAATATCGAATCATATCCTCTCCATGTCCTTGGCAATCCCAATATGAAATCTATTCTCACTGTGTCCCACGACCTTTCAGGTATGGGTAATGGTTGGTATAACCATGTGTTCTGCCTTTTTCCTTTCATGTGCTGACAAATTCTGCACCTGTCCACAAACTTCTTAACATCTGTCCTCATCCCTAGCCAAAAATATGAGCCATTCAACTTTGAGAACATATTGTCATGACTGAAATGTCTGACCAATCCTCCACTGTGTTTTTCCTTTAGCAAATTCTCCCTCATGGAGCATTTCAGAATACATAGCCGATTTCCCCTGAACAATAATCCATCCTGGATCATGTATTCAGTCCATTGGCTTTTTTCCCTAAGAATTGGATTCTCAGATGCTTCATATGCCTCTTTAAAATCTGGGTCATCCCTGTACATTTCTTTGAGGTTATCAAAACCCAAAGTCTTGACTCTAAATTTCTGCATAAGCAAACATTTCCTTCTCAAAGCATCAACAAATTTGTTAGCAGTTCCAGAAATATGCTTAATATCAAAAGTAAAATTCTGCATGAATTCAACCCATTTAGCATGTTTTTGGTTCAACTTCTCCTGTCGAGTCACGAATTGCAAAGCGTGATTATCATTGTATAAAACAAACTCCTTGGGAACCAAATAGTGTCTCCATTTCTTCAATGCTTGTATGACGACATAGAATTCTTTGTCATATGTGGAGTACTTAATCTTCACTTCATTCAGGTTTTCACTGAAGAAAGAACACATGTACAGGAGCACTTAAGTTAATATATGAAGCTTTGACTCAACTTTCATGGTGTTATGATGCTTACTGTTTACATTTGTTGAATGGTATGTTTACAGTTGATTTGTTTCTTTGTTATGCATTTGTTTCAATGTTGTGTTATGTGTGATTTCATGTTGAATGTATGAAGTCTGAGAGAGGCTAAGAATGAGTTTCAATTGTTTCTCTTCCTGAGAATTCCTGCAAGGAGTGCAGTGACCGTTTGCAAGGTGGGCGTTGATGAGGGTTTGAGTTTTATCTCAGAAATCTTAGGACAGATACCATTGTTCTCATACTAGCTGAAGTGCAGGTGAAGCACAGATCCATGCAAGGTGTGCGCATGCCAGTTGAAGCCTTGGATTTTATAAATCTAGAAGGAAGGTTGAAGGATCATTATTGCAAAGAGTGCACAGGGTCAGAGACTCAAATAACCAGAGGTTATTTGAAGGTTTTCCGCAAGGAGTGAGAGCAGGGATCCTTTTGGGAAGCTTGAGTTAGCAAGTGAAAGCTCAGGAGGGATTTAACCTTTGAATTTCTCAAAGGGAGATGAAGATTGAAATCGTCTCATAGAAGTTAAGTTCAGGAGGGAGAACACTGAGCTGTGTGGATAGAATCCATTGAGGAGTGCATCTGGTGGTCATATTTCTCCATGGAGAACTAGCGAAATCGTGAGGGCCGTAGGATCTGGAGGAGCTGTAAGGTGGTTAGGAGTTGGACGAACCCACCACCCTGATAGAAAGAATCAATGTGGATTGTTGATCGTGGTTTGTTTGAGCTGTTAGATCATTTTGGGGATTCAAGATCCATAAGTTTGGAGTGTAGGAAAAAATCCTTGGCCACTCAAATTCCTGGATCATGAAAGAGACTATTAGGTGTGGAATTTCAGAATTTTGGTAATTCAGGGTTCGACATACCAGAAATTCCAATGACAAGGAACTGGTACCCTTTTCATTGAAAGTCTTGAAGTCACGAAATGCAGCGTGCCTTTGGTGTGGGATTTCGGCATTCCGACATTTTAGAGTTTGGGGAATCATAATGGAAGAGGAATGACTGTTGGCTATTCGCTCAAAAGTAGTGGGTAATAGGTGGCATGTTCTTGTCACGTTGGATAAGTCAAACTTCATTGACATTTCACATTTCGGCATTTTCCGAGAGCTGTGGAAATACATTGGGACTCTCCAACCCCCGAAACCTAAAGTCCTTTGTGGCTTAAACAAAGGGTTGGATTAACCCTTGGTGTTTTTTTAGTGAAGATCCTGTGTGGATCTCGGCCCGAGGGCAGGGGTTCTGCATCATCCTTGGCCTTCCATATACTAGAAACATTCTGACTTGACCTTTCAGTTTCATTTTGAAGGCTATAAAGAAGCCAATTCCGAGCTGTGGAAAAGAGGGAGAGAATTCAACTTTGAGAGCAAAGTTACTCTCAAGAAATTATTTACTTCATATTGAGTTTGCATCCCTTTGTCCTTTAAGTCTGAACACAATGTTCAACCCCCAATATCTTCCCTTATTGATAGAGAACCTCTTTGTCTCCCTTATATGAGCTTTCCTTTGGTGGAGGATTGAAGTGGTGGAGGCCCAGTTGGAAGGAACTCGGTTTCTTGGTTCTGAACCATGCTGACATGAAAGTCTATAATATTTTCACTTCTACTGATCATTTATTAATAGAAATACTCCTTTCTCGTCCAATTGATATCTTGAAAATATATGTATTATTATCCATGGGTGTATTTGTTATGTATATTTATGGATTATGCTATCAAATGTGCTAAGCCTTTTATATTGCCACCATATGCTTTTTTTTGCTTGTTTGTTGAGAACTTGTTGCAGGTATATAGCTTTGGGTCAAAGTTCTCAATGGTGGACATCATCGAACATATGGACGAGGTAGGTATCTTTCTTGTCTTTCTTACACATGGTTTCTATAACATGTTGTTGAGATAAAGTTGATTTCTGCATTCATTTCCATCTGTTGTGGTTCACCCTAGCCATAGAGATATTTTCCTCATAACAACATGTGCCATGTACCATCTTTATTTATAACTAAAACAATTTGTGATCCACCTGGCGATGTGCTTGGCATGATGACCCCTATGTCAAGAAACTCTTGGATTTGTTTTTTAATTTAAGAATTCTCCATGACTGACATCATGTACATACCAATGTTTGGAAGAGGACAATATTGTTGCAATTGTATCTCATGTTCGATATCCCTTTTTGGAGGCAATCCCTTTGGTTCTTGAAACATCTCATCATATTGGTTAACAACCTCATATAAATCAGATTTCAAATTTGAATCGCAACCTTGAAAATCTTCTTTTGAAACATTTTCTTTGGGTTTGATCATCAAGAGGACAAAATTGTTACTAGCATTGATTAATCTCTTCATTTGTCCAACATTTACAAGTGACAAATTCAACTTCTTTGTATGTGCTCTAACAATGTACTAAACTCCATTTAAAAAAAATGATACTTGTTCTCATGATGATGAAAGATGGTTATCCTATCATATAATTACGGGATTCCCAACACAATACCACATATATCCAAAGGAATAACACCAAGCTCTACCTCATCTATAAAATTTGCAGTGATGGAAAACATAAGTTTACACCTTCTTGTCACATGCAATTTTGCATTGTCACATATCCATCCTAGAGGTTATGGTTTAGGATGTGGATTAGTTTCCAATTTTAGTTTCTTGATAGTGTCTTCAGATATGAGGTTTGGTTGAGATCCAGTATAAAAATGAGTATCTATCTTGGTATGCTTTGAAATCACCCTTATGTGGAAAATCTCTATGCTTTCTTTTTCATGTTGAGTTTCATTGAGGCTACTACTACTTGAAGAACTAGTACTTGCAATAGAATCCTTACCTTGAAAACACATGGTTGTAATGTTTGTTTCATCACCCAAATCAGAACCTAAATCATGTTGTACGGTTGCAGTAGTCTTTGGTTTTCCCTTATGGATGAAATTTTTGGGTCTCTTTTGAGGATGGATTTTCCAACAATGGTTTTCATTATGGCCATCTTTTGAACAATGTTTACATGTGAGCTTTTCTCCCTCTTTCTTGAATGAAGCAATCTTTCTTCCATTTCCCTTAAAATCTTCTTTCCTTTGTCTCCATGAACAATAGGTTTCTTACTAGCCTCTTGAGATTCATTCCTCCCTCTTTCTTCCAAATGAGTTTCTAGTACGAAAACTTCATCTAGACTTGTAGGGTTAACCATAAGTATTGTGTGCCTCGAGTAGCTATGCAATCCTCAAACATATTTGAGTAAAGTTTCTTGAGAAGACAAATCTATAACCAAAATCAAATCTCTTCTTATAAATTCCTGAGTGTAGATTTGAACACTTTTCCATTTAGTTTGTCTAAATTTTTGCCAATCCATAATAGCTTTCTGCATGTATGTTAATGGATGGAATTGTCTTTTAAGTGCAACAATAAAATCATTCCAAGAGAATAAAACTTTACCATGTTTCTTCATGTCCTCTTGAGTTTTGGCTTCCCACCAAATGAGTGTTGAACTGTCCAATCTTAGAGAAGTAAGTCGAATCTTAGTTTCATCATCTTTGATCCTTTGTATCCTACAATACACTTCAATATGACGAATCCAATTATCCAATTTCTCAACAGTTGCCTCTCCATTGTACATAGGAAATTCAAACTTAATATAAAGCTTAAGCAAAGGAGTCTGTAGAGGATTTTTACCATGTTCTTTTGGAAAATTTGGAGGTGGTTGTGAAATGGTAGAAGAGGTGGAAGATGGAGGTTAAGGAGGTGGAGAATCACCATTCCCTCCATTTCCCTTTGGATTTTTATCACCACTTTCTCCATTACCCTTTGGAGGGTTTGAGCTTTCACCTTGCAGTATTGCATTTCTTTCTTCAAATAAAACGTTCACTATCTCTGTCATACCATAGAAATATTTTCTGAAGGTTTCATCCTCTGAAGGAAGAGTTTCATGAATCTCCTCATGAACCATACTTGGTGAATATATCCTTGAATCTTGAGGTGATTATGTAGTTCTCCTTCTTGACAGTTGAGAACTTGTCTCTACAAGTTTACCTTCTCCACTTGTGATCTTCAACCTAAATAACAAACACTTGAAAAAAATCAAACCTTCAAAAACCTATGCTTTGATACCAACTTGATCTAAAAATGTAAAGGCTTGAATCTTTTTAAAATTGCAAGTGAAATGGTATGTGCTTGCGTAATAGGATCAAGTTATAAACACATAAAGATAATGATCTTTTTAATTAATCTTGAGTAGAATAAACATTCATAAACAACCATCAAAATACACACATTAACACAAAAAAATGATAAAGGAGTTCACCCCTCTCTTGGGCTACATCTCCTCATCCAACTTCCAATGGATATTTTTCATTAATTATTAAAGTGTCAAAATCAATACTTTACAATGATCAAAACGTGAAATGGATTGCTTCAATGGCTCCAGAACATCCATAACCCCTATTTGGGCTCTTCCTGCACCTGGTTTGGCCAAAAACTGAGTTGAAATCACTCCCTAGAATTTTTTCCCAATTCTTTGTTGTCTATGATCACTAAAACACACCCAGACCAACTAACCCTATCTCATGGGAATTTTTAGCGCCAAAAACCCAACACATGCACCTTATCGTTAAATCGGGCATTCGATCACACCGTTAGTGTGATTAGTTCCCCCAAGGGAAGAAGGTGTTGGTCACATGGATTCAAGGTGTCCAAGTCCTAGGCGCTTAAGCCAGAACCCCGTAGCTAACCATTGCACACATCCCCACACATGTGGTGATGGCATGTTGGATCAGTTGTGTGTTAAACCTTGCGCACAATGTTGTGGTCAATTCTTATGGTAGCTCATAGTCCAAGGGCTAAGGCTTAGCCTCGACCCTTTTGGCACCCAATGAAACTTTATGTAAAAATTTATATAATGTTTAAAGTATATGGGTAAGAACTACCATGTGGGCGGCTTGGTATCCCAACCCCTGCCATGATGCTCCACTTGTCCCCGGAGGTCGCGGGTTCGACCCCTACGAACACAAAACCAACTTTTAAGATGTGAAGGGGGTGCCATGTGGAAGCCCATGTCTGGGCCACATGGAACCATTCTATTGGTCCACCAATCCTGCCACATGTTGCCATATGATAGGTCCTCAATTGATAACTCATCATATGAAATGTGTCCTATACGATCATCCCATGTCAACCTATGCCACGTCATCAACTACCACATGTCAATATGACCTCCTTCCATGTGTCAGTATGATTATCTGCCACATTAGTGGTACAACCATGCCATTTCAGCACCTTTGCCTAGTCAACAATTTGAATCACCATGCCACATGTCAGTACAGACATGCCACGTTGACATTGTATGGACTGTATAGTTAGCAATTTTTTTGTTTGTTTGGAAAAGTGGACAGAACACGATATCTCACTCATACGACGTCTGTTTTAACCCGTTCAAGTTGCACTGGGATTGTGAGGATGAAACCTATGCACATGTCTGTTTTGAAACGATTCTGAGCACTTTGATTTTTGAGCATATTTTGATCCCTTGAATCACCCAAGAGAGGGGTGAACTCCTTTATCATTTTGTTTTGTTAATATGTTTACTTTGATGGATGTTAAGTCTCTTTATGTTTTTCATTATTAAGTAAAATCTCATTAAGTTTTATGTGTTTGTAACTTTATCCTATTACCCAAGCAAGGTGGTATCAGAGCCAAGTTTTTGAAGGTTTGATTGTTTGCAAGTGTTTTTTTTTCTGATGCTTCAAGGTTGAAGCTCACAAGAGGAGAAGGTCAACTTGTAGAGTCAAATTTTCAACTTTGAAGAAGGATAAATACACAATGACCTCAAGCTTCAAGGAGATATTCACCAAGTATGGCTCATGAGGAGAGTCATGAAACTCTTACTTCAGAGGATGAAACTTTCCTAAAATCTTTCTATGATATGACAAAGATGGTGAAAGTTTTATTTGAGGAAAGAAATGCAAGGTTGCAAGGTGAAAGCTCAAATCCTCCAAAGAGTAATGAAGATAGTGGTGATAAAACTACAAAAGGAAATGGGAGGAATGGTGATACTCCAACTCCTTCACCTCCATCTTCCACCTCCTCTACCACAACCACCTCCAAATTTTCAAAAAGAGCATGGTAAAATTCCTCTACAAACGTCTTTGCTTAAGATTGATATTAAGTTTGAATTGCTTATGTACAATGGAGAGGTAAATGTTGATAAATTAGATAACTGGATTTTTCAGATTGAAGAGTATTGTAGGATACAAAGTATCAAAGATGATGAAACTAAGATTTATCTTGCTTCTCTTAGATTGGAAAGTGAAACACTCATTTAGTGGGAACCCAAAACTCAAGAGGACATGAAGAAACATGGTAAATTTTTATCCTCTTGGAATGATTTTATTATTGCACTTAAAATACAATTTTATCCATTAGCATACATGTAGAAATCTATTATGGATTGGAAAAACTTTAGACAAGCTAAAGGGAAAAGTGTGCAAAGTTACACTCAATAATTTAGAAGAAGAGCTTTGATTTTGGGTATAGATTTATCTTCTCAAGAAACTTTTCTCAAATACTTTGGAGGATTGCATAGCTACTTGAGTCACACAATAATTATGTTTAACCATACAAATCTAGATGAAGTTTGTGTATAGACAATTTATTTGGAAGCAAGAGGAAGGAATGAACCTCGAGAGGGAAACAATAAGCCTTTTGTTAAGGGAGACAAGGGAAAGAGAAAATTAAAAGGAAATGGAAGAAAGAATGCTTCAGTCAATAAAGAGGGAGATAAAATCTCATGTAAACATTGTTCAAAGGATGTCCATGATGAATACAATTGTTGGAAACTTCATCCTAAAATGAGACCCAAAAATTTCAGCCATAAGGGGAAACCAAAGACTACTACAACTACACAACATGATTTAGGTTTTGATTCGGGTGATGAAACAAAGATTACAACCATGGGTTGTCAAGGTAAGGATTCTATTGCAATTACTAGTTCTTCAAGTAGTAGTAGCCTCAATGAAACTCAACATGAAAAAGAAAGAATAGATCTTTTCCACATAAGGGTTATTTCAAAGCATTCCAAGATATATACTCTTTTTTATAATGGATCTCAAGAAAACCTCATATCTGAAGACATTGTCAAGAAATTAAAATTGGAAACTACTCCACATCCTAAACCATACCCTCTAGGATGGATATGTGACAATGCCAAATTTTATGTGACAAGAAGGTGTGAACTTATATTTTCCATCACTGCAAAATTTATAGATGAGGTAGAGCTTGATGTTATTCCATTGTTATCGGTGGTATTGTGTTGGGAAGCCCATATTTATATGATAGGTGAGACATATTTCATCGTCATGAGAACAAGTATCATTTGCTTAAAAATGGATTTGAGTACATTGTTAGAGAACATGCAAAGGAGCTGAATTTGTCACTTGTAAATGTTGTAAAAATGAAGAGATTAGTCCATGCTAGTAAGAATTTTTTCCTCTTGATGATCAAACCCAAAGACAATGTTGAAAAACAATCTTTCCAAGGTTGTGATGCAAAGTTGAAATCTGATTTATATGAGGTTGTTAACCTATATGATGAAATGTTTCAAAGGATTTCCTCCAAAAAGGGGTATCCAACATGAGATACAATTGCAGCAAGATTCTCCTCTTCCAAATATTGGTATGTATAGGATGTCACTCACGGAGAATGATGAAATTAAAAAACAAATCCAAGAGTTGCTTGACAAAGGGGTCATCATGCCAAGAACATCGCTATGTGGGTCACCAATTATTTTAGTTCCAAAAAAAGATGGTACATTGTGCATGTGTGTAGATTTTAGGGCATTGAACAAGATTATGGTAAAGAATCGTTATCCTCTTCCTAGAATTGATGATATTCTTGATCAATTGAAAGATGCTAAGTATTTTAATAAGTTGGATTTGAGAAGTGGATATCATAAAATTAGGATTCTTGAAGGAGACACTTGGAAGACATATTCCAAAATAAAGCAAAGTTTGTTTGAGTGGATGGTAATGCCATTTCGGCTTTGTAATGCTCCTGCTACATTCATGAGAGTCATGAATGATTTTTTAAGGACTTTTATTGATGATTGTGTGATTGTATACTTGGATGACATTTTGATATTTAGAAAATCTCATCAAGTGCATGTTATGCATGTAAAGAAAGTTTTGGATTTCTTAAAGAAAGAAAAATTGTTTTTGAAGATGTCTAAATGTGAGTTTGGAAAGACCTCACTTGTTTACTTGGGACATATTGTTGGAGGAGAAGAACTGAAAATTGATCCTTCCAAGGTCAAATTCATTTTGTATTGGCCCAATCCCAACAAAGTGACAGAGGTAAGAAGATTTTTGGGAGCAACCCAATATTGGAGAAAGTTTATTGCTAACTTCTCTTCAATTGTAGCTCTATTATATGCAGTGACAAGCATCAAGCAAGTTTTCCAATGGGGAGGAAAGCAACATAAAACTTTTCATGCATTGAAGGAGAATATTAGTTTAGCTCCAGTTCTTGCACTTCCTAATTTGAGACATCCATTTGAGATCCAAACAAATGCAAGAAATTATGCAATGGGAGAAGTCTTGCTACAACATGGTAAGCCCATTTGTTTTAATTCTGAAACTTTTAATGGTGTTGTGATTAACTATCCTACTAAAGATAAGGAGTTGTATGCATTGGTGGAAAGTGTGAAAAAATGGAAACATTATTTTTTGGGAAAATAAATTATCATTCACACAGATCATCAACAATTGCAATACTTACAATCACAAACAAAGCTACAACAAGCAAGGAACTTCAGATGGATGGGTTTTCTACAACAATTCCACTTGGTTATAAGCTATAAGAAAGGAATTTATAACAAAGTTGTTGATCTTCTTTCTAGGCCTATAGTTAGTGCTTCAATTATTCTTAAGCATAATTCTACCATGCATGAGAGCTATGTTGAAATTATTCTTTAGATGTTAATTTTAAAGAGGTTTATGCAACTTTGTGTCATTCTAACCAAGTTGAGGAACTGGATTAGCATGTGCATGATAATCTTTTGTATCATCTTGGAAAGTTATGTTTTCCACAGGGTGAAAGAGTCAACATCATAAGGAACATTCTTCTCTTATTTCTAGCCACTTTGGTGTAGGCAAGACGATGGCTAATTTGCAAAGGTATTGCTATTGGCCTAAAATGAATGGAAGTGTTTCAATATATGTAAGAGGATTTTCTTTATGTGCTACAAGAAATCCTAGCAATAGAAAGTTGGGTTTGTATACTCCACTTATGGTTCCTTCTCGTCATTGGGAAAGCATTTCCATGGAATTTGTAGAAGGTCTACCTATGTCTAAAAAGAATCATGATTATCTTTATGTTGTGGTTGACCGTTTCAACAAAATGTGTATTTTGATGCCTTGTAAGAAGAAGGTTACAACTGAACAAACAAAAAAAATGTTCTTTCAACATGTTTGGGTTTCCCAAATCCATTATTTCTAATCGATATTCTCAATTTATTGGGAACTTTTGGTCAAGCTTATGGGCACTTGTGGACACCAAGATGAAAAAGAGCACATCATTTCATCCATTAATGGATGGAAAACAAAAGTGGTGAATATAAAAATAGTGCATCTTCTTCGTGGTTATTGCCACACGCATCCTAATCTTTGGGATTAGAATCTACACTACATTCAACATTTTTACAACCGGGCTAAGCACTCTTCAACTCAAACATCTCCATTTGAGGCATGTTTTGGTTATTTGCCAAAATATCCTTTAGATTTTATCTTTGGGAAATATATTGTTATTGATGGTCAATATGACATTGATAGAGAAAAGAAGTTCATTGAACAAATTCAGTTGGTGCATCAAATGGTACAAGAACAGTTGGAAAACAACCAAGCCGAGTATAAGAAAAGACATGACAAACATTGTGTTGATCACAGTTTACAAGTTGGATATGAATTTTGGCTTTACATTAGCCAAGAGAGGCTTAAAGGAGAAGGTAAAAACCTGAAATCAATTAGATATGGACCTTTCAAGATTCTTGAAAAGATTGGTAACAATGCCTTCCGTTTATATTTGCCTCCTTATATGAAAATGTATGCAGTTGTTAATGTTGAGAATTTGAGATTGTATGAGCCTCCTTTGATTGATGATCAATGAGAGAATTTTAATATTCCTTCCATAGATTATTTCTCGCCATAATAGCTTTCAGAAATGCATGAGGATACAATCCTTGAAATGAGGATGAGAACTTCAAAACGAGGGAATGTGGAATACCTTCAAGTGTGTCTTAAAGGCACAAAACCAAGAAAATCCAAATGGATTGAGGTTGGAAAGTTGAGGGAACTGTACCCTCATCTTCAGATAGAGTGAAAGTAGTCTTTTGGAGGTCCAAAAGCTTCCCAATGAGAGGAGTGATCCAGGAGATCAAAATATGCTAAAAACTCTAAGTGCTCAAAATTTCTTGAAAACGGTCTCATGCATTGGTCTCATCCTCATGATCCCAATGCAACTTGAATGGTTTCAAACCAACGTCGTATGCACAAGATATCATGTTCTTTATGATTTTCCAAGTAGGAAATTTTTTTGTGGAAAGTGGTGATGTGGCAGAGGGTGACGTGGAAAGTGATTGACACATGAGATGGACCTATCCATATTCAACATGTGGCATTTTTGTGGACCAATGGTATGGTGCCATGTGGCACACCTCCATGGTATAAAAGTTTTGTTGGAGTCTATAAGGATCTAATCCATGACCTCTGGGGAAAGTGGAAAATTGTTGGCACAAGCTGGGATACCAGCCCACCTTCCATATGTTTCTTAACCATATAACACTTCAACATTATTTGAATTTGCATTGGTGTATAGTTCAGGTGGATTCTGGGCAAGGGCTTAGCCCCAGCCCTTGGTCTTACCACTTATCATATGTCCCATTGTACATACCTTACTATAGAAACATTCCATTTATCCAATAACGGGCACGGGGAACTCTCCAGTGTTTAGCCATGGTCACACCACCCTCCACCATATGACCCTCAAGCATGGAGACTTCAACAGATATCGGGAAGGTGCTACTTTTTAGGTCGACACCTGACCACATGGACCATGCGACTGACACCTCCACTGAGAAAGGTGATAAGTCCCCTAACTGTTTGACAGAATGCCACAATTTGTGGGATGCATGTGGGTGCTGGGTTTTGGCACGAAAATGTGCTCTGGAGCTAGTTTGTTCACACGCAGGTGTGTTTTCGTGAGAAGAGACATCAAAGAATTGGGAGAAACTTTCAGGAAGTGATTCCAACTCAGGTTTTGGCCAAACTAGGTGCAGGAAGATACCAACTAGGGGTTTTTGGACATTTTGGAGCCATTGAAGCCATCTATTTTGCATTTTGAGCATTGTAAAGAACTGATTTTGACACTTCGAGCATTAATGAAAATGATCCATTGGAAGTTGGACTAGGAAATGTATCCCAAGAGAGGGGTGAACTCCTTTATCATTTTGATGTGTTAATGTGTTTAGTTTGATGGTTGTTAAGTCTTTTTATGTTGTTCATGATTAAGTAAAAACTCATTAAGTTTTATGTGTTTGTAACTTGATCCTATTACCCAAGAACATACAAATTCCACATGCAATTTTAAAGAGACTCAAGCCTTTTCATTTTCAGATCACTGATATTCCATGATCACTTAAGTCATATAGATACTGATATGATGAAAGAAAAAAAAAGATATGGGATGTTTCTACTATGAATTGGATTCTTTCTCCACTATCTGTCGAAGTGAAAGTCTACATCGTGTGAATACAAGAGTTGAATTTGAACACAATGAGTCTTCATTTGATTACCGGTCATTGAGGTAAGCCATTAAAAAATGATAGACAACCCATCGATAATGAAAGTAGGTGTTAAGGCACCGAGTAAATTCAACAAGTGTGAATAAAGGTCTTGAGTTCGAACACTTGAAGAATCCACTGATCAGAGAACAATGATGTATTCCCAACTGTTGATGGAAGGAGAACTTGCCACTGATTACTGCAAGCCTCTAGGTACTCATAAGGCTCTAGATATTGGTTCCAAAATAGATGAGCTGAAGTCGATGTAATGAGACCCGTTGAAAGGAGAGAATTAAGACATCTCTTATCATCTAGCGTGAGAGACAAAGTAATATCTTTATGATTAGGAAGAAATCATATGAATAGGATGTGCATGAACCAATGACCATGTGCATATCTCGCGTGCACTAGATGTAAGTAGTACATGAAAGAGACCATATGAATAGAAAAAAATAATGAAAACTGCGAAAAAAGGTGAGGAAACCACCATTAGGTCTAATGGAATCCAAGACACTACATGAATCCCAATGTGTGAATATATTTCTTGAAATCGAACATAAGGGAAACCCCCCAGTTAGTGACCAATGAGAAGATGCCATTTATTGGGTTCGAGGTCACCTACCAATAATAAAAGTAGGACCAAGGTGCAAGGTAGGAAAAAAAATTCATGTGATCCCAAGAATCACTTGTAAAGGGATGACCGACATGGAAATTCAATAATTCTAAGGAATGACTGACATAGTCTTAGACTTCCTTTGAAAATGAGAATGAGATATATGAATAACTCATTCAACTTAACAATGATAATTGACATTAGTTTGTGATGCAAGAGGCATCATCAAAATATCGATGGGGAATCGAAGAATAACCAGTCAGAGGATAAACTTCTAAGTAATGAGGTCAGATTCCTAAGGTGATGCTAAACCCAAACCTTTGATAAATGGACTCAAGGATTTGTGCTCTTGTTCAAAGGTGAAAAGACTATTTCTGATAGGGGATAATATTATTTTCGCATTGTTAGGATCCAATCCTAACCCCTCTCCATGGGTCACTAGTTAGTAGGATATGTTTTCTATGTAATAAAGGCCAACATTAGGTAATAAGGCCTAATAAATAAAGACAAATAAGTCAATGTAAGAAGACCAAATAGAAGTTTTTTCTTCTAGAAATATATTCCTCTATAAGTTTCCTTAGAAGATAGAATTAGTATAAATAAGAGTAGGAGGCATTGGATATTTTTCTCTTGAATATTATTGTAATAGTGTTGTACTCTGCTGGAGGTTTCTCCCTCAAAGAGGCAAGTAAACATTTATATCATTAATAAAGGTTCTCTTTATGGTGTTATTATGGTATTACTCTGATATTGTTTTGGATATATCATTATTTTTCTTCTATTGCTTGCTCAATATTTTTGTTCTGCATATTATATTATATTTGGAATATTGCAACTGGTATCAGAGCTCTTTCCAGGGAACGACTTCTGGGGTACATTTTTTTTAGGGTAGATAGTATTCCAACATCTTCAAGCTATTGATATCTGTCGTTACACACATAAACTCACAGTCAGGGGGTCATACACATAGGAAATACGAGCGTTATTATGAACACATCTATTGGACACCCTTGTAACGCCTGTTGGTACCCCTTTGAGTGGTAGTGCATAAGACAACACCTGTATATGTATCAACCTAGTCATCCTGAATCTCTCCATAGATAAATTGATCGACCACTTGAATTCTATAGTGTCATCGAGAACAACACTTGGGAAGATACTCTCTAGTACCTGGGTAGTCAAGTAGTACGGATAAGGGTATGGTCTAGCCTCCTTAGTTGGTACCCTGAGATATTGGGTTGAGTACTACTATTGGACCCCACACATATACCAGAGAGCTATATCGCAGGGAAAACTGTTGTATGTAGAAACCTTGAATATCCTAGCCCTTGGGGTGGAAAAAAATAAACATAACCAACAAGATCTATTGTTGTGCAACTGTGTCTCCTGCATTCTAGTTGCAAAATTCCTACACATTTCTTCCTGTTAATAATTTGGCCATTGCATCACTGCAGTATTATTCAACCCGAAGTATAAATCTGTATGATTAAAAAAAAAGAGTCTAGGTCCTGTCAGCACCCTTATTTATAACCTAGTCCATTGCATTCCTCTCTTCATTGTGATTGCAGTGGTACCCTTCACTTTTAAGCAATGGTATCTCCAGCTGAAATAGCGGGATGTTGCAAGAAAGGACTTTGCTACTATTGTGATGAAAAGTATTCACCGGGACATAAATGTCACAAATAAAATTTATTCCATATTGATGCATCCTCTTGATCTCCTTCTGCTAACATCCCATCCGATGAGGCTCCACCAAGTGATCACACTGAAGCTCCTATTGTAACCCATGTGGAACCAACAGAACCCATCATATCACTTCATGCACTCTCAGGTATTTTGGCCCCACAGAAATTGAAACTCAAGGGATACATCAAACATCGTTTGGTGGTGGTGTTAACTGATAGTGGTAGTACCCATAGTTTTATTCATCGCAAGCTTGCTAATGAGATCCATTTCTTTGTCTTCCATGTTTCTAATTTTCATATCCTCATCGTTAATGGTGGTGAAATAAAGTGTGGGGGCCATTGTGAGAATGTCAAACTCCAAATGGATGATTATACTCTAAAAAATCACATGTTCTCTATTTCCATGGGTGGTTGTGATATTGTATTAGGCGTGAAGTGGCTTCACACTCTGGGGCCAATCACAATGGATTATCAATAATTATATATAAGCTTCACCCAAGACGCTCACTTCTATACCCTCCATGGTCTCAAATATGGCTCTCCTGAAATGATGGAAACACTATTGAAGAAAGGATACCATGGTGTGATTTCTCAATTTAATTCCATCTAGGTCACTGAACATGCCTCTTAGGTAGTTCTTCCCATCCTGCAACTCATATTGGACAAGTACCCGAAGTTCTTTGACATTCCCACAATCTTACCTCCCTCTAGGGTTGAGCATGATCATAGAATCCCTTTCCTTCCAGACAATCAACCCCCTAATGTACGTCCCTATAGATATCCATTCACTCAGAAAAATGAAATAGAAAATATGGTACGGGAATTACTGGAGGTAGGGGTAATTTTCCCTAGTACCAGCCCATATTCTTCCCCAGTGGTGATGGTCTTAAAGAAATAAGGTACTTGGCACATGTGCCTTGATTTTCATGCCTTGAATAAACTCACCATCAAAGATAAGTTTCTCATTCTTATCATTGATTATCTGTTGAATGAACTCCATGGTTCCTGTGTCTTCACCAAATTAGACCTCTACTCAGGCTATCACCAGATTTGCATGAAAGAGGCAGATATTTCGAAGACTTCTTTTAGAAATCATGAAGGACATTATGAATTCTTGGTCATGCATTTTGGCCTTTACAATGCCCCATCCACGTTCCAAAGTCTCATGAATAATTATTGAAACCTTAACTTTGGAAGTTTTTCTTGGTTTTCTTTGATGACATCCTCATTTATAACTGCACTTGGGATAGCCACCTTCTTCATGTTGACAAATTCCTTCACTTGTTGTAGGAAAACCAATTTCTTTTTAAAAAGACCAAATTTTCATTTGGATCGAGTGAACATGAACACAAACTATCATCCCCAGTTGGAGAACCAAACTGAAGTGGTCAATTTTTTTTGGAAACGTACTTGCAATGTTTTTCTTTAGACACAACACCAGTGGGTACAATGGCTCCCCTTGACAGAATGGTGGTACAATATTTTCTATCATATGACCACTAAAATGACCTCGTCTGAAGCATTGTATGGAAAACTCCCACCTACAGTCACTACCTATCTTCCATGCACATAACAAATCCAATCCATTGATACAATGTTGCAAGGTCACACAACCACCTTCTCAGATCTGAAGGATAACCTTCACATGGATCAAAATTGAATGAAGTAAAAGGCAGGACAACCTCATTCATAAAGGGTTTTTCAAAAAGGAGATCAGGTGTTTCTTAGGCTTAAACCTTACAAGAAAACATCTCTCAAAGCCCAGGGACATCACAAGTTGGCACTCAATTTTTATGGGCCCTGCCAGATCATCCATTGTATTGGTTCCATAGCCTACAAATTATTCCTTCCAGCTAATTCCAAAATCCATTTGGTGTTCCATGTTTCTTGTCTGGAGAAAATAGTGGGACATAATTGCAGGGTCCAAACCATCCTTACAGAATTAGATGAAGAAGGATCCCTTTGGCTCCAACCAGTCGCATTCCTCAATCACCGTGAACATTAGCTACATGGAAGAACTATCAAAGAAGTGTTGATACAATGGAGGGACACATCACCAAAGGATGTGTCTTGGGAACCAACGACTATACTCCAACAGTTTACACACCTGCATCCTTGAGGACAAGACTGCTTTTGAAGGGGAGGGCATGTTAGCATCTGATCCTAACCCCTCTCCATTGGTCACTAGTTAGTAGGATATGTTTTCTATGTAATAAAGGCCAACATTAATTAATAAGGCCTAATAAATAAAGAAGAATAAGCCAATGTAAGAAGACCCAATTTAATCTTCCACTTCTAGTAAGATCTTCCTCTAGAAGTTTCCTTAGAAGATAGAATTAGTATAAATAAGAGTAGGAGGCGTTGTATATTTTTTTCTTTGATATTATTGTAATAGAGATCTACTCTATTGTAGGTTTCCCCCTCAAAGAGGCAAGTGAACATTTCTATCATTAATAAAGGTGCTCTTTCTGGTGTTATTCTGGTATTATTATGATATTGTTCTGGATATATCATTGTTGTTATGCTATTTCTTGCTCAATATTTATGTTTTACATATTATTTTATATCTGGAATAATGCACCCACCTTTCTTTTTTTGGTTTTTTATTTTTTATAGTGAAGAAATCATATGATACAAGAGAGGAAACGAGTGTTGTGAATAAGAAAACTAGTTCCAAGTAGTGGAACATACTTATGCTCAATGCAAAGGAACACATGCAATTCATGGAAACTTAGGGGGGATGTTTCCTCTTAGGGTATGTTGGTGCAATTATATGCATAATATATTACCAAACATAAATTATTGACCATGATTCATAATCAATAGAGTTTTTACACTATATGTGCTGACAATAGGTGGTTTATCTATGTCTGATGAGTATAGCCTAAATAAGAAAACAATCTAAAAACCAACACTCTATTTTCACACTTCAAAGATAACACTCTTCACACAATTCAAAAATTTGAAAGCAAAACTGATAGACAAGCATATGATTTAAGCTATTGCTCAGGTGACTAATCTATTCATTGTAGGCTCATGAAGAAGAAAGATGAATTTTGATTCTATCTCCTGGAGAAACTAAAGTAACAACAATTAACACGCTGCATATTCTTAAAAATGAAACTCAATCAAGCTTAAAATAATTAACAGATAGAGGCAAACACTCCATTATAGGTGCATGTAAGGTGAGAGATGGAGGTCTTGATTATCCCTAGATTTTCAAGATAGAAACACCACTACAACAATAAGTCTACCAAATTATTGTCTACACACACATACAAGGATAGCAAATATTCACTCAAGAATCTATGTTACACTCATAAATCCATATTACACTCCAAAAATGTATAATGCACTCCAAAAATTCTCACTCACTCGCTCAAAATTACCACACAACTTTATTGCATTTTGTCAAATGTTTTCTGAAACAAAACAAAAATAAAGTTAGATGTTATGATCAAAACACAAAATGATTTTATCCATACACAAAATAGAATTATTTATACAATAGATACAAAGAAGCTTACCTTGGTTGGTTCGATGGGCCCTTTTCGTACCGACAAGGTAGATTTAAAAGAAACTTATAGAATGAAAGGTTTTATAACACACATCAATTCCATGAATTGCAATTTATATCATTACTTGAGAACTAAGTGTACAATCAACAATACTAAAAAATCAAACCTACAACATAACAATTCCTCTCCTTCAAGAACCAATCTTACATCATAACAATTCCTCCCCTTTCCTCATACCTATGAGGTCTTATTTATACATAAAATCCATGGAGGAATGGATGAAACTGAATCCCCAAACTCAGAAAACAATTTTTACAATTTTAGGATAAATCCCAAAAATATGGGTTTTTCATCAATTTGGGCAGATTCAAGTTAGAGATAGATCTAATACCATCTTCTGAAAAATTCAAATTTTGGAAAAGTGCGTGCCCAATACTTAGTTTTTCACATTCTAGACAAAACCCATATCGTATAATTGATATATCTAAGACCATCTGCATGAAAATCGAAGCGCAAGTTGGCAGTTTGAGATTTTTGCTAATTTTTTAGAATCATTTCCCCTGAGATGGAGGTCCACACCTGTGATATGGGTGAATTATGCCACATGTTTCTACATTTAAACATCGTTCTGGACAAAACCCATGTCCTCTATTTTCTTCTAGAAGCATTCCAAAATTTTGAATTATTTCTAGTACCGGACGGTTGTTAATGCTGGTGCTAGATGAGCACAACATTGGTACCGAGAGAGCGTAGAACTGGTAACGGACGAGATGCGTATTGGATGAATTCCAAAATAGGTACCAGATGAATAGGGGGTTTTGTCACAAGGTCTTCTTAGATCATTCAAAGTAATTAGAGATATTTAAAATTTAAATATTCAATCCAAATCATTAATAAATCATCATAAATCATGATTAAACATAAGTTACCTCATATGTAGACAATAATTCCTAAAGAACATGTCTGTTAAGTAAAATATGTAGAGAGTGCATATGTATTAGGCAAAATTGGTCTAGATATGGGACACGATAAGGCAATTGGAGGTGACAAAAAGGAGGCTCAACATTTCCCCCATGCCTTGTCCATTGCATGTCCTCATGCAACAATGATCTTCAAAATTTCAAAATTGATGGTACTAATCACTTGATCAAGCATTCCCTTACATTCCACCCTTCTTCAGCTCCTTAATTTCTCTTTTAAGTAACTTGCTATACAATATAAACTTCCTGGCCTATGATTCACATTTCTTACCCATGGAAAAGTAGTTATAATGGAAAAGCGGAGTCATGAGTAATAGATTAGATCTGTTAGTGATTTGATGTTAAGTCTTATCCAATTTTTTGTGGATCATAATTAGGAGAAAGGAATGGATGTGACTCTAATATGATTATAGGATAGCGGCCAAGATATTTCATAACGAATTTGACTAATAGGCCCCTTGGCTAGATTAATTCTAAAATAAAAGTGATATAAGCATAGTTTATATCTCATTTGAAGAGAGGAACACATAAAAGAATACATCTCAAGATGATTAACTCATTTCTTATCCAAGTTTTTAGAGATGAAGCTCTTCTTTCATAGGTAAGGTGAATTACATATATTGAGGGTCCCACTTTCATGCAAACCTATTATTTTAGAGATAGAACCTTAAAGTGGATACTTGAAGGTTCTTAGGAACATCATCCGAGAGATATAAAGGTCATCTCCTAGCCTTGATTTGATAACAATTGCTTCAGAATGAGACCCAAGGGTTTTTTGTTTAGTTTTAGGTGTGCCACTTTATGTTTTTCAACTCCCTTTACCCGACATAGCACCGCTGCCAGTAGGCCTTTTCACTACCCTGACGGGTTTACCTTAGTACCATACAAGCATGGCCCTGCTGCTAGCAGACATGTTTAGTACCTCAACGGGTTTACTTGTAATTCTTGATACTTCCTTTTTATTATATTACTCAAAACATTTAGAATGATGTATACTGTTCATTGACAACTTTAGAGTATAAGGAAGGCATGGGGTACAAGATTGTTTTAGAGTTATTAGGAACATAATTAATTGCTTGCAATTATCCCAAGGGTGACATCATCCACATTAGACTTAAATCTCAACTGTTCAATGTATAATGAAACATCTTGGATAATGACTAAGAGGTCCCTCTAGTTAATCATATTAGGGTTCTCATGAAAGTTCATTGAGTTTTTGCAAGGGAGGTCCACCACATGAGGTTTTCATCAATACCTCCCAAGAGAAAACTGTAAATATAAACTTGGATAAGAACTTGTTAAATCAACTAGGTTAGTATTAGACATAATGGTGCCACCACTTTTCAATGGATATTTCAATTATTAATCATTTTTTTGTAATGATGAGGTAATAAGACAGGTGCACCCATTATTATATGGAGCTAAATTTGAAAATATATTCTTAAAGGATAACAAGAATGATTCATTTGGGGGCGAGCATAACAATGTAGGAGGAAGATGTATATGAGAGTAAAGAACATTTCAAAATAAGACTTAAATGAACCTTGATATAAAGAAAATGAAAATATTAGCTCATACCTCCAATTACCTGAAGTGAAAACAATGTTAAGAACATGACAAAGATCATATCACCTTGGCACCAATACCAAATTGGTAACTGGTAGCGAAACATGTTTTTGTAGTACCATAATAGATAGTACCGGAAAAAGACAGTACCAAAACAAGATTTTGCAGTACCAGAACATGACAATACCAAAATAGGATTCTACAGTACTGGAACAGAACAGTACCAGAACAAGATTTTGATTTGGACTTGCTCACAGAAGCTGAAAAGAATATGAAGGTCTCAACAACCACTCCCCCATGCCTGAGGTGTTGCATGCCCTCAATAACACAATATGAGACACTAAAAAAATAAGGAGGGTTGCTGAGAGGGTTGAAAAAAACTACTAAAAACAAACCAATAGAACTAATTAAAACTAGATTTTTATTGAGGCTTAGAAATAGAAAATTTGGGGAAAATGTCAAAAATTTGAACACTGTATACATTATTCATGATTGATTTGACCAAAAAATATTAGCTATGAATAAAATAGTCTGGAATTAACATTCAGCTTCAATTTCTATAAAAAACATCACTTAATTGATCATCTTGTGAAATAATGGTCTTAAAATAGATAGGTAATGATAAAGCACGAATGCATCTATTTTTAACAGCT
Organism: Picea glauca; assembly: GCA_000966675.3. Taxonomy (NCBI): domain Eukaryota; kingdom Viridiplantae; phylum Streptophyta; class Pinopsida; order Pinales; family Pinaceae; genus Picea; species Picea glauca. Next base: position 355,416 of record JZKD02S0413973.1, read on the forward strand.
TAACTAAAAAGAAGAAATTTGAGGAAATAGGTCATGACATACTCCCTTAAGTGTTTTATTCCGTTGACAAGGATTCCTTCTCCACTTTTGAAATACCCTTCCAGTATTATGTGTGTATTAAGAGGATAAAGAGATTACCTTTTCATAAAATTCCAAACAAAATTGTCATAAATTTTAGAAATAAATATACTAGAGGAACAAAAGATCTTAAACTGATTGCTTTGTTAAATTTTGACATTCCCATTTATGAAAAGTATGAAATATAGGTTGCATTGCACTTATATGCAACATTTATTTATTTCCTTACTATCCTACTCTAATTGAACAAAAGAAAATGTCCTTCAAGTATAAGAATACTTCCAGTGAATGTGTGTAACATGGTTAGAAATATATTCATACTCGGGTTTAAAAGATAAATTTTAATTTATACCGAAGAATGAAGGACCAACTGCTTTGATGATGAGATCAAACAATAATGAAAAGTAAAAGAGTAGTGTGACCTGATAACTAATTGGAACCATCTTTCAATAGGATCATGATATTCTTGTTTCTCTTCTTTGTTTAGGTCACACAACATGTCCTCCTTTTCCATGCTACACAAATTATCTTCTTCAAGATGATTGGTCTTTGGAGTACATACACGATCTGTTGGGAGGCATGCTAAGAACTCCTCAATCTCAGGTTCCAATGGTTTCTCTCCATTGAATTCTCTCCACGATTCTTTAGTCTCCTCAACAAATTGACAAGAGGAATCTGAAGGGACTTCTAAATCTTCTTGTGGAGAGACAAATAAATTATTTATTGTTGTCAAGATATTCTCTTCCTGAGAGGTGGATATCCCAGTTGCTCCTAGAATGTGAGAAAGTTATTGGATAAAAATTTTTCAAGCTCTTTCTCATCCTTAAATTACTCTAGCTAGTTGATAATCCCTATCTCACAACATAGATTAGTACTCGAGGGTTCTTACAACACCCCAAAAATGATTTATCATCAAAGATTTGAATTTTAAAACTAAGAAATTAAAACTATTTGCAAAAATAAAGCACACCAAACTTGAACTCCTTATGCTACTGGGACCCTGTTGTCACTACATTATCAGTTCATACAAGTCACCTCATCATAAATAAAACTAAATTTGCATAAATTAAAACACAATTTTGCATAAAATAAGGAAAAACACACTTTCATTAAAAGAAAAATACTTTTGCATGAAAGGGAGAGGACAACCCAACTTTGGAGAAACCCCACTAAAGTGGATGAGTGGGCTCTTCCCTCATGTCTTACTGTCTTCTCTCCTTCCTTAGGTCACCCATAAAACCAATCCAAAACTATTAAAGAAATCTAATTCAAATACTACCTATTACCGTTTACAACTCCCCGACAACAATGTCGAAATTTTGGTGCAATTATATGCATAATATATTACCAAAAATAAATTACCGACCAGGATTCGTAATAAATAGAGTTGTTACACTATATGTGTCGACAAAAGTTGGTTTATCTATGTCTGATGAGTATAGCCTAAATAAGAAAACAATCTAAACACCAACACTCTGTTTTCACACTTCAAAGATAACACTCTTCACACAATTCAAAAATTAGAAACAAAAATTCATAGACAAGCATATGATTTAAGCTCTTGCTCAGGTGACTAATTTGTTCATTGTAGGCTCATGAAGAAGAAATATGAACTTTGATTCTATCTCATGGAGCAACTAAACTAACAAAAATTAACACAGTGCATATTCTTAAATATGAAACTCAATCAAGCTTAAAATAAATAATAGATAGAGGAAAACACTTCATTATAGGTGCATGTAAGGTGAGAGATGGAGGTCTTGATTATCCCCAGATTTGCAAGATAGAAAAAACACTACAACATTAAGGCTACCAAATGATTGTGTACACACATATACAAGGATAGAAAATATTCACTCAAGAATCTATATTACACTCATAAATCCATATTACACTCCAGAAATCTATATTGTACTCCAGAAATGCTCACTCACTCACTCAAAATTATCACACATATTTATTGCATTTTTTCAAATGTTTACTAAAACAAAACAAAAATAAAGTTAGATGTTATGATCAAAACACAAAATGATTTTATCAATACACAAACTAGAATTATTTATATAGTAGATACAAAGAAGCTTACCTTGGTTGGTTCGGTGGTCCCTTGTCGTACCAACAAGGTAGCTTTAAAATAAACTTACAGAACGATAGGTTTGATAACACACATCAATTCCATGAACTACAATTTATATCATTACTTGAGAAATAAGTGTACAATCAACAATCCTAAAAAATCAAACCTACATCATAACAATTCCTCTCCTTCAAGAACCAATCTTACATCATAAAAATTCCTCCCCTTTCCTCAGACCTATGAGGTCTTATTTATACATAAAATCCATGGAGGAATGGATGAAACTGAATCCCCAAACTCAGAAAACAATTTTTATATTTTTAGGGTAAATCCCCAAAATTTGGGTTTTTCATCAATTTGGGTAGATTCGAGTTAGGGATCCACCCATATCTTCTAAAACAACTCGAATTTTGGAAAAGTTCTTAATTTATACTCATTTTTCCACATTCTAGACAAAACCCATATCGTATAATTGATAGATATGATACCATCCGCACAAAAATCGAGGCACAAGTTGGCAGTTTGAGATTTTTTTCTAATTTATTCAGAATCATTCCCCCTGAGCTAGAGGTCCACACATGTGAGTTGGGTGAATTTTGACACATCATTCTGGACAAAACCCATGTCCCCGATTTTCATCAGTTTGGGTAGATTCGAGTTAGAGATCCACCCATATCTTCTAAAACAATTCGAATTTTGGAAAAGTGCCCAATTTGTACTCAGTTTTTCACATTCTAGAAAAAACCCATATCGTATAATTGATAGATCTGATACCATCTACAAGAAAATCAAGGCACAAGTTGGTAGTTTGAGATTTTTGCTATTTTTTTTAGAATCATTCCCCCTGAGTTGGAGGTCCACACATGTGAGTTGGGTGAATTCTGACACATCATTCTGGACAAAACCCATGTCCCCGATTTTCATTAGTTTGGGTAGATTCGAGTTAGAGATCCACCCATATCTTCTAAAACAACTCAAATTTTGGAAAAGTGCCTAATTTGTACTTAGTTTTCCACATTCTAGACAAAACCCATATCGTATAATTGATAGATCTGATACCATTTGCACAAAAATAGAGGCGTAAGTTGGCAGTTTGAGATTTTTGCTATTTTTTTTAGAATCATCCCCCCTGAGCTGGAGGTCCACACATGTGAGCTGGGTGAATTATGGAACATCGTTTTGGACATAACCCATGTCCCCGATTTTCTTCTAGAAGCATTCCAAAATTTCAAATTATTTCTAGTACCGAACGGTTGTGTTGGACAGACCTACCACACTTAGAGGGGGGTAAATGAGTGTGGGGCTCTTTTTCCCAAAACTTCCTTCTTTCACAAGACTCATTAGTTAACGTTCAACATTTACTCATTACTCATTGCTGCCATTTATAACCGGTTAGATGTGAACATATATCAACAACATATATCATCAATAAGTCATCACCACAAGGAGCACAAATAACACAAGATGTATGTACAATTTTCTTTTTATTATAGACTACAATCCTTGGGGTTTATCAGCAACAGCTGAATAGAGTACAACTCTATAAGAGCACCAACTCTATAATGAAAGACTCAACTTACACCCTCAACATCAACTAAGATGAGGCAACAATCCTCAACATATATCAATCGGCAATAGGTATGTGACCCGTCAGTAGTGCACCACACGTATGTACGCACCCTACTAGTAGTATAGCCCGTGTGTATACGCATCCAAGCAATACTACAACCTGCGTATATGCTCCTAGACAACTCTAGAGCCTGCATATACCTTATGAGATATTAGGGTTTATCCTTCAAGATCAACTCAGATCCTCTGCAACCAATTTATCATTCTCTTATGTTTCTCACTGTCCAAACTGACCACCAGCTAGTCACAATACATCCAATCTCTCCAATATCTTACTCATGATCCACAACCAATCAATATGAATGCTACTCAATCATGCATAAGAAATCAACATACTATAGCCACCATATCAGTACTAAACCATAACAGTGATTCTCACTCCATCAACCAACATAAACCACATCATAGAAACCATACCAATAATTCCCTAAGCATTCACAATGCAATAAGCAATACTATCCATCAAGACAATAATGTAACCATACCAGTGTCTCAGTGACAGATCTAAGCCCATAGAATGCAGATCTAGAACTTGCTCTAGTCTTCAACATCTTGTCATCAGCTCAACCACAAATCTCCATGAGTTTATCCACTTTACACTCCCTATACACTGATAGCCTACGTATTGTACGCACCCTGTACACAGACAGATTGTGTATATGCACCCTATCCACAGAAAACCCGTGTATGCACCATAAAATAGGGTTTTTCTGTGATTCCAAGAATTTTTCCGTCATGATCTCATACTTGTTGAAATTTCAATGCATCCATGAGATCTTCCTCATGCTCTCTTTCTTAGAATATATTTTCAATCATTCTCAAGAGATCCACACCAAAAATTATCTCACAAGAAGCTCTCATAAGAAGCTCTCCATCAATACTCCAAAAATATTCTCACAAGAAGCTCTCCATTGATCCACAAAAAGGATGTTTTGCAAGAGTCCATAGCTATCATATTTATACTTTCATCCTCTAGGTCACTTAACCCATTTCTAGGTTACTTAACCCATTTCTAGGTCACTTAACCTATTTTCCTTATTTTAGGGTTAACCACTTTCCATAAATATAAAGTTATCCAATACTTTACCATTTAAATATTCCATCGTGATTTTGTCACCTTACTTTATCATTTAAATAATCTTTCTTGATTTTGTCACTTCTCTTTATTATTTAAATAATTCACCTTGACTTTATTACTTTACTTTATCATTTAAATAATGATTTCTTCTTTGAGGTCACTTTGAATTCTTTGACCTTGGGGGCTTCAAGCCTTCATATGGGGGTCCTCTAACTTCGTAAGGCCATAACTCTCAAACTGTGAGGAGTTATGTGACATTCCACATACCACACGAAATGGCATGACAAGAACTATCCATCTAGGATAGTTTCACCAACAATTTCATTGATCTTCAACTCATTATTCCACATACAAGCATGGGTCCTCCAACCATTCTACTAGGATAACTCAATCCACAAAGCGTCTTCCCATGATAGATTTCACCATAAGGGGACTGCTTTGGAGTTCATCCATTTGTGCACCTTATCAATCATGATAAGATAATAATGATTCATCTCTGCATCAATCCATCACTGCATCATATACATCAACTATGCATCATGTACCAATGAAACCACATCGATCCATGTTCATCATGTATCAATGACAACTCATTGATCCATCTTCATCTATGCATTCTTATCAAGGACATACATATTATATTACATCAATCATCAATCAATCAATATTTTGACATCAATCAATCACTTGAAATCAATTAATGAAATCAATCAATCAAACCATTGGAATCAATGACAACATGATCCAACATGTTGTTGATGCTGGTACCAGATGAGCACAAGATTGGTACCAGACGAGCATGGAACTGGTACTAGACGAGCTGAGTACTGGATGAATTCCAAAACAGACACCGAATGAATAGGGGTTATTGTCATAAGGTCTTCTTAGATCATTCAAAGTGATTAGAGAGCTTTAAACATCAAATATTCAATCCAAATCATGAATAAATCATCATAAATCATGATTAAACATAAGTTACCTCATATGTACACAATAATTCCTAAAGAACATGTTTGTTGAGGAAAATATGCAGAGAGTGCATATGTATTAGGCAAAATTGGTCAGGATATGGGACAAGATAAGGCAATTGGAGGTGACAAAAAGGAGGCTGAACAAGGTACAAGGGTGTCAAGTTGAAAAATATATATGAATGGAATTGCTTGGATAGTTCTAAGGATTGTTGGGGAAGAAGGATTATAATAAGAAAGTGGGAGCTGACATTAGGCTCAACAATGAAAGCAGGATAAGGGGATGCAATTACAACTTAAGTTTGAAAGTGTCCTTTTTCATAGATTTAGTCCCCTAGTCCCAAAAAGGTATAAAACAATACCAAGAAGAAATCTTCTAGCCAATGGTGACTAGAGTATTCCTTTTTCTTAATTAGTCTATTTGGTTTGGATAAGGGTTAATCTTATACCTAAATAGGCGTCCTTTCAAATCCATTTTAATGTGTGTAAAAGAGACAAGTTAACTCAACAATATTTTTGTTTTATAAAGAGTCAAAAAAGATCTTAAATTAGACTCGACGGGGTCCCATAGGTGGTGGTCGGATTGAGATTGAGTAAGAGAAATGCGGTTTCAATGCAAAGTCATATTAGAACTATTAAGGACTCTTGGACCTATGGAGGAACTTTTGCATGTCCACCAAATGGAAAAAGTGTTCTAAATAGGGTACCCATGTTTGGAAAGTCTCTACCACTTAATAACAACACTTCTAGTGACAACAAGAAAGTTCTGTCCCGCTAAAAAATGGGTTCATACCTACGACATATGAATTGTGATCATAGGACGATGAAAAAATACAAAGAAGGGTGATCACCTACCCTATATGCTAGTGACGATATATACCTACCAAAGGCATAAACGGGCTACAGAATGTTGAAAATCCATTAAACCCTGGAAAAACTGGTTAAGCCCTAAATAGTGGCTCATTACCCCTTAATTGGGGCATATTATATTAGTAATGTTATTTTATTTATGTTGGCTTTATTCCATTAGTTGTAATTATACCTCCTAGTCTCCT
>JZKD02S0413973.1:363570-386118 GCA_000966675.3 Picea glauca
TACTAGGAATCCAATGGTTACAATCATTAGGAACAATGGCTTTTAATTTTCAAGAACTTTTCATGAAATTTTCATTGGAAGGAAAAGAAATTGAGTTAAGAGGTAACACAGGGAAACCCAATAAGGTGATAATCTCTAATGGCATGACAAAATTATTGAAAAATGGGCATCAAGGTGTTATTGCACAACTATGCTCACTATATGTTCAAACATCTAAGCCATCTATTCCTCTATATCTCTAAGGGATCATTGACAAGCATTCCAAAGTATTTGAAGATATTCCCAAAGGTCTTCCACCCACTCGAAATCATGATCATGATATTCACCTAATTCCTGGGAGTATTCCTCCTAACATCAGGCCATACATATACCCTTATGCCCAGAAGAGTGAAATTGAATGCATGTTTGAAGAAATGTTAGAGGCTGACATTATTAGACCTATCCAAAGTTCTTTCCTTGCACCGATGGTAATGGTATTCAAGAAAGATGGCTCATGGTGTATGTGTCCAGATTATACAGAGCTCAACAAGATCACTATTAAATATAAGTTTCCCATTCTCTTCATTGATGAATTGTTAGATGAACTACATGGATCAATATATTTCACAAAGTTGTATTTTTTTTCAGGGTATCATCAGATTAGAATGAAGGAAGAAGATATCCCAAAAACAACATTTCGAACTCATGAAGGCAATTATGAATTTTTGGTCATGCCTTTTGGTCTTACAACTGCACCTTCCACATTCCAAGGGTTGATGAATTCCATTTTCAAGCCCTTCCTTTTAAAATTTGTGTTAGTATTTTTTGTTGATATACTAATCTATAGAAAGTCTTGGGAAGATCATGTGCGACATGTTGACAAGGTGCTACAACTACTAAAAGAGAAACAACTATATGCCAAACCATCCAAATGTTTCTTTGGAGTGAAGGAGGTAGAGTATTTGGGTCATATTGTATCTCATGAAGGTGTCAAGGTAGACCCTAACAATATTAAGGCCATGATGGACTGGCTAATTCCCAAAACATTGAAGAATCTTAGAGGATTTTTGGGTTTGAAAGGTTACTACCGCAAGTTTGTTCGGCACTATGGAAGAATAGAATCACCTTTAACGACACTAACTAAGAAGGATGCATTTTCATGGACTCCAGAGGAAACTAAATCTTTTGAAAAACTTAAAGAGGTGGTGTGGAAAGCTCCTATCTTGACCACTCCAGACTTCACAAAAACCTTTATTGTGGAATGTGATTTGTGTTTTCCTAATGCAAGAAGGAAGGCCCTTGGCTTTTGAAAGTCAACCAGAAAGGACTTACACAAACCCATTTATGAGAAGGAAATGATGGCAATACTACATGAATTGAAGAAATGACATCCTTACCTAATAGGTAGGCACTTCAAGGTCAAAAAAGATCATGATAGTCTTAAATACTTCTTGGAACAAAGACTATCTTCAGAAGAACAATAAAAATGGGTAACCAAGATATTGAGTTATGATTTTGAAATCGTTTATAAAAAAGGGAAGAAAAATGTTGTGGCAGATGCACTCTCAAGGAAGGATGAATATTTTGAGTCCTTTCTCTATGTGATTTCGATCATCCAGCCCAATTGGATCATAGAAGCAAATGATGAATTAAAGAATGACAAAAAATTGTGGACTCTTATTCAAAGGTTGCAACAGGATTCCAATACATCAGATAGATTTACATGGAAAAATGATTCACTATGGTATAAAGATCGATTATATTTATGTAAAACTCCCAACTCAAACAAAAGGTACTATTGGAATTGCACACCTCTCCAGTAGGAGGGCTATTAGGATTTTTAAAAACCTACCATAGGGTTAAGAAGCAATTTTTTTGGGATGGCCTTAAAACTGATGTTCAAAGGTTTGTGGAAAAATGTTTGGTTTGCCCAAAAAATAAGGTGGAAACAATTAAGACCCCATGTCTTTTACAACCATTATCCATCCCAAGTCAACACTAGGAGGAGGTTTCCATGGATTGCATCACAGGGTTACTGAAGTCTGAAGGAAAGAGTGTCATCATGGTGATTGTTGATAAAATGACCAAGTACGCACACGTTTGCGCACTCTCTCATCCCTTCAAAGCTAGTGCAGTTTCCATTGCATTCATGGAGATAGTTCAAAAGATACATGGCAGCCCAAAGATTATTGTAAGTGACAAAGATCCCATCTTCACTGGACATTTTTTGACAAAATCATTTTCTTGTTTAGGTACTCAATTGGCTCATAGCTCATCTTATCATCCTCAATATAATGGACAAACAGAGATAGTGAACAAAGGTATGGAAGGATACCTTCGTTTCTTTGTCTCTGATAAACAAACACAATGGTTGAAATGGTTACCCTTGGAAGAATTGTGGTATAACACTTCCTTTCATATTTCAACAAAAATGACACCATTTATGGCACTCTATGGATACCACCTTCCTTCCATCACTTCTTATATAAAAGAAAAATGTAAGGTTCAAGTAGTGGAATATCACGTCGAGCATCAACAACAAGATCTCCAAATATTAAAGGACAACCTGACCATGGCACAAAATCGCATGAAACAACAAGAAAATCAACATCGTAGAGAAAGAAGTTTTGAAGTAGGGGATCATGTTTTTTTAAGACTACAACCATACAAACATATGTCCCTCAAGCAAGCAAAGAATGATAATAAATTATCACCAAAGTACTATGGCCCTTATAAGGTGTTGCAAAATATTGGTACTGTGTCATACAAGTTGGAGTTTCCTACATCTTCACAAGTACACCTAGTTTTCCATGTTTCATGATTAAAGAAGGTTATAGGGGACAAGATCCCAGTTCAAACTATATTTCCATAACTTGACGAGGAAGGAAAAATCATATTGGAGCCTGAATCCATCATTGACACAAGAATTCGCTAGCTGAGGAATATATCCATTTCAGAGTATCTCATTAAATGGAGGAAACTACTGGCTGAAGATTCCACTTCGGAAGATGAGGCTTTTATACAAAAGCATCCAGATTTACTCAAGCGTTGCGTAAAACACTTGTCTCAAGGGGAGGGGCATGTTAAGCCCTAAATAGTGGCTCATTTCCCCTTAATTGGGGCACATTACATTAGTAATGTTATTTTATTTATGTTGGCTTTTTTCCATTAGTTGTAATTATAGCTCCTAGTCTCCTAGATATACCAAGGAGACATTTTCATTTTGAATCGTCTTGTAATTGAACATTTATGTGGGAATAAGGGGGTTTCCCCCTCAAAGAGGCTTATTATCTGAATTTCTCTCTTTTTCAAGGCGTTGAGTACTTATTTTGAGGTTTTTCTATGATATATTGATATTTGGTTCCTAACAAAACAACTTCAAGCCATGTCTTACATTGCACAATTAGTTCATATGGTTTCAAAAAATAGGAAATATAGGGTAAAAAATATATAGAGTGGGTAAAAAGTTTCTACAAATAGTAAAAACAAGAAGTTTTACCATGTCATTTGAGTTTTTTACCCACATAGCACTTTTTAGGCCATTTTTGCCCATGATCTTCCAATGAATATTCTGAGAGCTATGATCAACGAAATTGGAAATCATCTAGAACAAGTAAGTGGTCATATTGTACTCTTCAATTTCTTTGGTTTAAATTTTAGATTTACTCTTCAATTTTTGAGTTTTGGAGGCTGTAAAATTGGAAATAGGGCGTATGTGGGCTATAGATCACTGGGTCGTATATACAACCCCATGTACACAGGAAAAGTGAAGCTTTCCCATGTATATCGATCCCTATATGTGACTTTCATAATGGTATCCCACATAGAACTTCGTGAACAAGGTTTTTAATAAAATTTAACTCAAAATTTGATGTTTCCTTTGCAGGATGGTGATTGAATGGAGAGAGAGGGAGCATGAGGAGGTTGATGTTGCAGTAGAAAGAGATATGAAGTCCTAAAAATATTTTCAAATATGTGGGCTCTATAAGTTTTGGGACATAAAAGGAATGAGGGTACAAGTGAGTTTGATCCAAACATTGATAAACTAATGGGATCCGGAGGCCGAGGCCTTCAATCTCGATGGTCAACCATTGAGAATTGAGGTGGATGATATATATTGTATCACATGATTTTCTCATTGAGGCAAGATGGTAAATATTAAATCCCAAGGGGTTGGTGGTGGGAGGTCTATGGAGGACTACATCACCACCTACTGTGTTGTAGACATAGAGAAAGTGGGGATCCAACTCCCTATTAGGTCGATTGAGAACCTGACTCTGAAGATAATCGTCCTAGTACTCACATGGATATTGGGATCGGCCATGCTGCATAAGGAATCAAGGCCACTTAATTTCTATGTCATAGAGTGTTTGGACCCACATTTTATGACTCGTGCACCTCATTACTGGCCAACATGAAGAGCCATATTACTTACTGCAAACTTGGGAGGATGAGGAACTTGGGGTTTGCATCCATTTTGTGTAGTTTTTTCTTCAAGAGGGTTTTGACTCTTATCCCTAAGGTGGAAGTACCTTCGCATGGTCTACGCGATCCAACCATGTCTCGGTGGACCGATGTGATGAGGCGGTTGGGAGGTGGTAGGGTTCCAAACCCCTACAACAATGTGTTCTTTCACTGGTGCCTACGACATATCATGGCCATCAATGAATATCCCTATGAGGGGATCATAACATGCCATGAACAACAAAATCCACCTTTGGAGAGATTGGTGAGAATTTGCATTTTTATATATTTCAATTTTTTTTTATGTTTTTTGAATTAATAAATGCAAACAAAAACATAAATATTTTTGTATGATATGATATATTGATGTTCATTTCTCTTACGCAGATGTAGGGTCCACGACGAAAAAACATATATCCATGACATTGAGACAGGGGTTGAGGAGAGGATATGGTCAATGGGTATGCAAAGAGATTTCTTCAGAATGTGCATGGAAACCTATCACATCTAACACAGAAGATTCCTATGATCCAGGTGGAGGATATGCTTGAGGATATGCAGAGGCAAGTTTTGGGTGCACCTCATGTGTGGGTGAAACTCTTATGCCATATCCCTACCTCTATAGTGTGCCATCATGACATGCATCTGGGAACTCAGGCTTAGATGCCATGGCTATATGATGTATCAACCATATAAATATTTTGAGGGCTACAAGCCCAATTTTGTAATATGACACCATATTTTTTAGATTTAATGGATGAAATATAAAAAATATTTTGGTCTTCGGCTTTACTTTCATTTCTTATAATGAATGGATGTATGAATGTGTGTTTTATTTACTTATTTATGTGACAGATGCCAATATAAAATTTAATTATCATATGCATCCGATACTCGATTAGAACTTCTAGGGATATGATTATATGTAATAAAATCAAAATATCGTTCCAAAATTTGTACCGGAAGGAAACGTAGGAATAATGTAGGATCTCTTACTTGGTACCTTCCATTCAATTGAAATATAACTAACTAGAAATATAGGAAAACTTATAAGGATAGAACACAATGCGAAATGGAATCGTGTAATATCTTTATAATGGCGCTATACTTAGCCACAATGTTCGTTGATGGCCCCAGACAAACACCTTCTGAAGACACCAATTTTCCCTCGGATGAATAGATAACCTAAGCGGTGAAAGCCACGTTCCGAGTATGATGACTGGCATCGTCCGTGAATCCTAAGAACACCAAAGATCCCATTGACATATGCCAACCAAGGGAAAACTCAATAAGAAATTCGATGACACAAAAGAATAAGGAGAAAAAATATATACACTAATATACACCAGTACAGAAAGGCCATGCTCGATCTTGAGGGATCAATAATAATACCTTTTAAGGTAGAGTCTATTTCTAGGATCATCAAGCACATTCCCTTCATAATATTCTAACTCATAGGCTCATTTTTCAAGGACACATATCTCTATAAAAGGACCATGCCACATGGGATTGAAATTTCCTGCCCCTAGTGCTTCTTTAGCTTGGTCATAAATAAGGACCAATTCACCCTCAGCATACTATTGGGGATGGAAATAATTATTTTCCTAGACCTTAACATGTCATTTATTCACGTCGATGGCTATGATGACATATCAATGCTGCTCATTGAGTTTCTCTAAGTGTACGAGGCATTCTTTGAGATCAGTCATCTTAGTTAGGAGCTCAACCACCAAATTAAGGAAAGGGATTCCACATTCAATATGAAGGACCGACTCCACTCCATGGACTAACTGAAATGGTGAAAAACCAATGGAAGTATTTATTGTGGTTTGATAAGCCCAAAGAGCAGGGTAAAGCGGGTAAAACATCACGTACCTATTAGATTTACTCTACCTAGAATTTGTTTGCAAAATGGATTTTAGATATTTATTCACGACCTCTACTTGTCCATTTTCCCGGGGATAATAGGGAAACAAATGATCTTGTTTAAACCATAGTTTTGATGCTAACTCTGTCATCATCACATTCTGAAAGTGACTTCCATGATCAGTGACAATCTCTTTCAGGATTCTGAACTGAGCTATAATATGTTTGAATATGAAATGTGCACCAGTATAATCATCAAACATAATAGTAAGCATGGCCTCAACCCATTTAGTAAAATAATCCACAACCACGATAATGTGATAGTTCCCTGCAGCCAAGGCTTGGATGGATTCCATGAATTCCACCCCCCACTTAGTGAAGGGGATGATGGCGACGACTGGGTGAAGAGGGGAAGGGTGTGAGCGCATTTTATGAGAAAACACCTGGAATGGGTGACACTTCTTGACCACTTCTACACAATATTTAAAAGTTTATGGCCAAAAATAACTAGCTCACAATATGTTTTGGGCTCTCCCAAGCCCAAATAAGTCACTAGCAAATGCCCCACTGTGATTGATATGAATTTTAGGGGGTATATGGTCTAAATTCAGATGAAAAAGTCATAAAGCTATAAAACTAATAGATTTCCCATGTAGATTCCCACCTCCTCATTAATTAATTGGGCTAACAGGTTACCCATATGGGTCAAAGAGAGTCCCACCTCTCCATTATTGTATTTGGTTTTATTTTCCACTACTTAGTTAGTTGGGTAGTTAGATCTATTATTATAATAATAAAGACTCATTTAATGAACTCTTTACATTATTTTATTGGGTTTTATTTTCCATTACTTATTTAGTTGGGTAGTTATAGCTATTATACTAATAATAGAGACTCATTTAATGAGCTCTTTTTGACTGTGTCCAATGGACCATTTTGTAATATATAAATGCCTAGAAAGCCTTCTCATAATATCAAGTTACTCATTTTGATTCTCTCATATTTTCTATTGTTCATTGTGAGATTAATTAGCTTTGAGTGATTTACAAGTAATTAGTTTTAGAGACATGCTTATTTTCATGCAAGATTGACACGTCTAAGCTCCTCCTCTCTCGGCATTCAAGCCATTTGGCTAAAAAAAAAACATGTAAATGAAGTACTTGGGAGGTGAAGCTCAAAGATGATCCTCACCTCTAAAACTAATTACTAGTAAATCACTCAGAGCTAATTAATCTCACAATTAACAACAAAAAATATGAGATAAGCCAAAATGAGTAACTTGATATTATGAGAAGGCTTGCTAGGCCTTTATATAACATTAAAAAATGGTCTATTGGACAAAGTAAAAAAAATATCATTAAATGAGTCTCTATTATTAGTATAATAGATCTAACTACCCATCTAACTAAGTAGTGAAAAATAAAACCCAATACAATAATGTAAAGAGCTCATTAAATGGGTCTTTATTATTATAATAATAGATCTAACTACCCAACTAACTAAGTAGTGGAAAATAAAACCAGATACAATAATGGAGAGGTGGGACTCTCTTTGACCCATATGGGAAACATGTTATCCGAATTAATTAATGAGGAGGTGGGAATATACATGTGCAATCTATTAGCTTTATAGCTTTCTAACTTTTTCATATGAATTTAGACCATATACCCCCTAATTTAGATCATTCCTCCCCCCTTAGAAAATGATGGTCCCCATCATTTCACCCATGTTACAAAGAGACCCATGACTACAATGTTCTAATTCCCAATGAAGGGAAGGCTTTTTTGTGGTTGAACCATGTTGGTTGTTTATTTCCTCTAACTACCATTCTTGGACTGACCCAGGTTCAAATCTACTATGGTTTCCAACAAAACCCCCTAAAACTATCGACCCTCTTAGTAAGCTAGAAGGAAACACAATGCATAGAATGCATTGCGCAGTCTCACCCAAGATAATTCTTATGGGTGGATGCAATGCTTAGGTTCTTTCATCCTAAGAATGAGTGGGGATTTGGGATTACACTCTGTGATTTTCATTTTTTTACTCTAACATTCAACTTATATTGAATATTCTGTCATTCTTATTAATGCATGTAAAATAGTAGATCTAACTAAGTCATTCATTCATTTGTCTAACATATAATCATTGACAATAAAGGAAATACATGATATTGAATCACATAACACATTATCTACCATGGTTCACCCCCTCCTAGGCTACGTCCACAAAGATTTGGCTACTCTTCTCTTTTATTATGGTGTTTCCAAAACTACAACGTCGTGCACATTACAACCCTCCATCAAACGGTCCGAGATCTACAATGAGGTAGAATAGATCACATTAGGATCCTCAACTTGTGGTCTAACCCTCAATATCTACCTTATTTCCTCTCCTCGGATCAACAACTTACAAAACAAGATTAGATTTTACAGACATTCTGAACCACAACCAAAAACCCAAACCAAAACCAATAATAGTCTTCAAAAAACCCAACCCCGATCTAAACCTCCTAGGTACCTATTTATACATGTTTTTGGCTTACTATCCCTTACATCCTCTTACCAAAACCATAACACTAGCGTGGTTAGGTATTCTTGCATGTGCGTCTTGCATGCTTTCCTCCTCTGCATGTGTTTTTTCTTTCCACATGTTTCTTTTCTTTCTAGTTTTATTTCTCCCACGTCGTGATTTTCTCCAAAATGGGCATGCGCCCAACAAGCCCCCAACACTGACATCATGACTCGTCCTGAGTCACTTCCTAACTCTAGCATCTGTCACTACTTGTGCCAGTACATCATACATTTAAGTGATTCTCTAGCATTGCGCCTGAGCCTGACTACTCCTTTCGACCATATCTTCCATGACCTACACAATTACTAGGTTTTGTAGAAACTATCCTCATTTCTCTCCTTTGTGCTCTACATTCAGTTTTGTTGTGTCGATCTCAACAACCAACTTCTTTTCCTTTTATTGTAGGGGCTCCAACTAAGCCTGTTGTACCATCTTTTGTTCTTATACTACCTTTTCCTCATCTTGTAATCATCTCCATGACAATATTGATCTTTTCTGGAAGTGACATCATTATCTGTCACTATTTGATGTCTGTTATGGTTGCATGTATTTTTTCTTCCTTCCCCTGCATCTTTTGTAAGCTCCCATCCTCTAGAATTTCTGTCCATAACTGGGTGCTCTTCTCTAACAATTCTTTCATCCTTTGTATTTTCTGCGCGATGTTTTCTACAGAAGTTGTCACATCCTCCTCTCTTTGCACTCTGATTTCTGGAGGAGTTATGCGAACTACACGCTCCTTTAGTTCTTTTATTTGGTCCTTGTAGTGTTGCAACGACTACATTGTATTCTGCATTTTCTCTTGCGTTGACACTCCCTATACTCCTTCACTATCCGAGATGTCTTGGAATATTGGATGGACCTAGTTTTCCATTTCATCCACCTTCTGACACACCATCTATTTCTCCTTCCCTTCCTTGTTAAGTGCCTCCTTTAGTGAGGTGTTGTCTTCTTGTGCCAATTGTAAGTTTGTCACGTCAGACCTTGCTTTGGACTGAATCTCCTACGTGATGTTCACTTGTAATTTGTACAATCCTTTGGTTGGAATCTTGGGAAACGCCAAGTCCAACATCTCAATTTCCTTCAGGGGCCTCTACAATGTCTCCTCATCTATAAACAACATTTCGGGAGTAATCTAGAAGTTTATGCTCCTCTATGTTGTGATATGCATTGTCTCTCCCACTGGTGCCCCTTCTTTAGCTGGATTTGTTGTCTTCTGTTGTTGCTACTCTGTCTTGATATTCAACTTCTCCAGCACAATTTTCACCTCTTGTATTTTCTCCAAAATTGAAGCTCTATGATTTTTGGCATTTTCCCACACCTCTGACAGTTGATCTTCCACTATCGTGGCTATCAACTGCACGTTGCCCATCATCAATGATGTCACCATGGGCTTCTTTTGAGCCTTGACCTTATTTCTGGAGCTACTTTCTTGCTCCCCTGTTCTCTTCCTTTCATCCTCTAATGGTTCAGATGCTTCTGGAATATATGTATCCATTCCTGTATCCTTCCCTTCTCCTTCTTCCATTGATATTTCTTTTGTTTCTGTCTGCTTGTCTTCTGCGTGCATTTGTTTCATCATTTCTCTAGTTTTCTTCTCTGTGTGTGGTGGCCCCTCTGTAGAGCCACGTTGGGATTTATTCTTCATTGTGGTTTTCTTCTGTATGGGACTATTTCCCCCTTCTTGGCCCTATTTCGTATTTTTCTTTTTTCTTGCGTTGTTTGTGCATGTTGACTGTGCAAGGACTGTTATGTCCTGCATCATTGTTTATGCTCATGGATATGTCCTTGGGATTCTTAGCGTTCTCCACTCCTTGGGCCATTCCTGGACCTCCATATAGATTTCCTGCATTGTTATGCAGTACTGCAACCACAACCACTCATTGGATGGATCCCTATTTACTTGTAGCCATATACTATGGTGCGATGTCTAGAAATTTGTTATCTTCCCAAACTCCTGGACAGTTTCTGTGGGAATCCTTCATGTATACGCGACTCTATTTTGGATCTCTGTCAAGTATAGCGTGAATAAGTTGTTGTTAATTTTTTTATTATTGGTATCAATTGTACTACGAAGGGATGTGTAGTGCACTGCACAACATTTTCTTGTCCTTGGCAGGAACAGATTGTATGTGGGTTCCTACCACACCATAAGTGCAATGAGGAGGAGTAACCACGAATATTGGAACTCAAATTCCTAGTCTTGTGCATCCTTGCAGTATTCAAGGAATGAGTTTAATATATAAGGGGTCGAGCTCATCAAGATCCCCTTTGTGCATTGCGTTGCAACTGCTACTACTCATGCGGGTACTTCTTCCTTTTTGTACTTTTGCATTAATTTTCAACCCATAAGTAGTGTTGAAAATCCTATCGCAGGATCATTGATGTCACTCATCCTGATACCCTTGTTACCCCTCTTTGCACCATACTTTGATTTGATCTCATCTGAGATGGCTTTCACCTTAGTTTTGTCTTCTAGGTATTGTTCTAGCTTCTCCCCATCTGTGGGTAGCCCTGTAATTGTTGTGATGAGATCGACATTGATAGGAACTAGCCTATCCATCCATAAGATGCCTTTGTGCACCCTATATAGCATCTTCTTTACACATCTGTTTATGTGTTTACCGCACCCAAAGTGTGGTATGACTAGTAGGTTCATTATTTTGGTGTTGTACAGTCCCAAAATCCACTGCGCAGGCTCCAACAGTGGCACGCCTGATGGGCCTTTTCCTGTACTCTCCAGATAACTTTTTGTTTCCAAATCCAGGAACTTTATGGCATTAGACACATCATGGTTGGAGTATTTGAGGCCATTTACTCCTCCTACCATCTCATCATCTACCTTTACACCTTCTAGGATCTTTGACATTACCACGACTAGTTATGCTTGTGTGTGTTGTACGCCCTGTGCACTGCTTTATGCTCGCACCTTCTTTGTCATTTGTGGGTATGATACCCTGACTACTAGTGTGTTTTGGTGCCCTGTTATCTGTTTCTCTTTGGGTTCTAGGCCCTGTTGCATTGAACCCATGGTCTTTTCTTCTTGCTGCAACCCTTTCCCCCTAGACACGTCGAATTCCATCCATTCGACGTCATCTTCTGGCTGCTCGAGCTCCTGTGTAGGTTCCTGCTCCTCTTCCACATGCATTGTGGTCAAATAATACTACGGTGTGTGGATTTCATCCAAATCCACCATTGTGGGTATCTCCTTTGTTCCGGTTTGTGGCACCTGAGTGCTACTCTATGTGTTTCTTCTAGTTCTGCTCGACGCTCCAACTCTCGATGGTGACATGATGAGGAAATATGGAATCTATACTTCCAAATCAATAGAGGCTAGTGAAAATTCACACTCTATCTCTCTTCAAATCATCTCTGCATTCTTCTCCTTAAAAAATAACACAATGGGTTTATTTCCCCCCTTTTTTCGAATTTATAGCGAGACGAAGAAGTGACATCTTTTCTGCGCTGACAATTGTCACTTTTTCACTTTTTGTTGTGTTTCATGTGTGTTGTTCCTTTCTACCCGTTAACCGCTCTCCTACATGTAGTGTTTTCCATCCCTAATTTTCTTGCAGTGCACTATTCTATTCTAACAATTCTATTCTATCAAAACCTTCCATGCAGGCCAATCTGTTTTTATTTTATGGATTTTCTTCTTTTTATTTATTTTTCTCCTTTTATCTCTCTTAAATTATACTATAATACACTATGTACATATCTTCTTACTGCATTGTATTTTTCTAGGCACTAGGAGGTTGATTGTCCCTATATAGTTTCATTTGACTCCCATTGATCATTCCTCTCAATTCTATGCCTCCCAAATCTTTCAACTGTACATATCCCCCATTTGTGATAGTCTTCACTTCTTATGGTCCCAACCAATGTATTCTAAATTTCACTGGATTTTGAAGAAATTTACTGTCATACACCAAGACTAGGTCTCCCTCCTTGAAAATCTT
The DNA here is from genome assembly GCA_000966675.3 of Picea glauca. NCBI lineage: Eukaryota > Viridiplantae > Streptophyta > Pinopsida > Pinales > Pinaceae > Picea > Picea glauca. Next base: position 376,407 of record JZKD02S0413973.1, read on the forward strand.
CCTCTTGATATGTCTGTCATGCCAATTTTTATCTCTTGCTTTCTGTACTTCTTGGTAGAATAATGCTAGGATCCTATCTTCTTCCATCTCCATCAACTGACTTAGCCTTTATTTTACTGTGCCTCATTTTGTAATGTTGGTGATTTCTCCTACGCATAGGCTAGGTACCATGAATTCTAATGGCACCACTGCTTCTTGTCCATACACCAACCTGAATGGTGTCTATCTTGTCAACTTTTTGCATGTATTCTTGTATGCCCATAATACTATTGGTATCTTCAAATCCCAATCATCCCTGTTGACATTGTAGATCTTTGTCAAAGAATTCTCTAGGATCTTATTAAAGGCTTCCATTGTTCCATTTTCTTAAGGGTGATATGGTGTACTCTTTTGATGATAGACTTCAAACTCTTCATTCATAGCCTTAATAGTATTATTTATGAAGTTAGTGCCTTGGTCACTCATCAAAATCCTTGGGCATCCAAATCTAGTGATCACTTGCTCGAACATGAAGTGTGTTGTTGTCTCTGCACTGCAATATTTTACTTGTGTTGCTTCTGCCCATCATTAAATACTATGTCCCAATAATGATATACCTTGCTCTTGACATATTTGTTGGTGGATTAATTGGTCCCACAAAGTCTATTTCCCATTTTTTGAATACTTTCATGGTTACTTATGGTCTTAGGGGCATCTCATCCCATATATTAAGTTTACCGAGCCTATTACATACATCACATCTTTGGCAATGTCCTTTGCATCTCTGTGAATGGTTGGCTAGCATAGTCCTGCATGCAATATCTTCTGTGTGGTATATTTTTCTACATAATGTCCTCCAACTATTCCCTCATGAGCCTTTGCTAAAATCCTAGGCCTCTCATGTTCTAGGACACATCTTCTCATAATTATGTATGTGCCCATATTGTATAGGTGTCCTACAATCAATTGATAGTTTGCAACTCTAAATATTGGATTTTTATTTTGTGCAGTGTTGAATTCTTGTAGCACATTCCCTGTGCTCAAGTATTCAATGATGTCAGCAAAATATTCATCGGATACTTGGAATGAAAATAACTGCGCATCAAGGAATTTGTCCTTTAAATTTGTAGGTTCCTCTCCATTGGCGATCCTCGACAGGTGATTAGGTCCTCCATTCAACTTCCCTTGTTTGACTATCACTTCAAAGTCAAATTCCTGAAACATTAGTAACCATCTATAGATTGTCCCCCCCAACACTTGCTTGTTGACTAGGTATTTGAGGGTAGAATGATCTGTGAACATTTTAAAGTGTTTCCCAAGTAGATAGTGTCTGAAATTTTGCAGTGCATATACCATTGTTAGTCCTTCTCTTTCTATAGTATTGTAGTTCTTCTTTGAATCTGACATTTTTATGCTTGCAAACGCTATAGGCTGGTATAACTCTCCTACTCCTGACTGTGCTAGAATAGCTCCAAGTGATATGGTTGATGCATATACATGCACATGAAATGTATTCTCCCAATCTGGAAATACCAGAATAGGTATTGTTACCATATTCTCTTTCAAGGTGTCCAACCCTTGTTGACAATCCTCATTCCACTAGAATTTAGTATCTTTCTTCAATATTTTTTCCATCAATGCAGTGATCTGTGCATATCCTTTTATGAATTTCCTTTAGTAGCCCGTGTGGACGAATGTTTCTCTCAACTAGCACACTGATTTTGGTGGTGGTAAAGTAACAATCACTGCAATCTTGGTAGGATCTACTAGCAAACCTTGTTTGCACACTATGTGTCCCAATAGTATTCTGAAAGGTGTCGCAAAGATGCCGCAAAGATGCACTTCTTGATATTTAATGATATCTGACATTTTCTACATCTTTCCAACATTATCCTTAACACCTCTACATGGTCCTTCAACAAACTCTATATTTTCCAATCATCCATGTATACTTCTAAAAACTGATGGATGAATTCTTTGAAGGCAGCTATGAATTCCCTTGAGAATATAGCTGGTTCATTCTTCATCCCAAAAGGCATGACTGTGTACTGGTAGGATCCTCATTCTATGGAAAAAGTGGTCTTATACCTATCTTTGGGAGCTATCTTGATTTGATGGTAGCCTGAGAATCCATCTGCGAATGAGTATGCTTCTTGGCCTCCCACATTCTCTAATACCTCATCTATGAAATCGGTGGGAAAAGGGTCATGTAGGCAAGCATCATTCAATTTCTTGAGATCTACACATATCCTTATCCCTCCTTTTTTCTTTTCCTACACTACCATAGGGATTATCCATTCAGACTCCTCCACTGGTTCTATGACATTAGCTTCTAACATTATGTCAATTTCTTCTTTGACCTTCTGTTTATAAATCAGATTTAGTCTATAAGTTATTTGTCTGGTAGATATAGCCTTAGGTTTTAGATGTGTATTCATCTCTCCTAGATCTCTTTATATTCCTTTCATCTCTGTAAATTTTGTTGGGAACATGTCACTGTATTCACACAATAAATCTATTATTCTTTCTATTGTTTGTTCATCCCAGTAGTCTCCAATACTGGCCATTTTGGGATTATCATTTGTCCCAATATTTACTTTCTTCACCCTGATTGGCATAACAAATACTTCTGATTCTAGAGATGGGCCTTCCACCTCTCTTTCTCCTTCAATTTCTATAATTTGGATATTGTGTAGGTCATCTTCATCTAGTGCTTCTTCCTGCACATGATAGCATGACAATAGTTCTTTCATTTTTTTTCTATTTTGTTGTTGGTATTTTGTTATGAGTTCCACCTCTAGTTCCTTGATGAATAGTACTCCTCTTATATTCTTGAGTGCTAAATCCACATTGGGGTTCTCATGTTCAAATGATAAAGTTACCAAAAAATTATTTTGCAATGTTGTCCATTCTGCAGTTCCTCTATGTAGTTCCTAGTCTACATACTAGTTTTTTGAAATTCCTTCTAATGTATGAATAAAGTGATGAGGCCATTCTTTTGGTGGTGTCATCATCCATAGTGTTTTTCACTTCTCCAAATGTTCTAGTGGTGACCCTTGCCCATCATATCTCTGCATCACTCTGCTCTTCTGCTATGCGCCAGATCTAATGTGCAGTAGTCATTTGCATTGATACTGGTCCTTAATTGTTTCTTTGTGCACACTCCACCATATTGCAGGTGTTTCATTGAGTGTTATGTACAGGGATAATGGCCTATGAATTTCCAACACCTCATCTTCAGATATTTTTAGGATTTCTTCTAAATCATTAATGCCATAGAAACTGGGAGGTTCTCTAATATTTGTACCCACCCATCTTACTGCGCGGTTTATTCTTGCGCACCTTATTGTGGACACTTCATGTAATATCTGTTGCCAATTCTCCATTCCTATATCTGAGTCTTAAGCACATGATGTGATGCTTCTCCAAATGAGTACCCCATCTGTAGTTGGATTCACATAATATTCTTTACGCATGGTGGTTCTGTATAACTGGTTGATTTCCTCCAGGTCTAAGAAAGTGGGTTCTACAAACTTTTCTCATTCGGATAGGTCTAGTGGCATAATGAATATGTATTCTCCTAACTCAAATGTCATATTCCTCGTCTTCAAATTGATTATGGTTTGGTTTTCAAAGGCCCAATCCAAACCAAGCAATGTTGGATAAGGTGTTGTGCCATCCACTATTTCTATAACTTCAAAATCAACTTTAGTGCACACTCCATCTATATCTACTGTCACACCCTTTAGCCTTCCAATTGGCATAATTTTTTTTTGATTTGCTAATTTAAACTATAAAGGTGAGTATCCTAATGTGGGCTCCCCCATACATTTCCATGTCTTATTTGGTAAAACATTTACTTCAGAGCCTAAGTATAGTATGTTGGCATGTTTTACAGGTAGAGTATGTTTGTCATTGATGGAAAGTACAATAGCGATGATGGCTTGAGTACAGGAAGGATGTGTTGGGAAAGCACCATAAGTCTTTTGGGAAGACGTTGTAGAGAAATCTCGACAAGATCAGAGTATGCAGCGATGGATCTCATTGAATATTTCCCGATGAACATTAGATATGAGCTTGAGGTCCGACTGGCGTTGGATCCAGGAGAACTTACACGCTCTTTAACAAGCAAGGTGAAATGTGAAACCCTGAAAAATCACCTCAACAAAGACTCCATTTCAGAGTTTCGGTTACCGAGAGATGGAGAAGTCAAGAGTCGAGACTCTCCAACATAGGAGTCTCGAAGTCGCGAAATGAGAAACCCCAAATTCATGAAATAGGCGCATTGCTCGAAGTTTCAGCTATCAAAGTTTCAGATATCGGGAGATAGGGATGTCATGGACACTCGTTATCAGGAGTCCCGAAGTGCCAAAATGTGAAAACCCAAAACAGGCGCATCGCTTGGATTGTTGGATACCGGGAGTTGGAGATGTCAGAGACTCACATCATCAGGAGTCCCAAAGTTGTAAAATGCGAAAACCCAAAATAGGTGCATCACTTGGAGTACTGGATACCAGGATTTCGTATACTGGGAGATGGAAATGAAAAAGACTCTCATCATAAGGAGTCCCAAAGTCGCAAAACCTAAAGTCGAGAAATGATAAAGACTCCATACCGGAGTTTTGGATACTGGGAGTAGGAGGAGTCAAGAGTAAAGACTCTTCATCAGAGGAGTCCTGAAATTGTCAAACCCGAAGTCGCGAAATGTTATAGACAAGATCCGTTTCGGAGTTTTGGGCATTGTGACATGGAGAGTCAAGAAACTTTACCACAGTAATACCGAAATGCCGATTCACCGAAATGAGAAACACTGGAGTACCGAACCATTGATCTAACTCCATTTCGGAGTTCTGGATACCGGGAGTTGAAATTCCAAAACACTTCATCACATGAGTACCAAAATGCCTAAGTACTGAAACGTGAGATTGCAGAATGCGATTTTTGAATAAGGCTATGGTCATAGCCATTGGTCACATCAGCGAGAGATAGAGGAAAGAGCTAGAGAAACTAACCTCCATTTCGGGGATCGCGACATGGAGTGTTGAGACACTTGATCACACAAATCTCAAAATGTTGAAGAGAGGAATGCCGAAATGAATGAAATACTAATGAAAGTCATCCAACGGTGCAGATGAAATTGAGTCAAATCAGAGGGCTATTGTTGCATGTCATAGTGTAACTTCCAAAAACCACTGATGGTTTCTGCCAGAGGACTTGAACACACTTTAGGGTGATTAACAGAGGAGGTGAAGAAGCTCAAGGCATCTGCAAGTAGAACACTAACTGTTCGTGGAGGTGATTAATAACTAGATGAGCATTGGAGCTTGTAACTGCAACAGAGTAGTTGAGCTCGACTGTAACATAAGATGAAGAATCTTAACTGCTGGTGATGCGAAGTAATTTGATTATGACACCCAGTGATGATGGACACATGGGATTAAAAAACAGAGAAGTTGAAGAGTTGACATGATGAACAGACATAGTACTCAACATGATGAGTATGCAGAACCATTGGACATAGGGCATGCACAAGATGTACAGAGAGCATAAGAAGGTTGAAAAAAGAAGAGATTGTGAGTTGCGGTGGTGTGGGATGCATGTGTGAAGAAGGAGGTGGAGTGCAGCAACTAAAATGGACAGTAGACAAAAGGTGCATTGAATGGGAATGGTGCAAAAATCACAAGAGGAAGAAGAACGAAAATGTGCAATGGAGACGTATAGGAAGACAGTGAGGAAGACATGGCAGCGAAATCTTGCAGAACAGTGATGAGACTAGTAAGATTTTGTTGAACACTATATCACTGTAATAAGTTTCAGTAATTCATTTTCATAAACCAGGGTAGTAGGGAGGTGCTAGGGAGGACTGGTGTCCTCATAGGTTCAAGTGTGTTCTTGAACACAGGGAGTTGTAGCTTTCGTCTAGTTGGTACTAGAGAAACCAGGGAGTTGGTGCTTCCTTCTAGTTGGTGCTAGAGAAACTAGGGAGTTGGTGCTTCCTTCTAGTTTGTGCTAGAGAAACTAGGGAGTTGGTGCTTCCTTCTAGTGAGTGCTAGAGAAAACAGAGAGTTGGTGCTCTCAGCAAGTTGCAGCTTGCAAAAATAGAGGTTGTAGCCTCACAATGAGTAGGTGATCATATGTATGATAATGTAAAGAATGTAAATAATTCTTATCATATAAAGAAGAAGAGGTTTTTACCATTTATGGGTTTCCTCGGGAAATATTTGTCTCTATGTATCTCATATATGTGACTGATGTTGAATGTGCCATTGCTTATTTTCCTGCATTATTGTGATTATCATTGAGTGCCTTGTAAAGAATTTAAAAGAAGCATAATTGTTTAATCACAATAACAACTAATTCACCCCCCCCTCTTAGTTGTCCAACAATTGGTATCAGAGCCGACCCCTTTTGTCTAAGGGTAGATCCTAGAGCTTAAACATGTCAAGCCATGAAGGAAATGCAACCAATAAGGCCCCTCGGTTCAATGGAACAAACTTTGTCTTCTGGAAAGTTAGAATGAGAACCTACATAATAGCTTTAGGTGCAGATGTTTGGGATGTGGTAGATACTGGTTATGTAAAGCCAGTTGTACTAGATAATAAGGATGACAAGATAGAATTTAGATTCAACGCTAAGGATATGAATGCTATCTTGAGTGGACTTGTAGAAGAAGAATTCACAAAATTTATGCACCTAGGAACTGCCAAAGAAATGTGGGACAAACTCATTAGAAATTATGAAGGTAATGAGAAGGTAAAGGATGCCAAGCTTCAAACCTACAGAATATAGTTTGAACAGTTGAAGATGACGGAAGAAGAAACTATTGGAAAATACTTTTTGAGAGTAGAAGAAATGGTAAATGCAATGAAAGCACTTGGTGAAAAAATTGAGGAACCCTCTTTAGTTCAGAAAATCTAGAGATCTCTCCCAGATAGGTTCAAATCGAAGGTCTCTGTTGTAGAAGAACTTAATGATCTAAAAACCTTGGATTTTGATCAAATTATAGGAACTTTGACTGCATATGAAATGAGAATAGTTAAAGATAAACCCACCTCCAGAGAAGCATAATTTAAAGTAGATAAGAATGAGGATTCTGAGCCCGATGAAATTGAAGAAAAAATTGTAAAGAGACTAAAGAAGGGATCAGACAAATACAAAGGTAAACTTCATTCCAAATGTTTCAACTGTGGTAGGATAGGTCATTTTGAAAATAAATGTCCCCACAAAGGAAAGGATCAGACATGTGATGATGAGGAGAAGTACAACCACATAAATTTATTTAAAGAAAATAACTTTAAGAAGAAAAGTCTTTGCATAAACAATGATGATGATCCTTCAGATGATGAAGACAATGACTCCTCTATTGAAAATAAACTAAATGACATCTCACTTATGGCCAAAGAGGATTATGATAATAACAACACGAGGAGTGATATTAATGAAGAATAAGTTGTGGTTGACATGGAAGGAGAACTGATCAGTGCCCTGGAAGAGATTGACAGACTAAGAATCAAGAACAAAAAGCAAAGACAATTGTTGATACAGTTCAAAAAAGACAGTAAAAAACATGATGAAGACCTTGTCCTACTAAAAGTATAATTAGAAGAGGCAAAGAAAATCGAAGACATTCTGAAATGACAGTTATCATAAAAGAAGGCAAGATGTGAAGCATTAGAACAAGAAGTAGTGAAAACTAGGAAAGAAATGGAGAAGTTTCAAGCCTTGTATAATAAGAATCTATCAAGTATCAAAGCCTCAGAAGGATTAGCCACCATCTTGAATTAGGAAAGGAATCGAAAGTTGAAAACCGGTTTGGGTTATGAAGAGGGATCAAGTAGTGGCAAGCCAAGAAATGAAGAACCCATCAAGTTTGTCAATTGTACAACCAATAACAACAACGAACCTACAGAAACAAAGGAAGACAATCAGTCGCCCAGGATGAGTAAGGAAAAAGATGCCAGAACTGAATTTGTAGAACAAAGAAATAATGCGCTCGCTGCTGAAAAACATCATCCGCATGGAAGAAATCAATTTGCACAAAGAAGACAACCATTTCCCAGGTACAAAGAATTTTTCCATGGATATTGTTTCTATTGTTCTAACTTTGGTCACAAAGTTGTAAATTGTTCCTTAAGACTTAGACATTAGAAATTAAGATTTCAAAGGAATAAATGCTTCCCACAACAAAGAACGATACAACCAAGTATCAATCCTTCACACACTGCAAATTGCCAAATTAAGTCTAGGGACATGCAACTAAGGAGGCCAAGAAATAATCAACATTCAATAAGTAGAAAACACTGCAACAATAAGTTTTACCTATTGAATAATGAGATTGAATGCTTCACCTATTATAACTTTGGACATAAATATATTGACTGTCGGTTAAGGAACTATGAACTAGATTGGAAATCCCCTGCTGAAAATGTCAAGTTTTGGAAGAAGAAGGAAAGTGACAAGTGTGGATTAGTATTGTCCGCTCAAATAAAAATGGACCCTTGGTATATAGATAGTGTATTCTCCAAACACATGATGGGAGACAAAGGAAAGTTTCTATCTCTAAGTGAAAGAAAATCAAGAAACATAACCTTTGGAAATGATGCTCCAGGGAAAATAAAGGGAAAAGGGATGGTGAGCTTAAGTAATGGAAAAGGAAAAGCCCAAGATGTTCTACTTGTATATGGGATGAAACATAATCTTCTCAGTGTAAGTCAAATGTGTGACAGAGGATGTGAAGTGGTGTTCATGTCCAAGGACTACAAAATAAAATCTGTAACCTCGGGACAAGTGGTGGCCAAAGGCATAAGGACATAAAATAATGTATATGTGCTGAAAGAAAATAGAGAAGAATGTCATCTAAGAATACATGATGAAAGTTGGTTATGGCATAGGAGAGTTGGACATCTAAAATTTGACCACTTAATCAAACTCAAAAAAGTCGAGGCAGTAAAAGATCTTCCGAGAATATCAAAGCCCCAAGATTCAATATGTAAACCCTGTCAAGTAGGGAAGCAAAACAGGACACAGTTTAAGTCCAAGAGCTTTACTTCAACAGGGAAACCACTTAACTAGTTCATATGGATTTATGTGCACCATCAAGATAGGAAGGCACAGAGAAAGAAAACTACTTCATGCTGATTATCGATGATTACTCCAGACTTACTTGGGTTGCCTTTCTAAAGGAAAAGGCTAAAGCATTTGAGAAGTTTAAAATATTTAAGGCTTTAACTGAGACTCAAACAGGCAAGAGGTTAAAGGAAGTAATATCGGACCAGGGAAGATATTTTATGTCAAGAGACTTCAAGGAATTATGTGATGAGCATGGGATCAAGAGAGAATACACAATCCCAAGAACTCCACAACAAAATGGAGTTGTTGAGAGGAAAAACAGAACAATGCAGGAAATGGCCAGGTCAATTATGAATGAGAAGAACATTGGCCAAACCTACTGGGTAGAATAAATACACACAACAATCCATGTTCTTAACAAAGATTGCTTCAAACCACAAAGTGACAAGACACTTTATGAACTGTGGTTTGGGAGACCTGCTTCAATTAAACACTTCAAAGTCCTTGGGAGTAAATGATACATAAAGAATAATGATGAGAACCTCAGACAATATGATGACAGGGCTGATGAAGGTATCTTCTTAGGGTATGCTACAAATAGTAAAGGATATAGATGCTATAATAAGAGGCTGCATAAAATGGTTGACTGTATTGATGTAAAAGT
>JZKD02S0413973.1:387583-407076 GCA_000966675.3 Picea glauca
AAGATTAGAAGCTATCAGAATGTTTCTTTCCTATGCTTGTCATAAAAGGTTTAAAGTCTATCAAATGGATGTCAAGTCAAATTTTCTAAATGGATATTTAAGTGAAGAAGTCTATATGGAACAACCAGAGGGTTTCAAACTGTCTGATAACCCTAACTTAGTATGCAAGCTGAAGAAAACTTTATATGGATTAAAACAATCCCCTCGAGCCTAGTATCACAGACTAGATACATATCTCAAAGACACAGGGTTCAAGAGAGGAACAACTAACAACAATCTATATATTAAAACAAAGGACAATAATTTTCTCATCATATTTGTCTATGTAGATGACATCATCTTCAGATGTAATAAGGATCCATTGGTACAATGGTTTGCTTCTACCATGGAATCTGATTTTGAAATGTCCATGATAGGAGAACTGTCATTTTTTCTTGGTCTGCAAATTACTCAAAGGTCTGAAGGGATGTTCATTTCTCAAGAAAAATATCTAAGAGAAATGTTGAAAAGGTTTCAAATGGAAGATTCTAAACCTGTGGGAACACCTGTGGTTATGGGCTGCAAATTAAGCAAGGATGATGACTCACCTGATGTTGATCAGAGTTCATATAGGTCAATGATAGGTAGTTTGTTGTACATCACAACATCTCTCCCAGACATAATGCATGTTGTAGGAATGGTTGGAAGATATCAGTCTGCACCTAAACAAAGTCATTTACTAGCTGTCAAAAGGATATTCAGGTATTTGAAAGAAATAATGACTTACGATCTGTGGTATCCCAGAAATCAAACTTTTCAGTTAACTGCTTATTCAGATGCAGATTGGGCAAACTGTGTTGATGAGAGAAAAAGAACCAGTGGAGGAGCATTCTTCCTGGGTGACTCATTAGTAGCACGACTTAGTAAAAAGAAAGGTTCCATTTCTTTACCAACCATAGAGGCAGAGCACATTGTTGCTGCTACCTATTGCACTTAGGTATTATAGATGATCCAGACACTTGCAGACTTGGAGGTAAAATACGTTGCACCGATCCCAATTCATTGTGATAACACTAGTTCCATCAGTGTGTCTAAGAATCCTGTATTCCACTCCAAGACCAAGCATATTCCCATAAAATACCACTTTCTGAGAGAGAAAGTCACCATTCAGGTTGTTCAAGTTTAGTACATTCCAACCACAGAACAAATAGTAGACATCTTTACTAAACCCCTAGTTAAGACCCCTTTTGAATATCTCCAACAGAAGATGGGTGTCATCCTCTATCACACCTAAGAGAGTCCATCCTGTTAGGGGGAGTCTTGTATTGATTGCATATATGACACCTCCTAAAAATACTGCAACAACTCAGGGGGAGCGTGTTTTATTTGACATTGATGTCAAAGGGGGAGAAAAGAATAGGTCTGGGTGCCTTTATTGCCATCAATGACCAAGGGGGAGATTGTTGGCATGTTTTATAGGTAGAGTATGCTTGTCATTGATGGCAAGTACAACAACAATGATGGCTTGAGTACAGGAAGGATGTGCCAGGTGGGCACCCGAATTTTTTTGGGAAGACGATGCAAAGCAAGCTCAATGAGATCAGAGTATGCAACAATGGATCTCATTGAAGATTTCCCGATGAAATTCATATATGAGCATGAGGTCTGACCGGAGTTGGATCCAGGAGAACTTACACACTCTTTAACGAGAAATGTGAAATGCGAAACCCCAAAAAATCACCTCAACAAAGACTCCATTTCGTATTTTCGGTTACTGAGAGATGGAGAAGTCAAGAGTCGAGACTCTCTAACACAGGAGTCGCGAAGTCATGAAATGAAAAACCTCAAAATCACGAAATAGGCACATTGCTCGAAGTTTTAGCTACCAGAGTTTCGGATACCAAGAGATAGGGATGTCATGAACACTCATTATCAGGAGTCCCGAAGTGCCAAAATGCAAAAACCTAAAACAAGCGCATCGCTTGGAGTGTTGGATACTGGGATTTCGGTTACCAGGAGATGGAGATGTCATAGACTCACATCATCAGGAGTCCCAAAGTGCCGAAATGTGAAAACCCAAAATAGGTGCATCACTTGGAGTACTGGATACTATGATTTCGGATACCGAGAGATGGAAATGACGAAGACTCTCATCATAAGGAGTCCCGAAGTCGCAAAACCCGAAGTCGAGAAATGATAAAGACTCCATATTGGAGTTTCAAATACGGGGAGCAGGAGGATTCAAGAGTAAAGACTCTTCATCAGAGGATTCCCAAAATCGTGAAACTCGAAGTCGCGAAATGTCATAGACAAGCTTCGTTTCGGAGTTTCGGGCACCGCGACATGGAGAGTCAAGAAACTTTACCACAAGAATACCGAAATTTTGATTCGTCGAATTGAGAAACGCTGGAGTACCAGACCATTGATCTGACTCCATTTCAAATTTCCAGATATAGAGAGTTGAAGTGTCGAAACACTTCACCACAGGAGTACCGAAATGCCGAAGTGTTGAAACGCGAGATTGTGAAATGCGGTTTTTGAATAAGGCTATGGTCACAACCATTGGTCACATCAGTGAGAGATAGAGGAAAGAGCTAGAGAAACCAAGCTCCATTTCAGGGATCATGACATGGAGTGTCGAGACACTTGATCACACAAATCTTGAAATGTCGAAGAGCGGAATGCCGAAATGAATGCAAGACTAATGAAAGTCATCCAATGGTGTAGATGAAATTGAGTCAAATAGGAGGGCTATTGTTGCACGTCACAGTGTAACTTCCAGAAACCACTGATGGTTTCTTCCAGAGGACTCGAAGACACTTTGGGGTGATTGACAGAGGAGGTGAAGAAGCTCAAGGCATATGAAAGTAGAACACTGATTGTTCGTGGAGGTGATTAACAACTGGATGAGTGTTGGAGCCTGTTACTGCAACATAGTAGTTGAGCTCGACTGTAATAGAAGATGAAGAATCTTAACTACTGGTGATGTGAAGTAATTTGATCATGAAACCCAGTGATGATGGACACATGGGATTTAAAAACAAAGAAGCTGAAGAGTTTCCATGATGAATAGGTAGAGCAATTGACATGTTGAGCATGCAAAACCATTGGACACATGGCATGCACAAGATGCACAAAGAGCATAAGAAGGTTGAACAAAGAAGAGATTGTGAGTTGCGGTGGTGTGGGATGCATGTGTGAAGAAGTAGGTGGAGTGAAGCAGCTGAAATGGACAGTAGACAAAAGGTGCATTGAATGGGAATGGTGCAAAAAGCACAAGAGGCAGAAGAACGAAAATGTGCAATGGATATGTACAGGAAGATAGTGGGGAAGATAGAGCAGTGAAATCTTGTAGAACAATGATGAGACTGGTAAGCTATTGTTTAACACTATATCATTGTAATAAGTTTTAGTAATTCATTTTCATAAACCAGGGTGGTAGGGAGGTGCTAGGGAGGACTGGTGTCCTCAGAGGTTCAAGTGGGTGCTTGAACACAGGGAGTTGTAGCTTCTATCTAGTTGGTACTAGAAAAACCAGGGAGTTGGTGCTTCCTTCTAGTTGGTGCTAGAGAAACTAGGGAGTTGGTGCTTCCTTCTAGTGGGTGCTAGAGAAAACAGAGAGTTGGTCCTCTCAACAAGTTGTAGCTTGCAAAAACAGAGGTTGTAGCCTTACAATGAGTAGGTGCTCATATGTATGATAATGTAAAGAATGTAAATAATTCTTATCATATAAAGAAGAAGAGGTTTTTACCCTTCATGGGTTTCCTTGGGAAATATCTGTCTCTATGTATCTCATATATGTGACTGATGTTGAATGTGCCATTGCTTATTTTCCTGCATTATTGTGAATATCATTGAGTGCCTTGTAAAGAATTTAAAAGAAGCATAACTATTTAAGCACGGTAACAACTGATTCACCCCCCCCTCTCAGTTGTCCAACAGAGTATAATATCCCCCTTGTTGAAATCTCCAATGTTGGCATTCAGTCTAAATTCTATGCTTGTCCTCCTCCTTGTATGCAAGTGATTAACTATTTTTTCTCTAGATTTCCCTCTATGTCTATGTTACATATTTATAACATATTTTGTAATAATTTAATAGATGATGGATTATTTAGTAGTTTAACAGAGGATTGTAGAAAATCCTTTACAATACTTACTTGTCTAAAAGGTTTTTCTTCATGGGTGTGGTCCAGTGATGAAGGAATTTCGTACATTAGTACATTATGAGGGTGCTGCGTGGTTGATGTTGATGTAATATATTTCTTGAGGAAATCTTGTCTTGCTTCCTTGAATATTTTTTTTCTTTCCCCGCATCAAACTATTTCAGTGGTTCAGTATTCTTATTCACCCATTAGTGTTGTGTTGGATCCTATCGTACTGCATCATATCTAGTCTTATCTCCTTCCCGCATAACTATGTTGATATTTCTTCCATCATCCCTCGCTTCTATAGAAATCCATTGAACATTATGATTGTTCTGATTTCTCTTTTCCTGGATCTTCCCTAATAATGTTAGACAATATTCTATGTCATGATATAATGCACGACAATACATACACGTCATAGGTGGAAGTGGACATTATCTTGCATAGTGTCCTGGCTGTTGGCAGTTATGACATACCAACGGTCCTTTTCCTCCTCGAACTCTTCATCCACCTTTGTATTCATCTCTATATGTTGAAAAGTCAACAAGAAACATGTGTCTAATTTACTTTTCCCTTAATTAAATTAGACAATAAATATTAATCTATTATTTCATTCATAACTGAGTGAGTTGGATTTGTAACAGAATCATAAGTGTAGTTAAGTGAGTTAAGATCAGTTGTACTAGTTGTAACTAAACATGCACTAGTGAGAGTTCAGTCAATCAATGAACTCACATGCAACTGAATATTCGCCACGGTTAACTACATGCATGTTATATCTAGTGGAGACCCAGTTGAGATAACAGATGAAAGGGACAATTTGGCTATCAGTTGTGATTTGATCAAACATGCAGTGGATATGCTTATGAGCATGTGCAAACTAGGCAATTCGTATTTGAATGATTCGATTGTGAGAATTCAAATTGCAGAGATTGTGTAGAGGAGGCAGGCTATCTGGACACAGAAATTGGCACATGTATTTGTTGATTTGTGTATGATAGTGTGAGACGATTGTATTGTACTGAGAGCTCTTGGATTAGAGTTTTGTATGAGATTGTTTCATGATTCATGATATACATAATATATGATAGTGGGGTTTTTAGCTTTACGCTTTCCTAGTAAAACTTGTGTGTTATGTGTTATTGATATTTCACTTTGTGATTGTGGTTGTGATTGTGGTTTAATTTTCCACAAGAATAATAGTAGAAGTGGTTATGTATTTAACAATGGCGTAATTGTTAGATCGAGAGAATCACAAGAAATACTTAATTTGTATTGAAATTTCTACATGGTATCAGAGCCACGGAGGCCACGGAGCTACGAAAGAGAGGTGTGAACATATTTCATTCTTGCACGTCCTGTCTCTAGCAGGGTGCGAACCCTAGTACTGAACAATAATTCTCACACCCTAGATAAAGACAGGGTGCAAACTTCCCTCACCCTAATAGTGAAGCAGGGTGCGAACTTCCCTCACCCTATAGTGAAGCAGGGTGCAAAATTCCCAGGCAAGTTCGCAGGCTACACATAGGCAGGGTGCGAACTTCCCTCAGGCTACTCTCAGGTGGGGTGCAAACATCCCAGGGAAAGAGGGATTGCAAGAGTTGAGTTTTGGGTTGGATAAAATTCGAATTTGAAAGATTTTCTTAGTGTGACACTTGATTCAATATCGAAATGTCTTTCAATGGATTAAGGTTGGAGTATGCACTCGAGGGAATCTCTAACTACATTTCTTGGAAGGACAGGATGGAAGAAGTACTTGAAGACAATGGCTTGAAGGGTTACATTGACAACGATGTTCCTAAGCCAGATGCGACAGATACTGCAAATCTTGATGCATGGCAAAAGAAAGTGGTGAAGGTGAGGAGGATTTTGTTGGAGGGAGTACGAGACCACATTGTCTCAAGTCTCCATGGGAAAACCACACCATATGCAATGTGGAAGGTTTTGATAGATCTGTTCCAAAATAGTAGCGACCATAGGAAACTGGCACTCAAAGATAAACTCAGGAAGATCAAGATGGAGAAAGACGACACCATTCCAAAATATCTCACAAAGTTTTTCCAATGTCAGGATGAGCTTGGAAGTGTGGGAATAACAGTCTTTGTTGATGATTTGGTGAGCTTGGCTCTCCAAGGGCTTCCTAAGAGTTGGAATAGTTATCAAGACTCTGTCAATGGAAGGGAAATTTTTTTGGATTAGGAATGACTGTGGTCAGATCTAGTGCAAGAGGAGTTCAGGCGGAACACCAGAGATTGATCTTCATCAAAGCGTGATGATGAAGAGGATTGTGCTTTGACTTCCAAGGAAAGGAAAGGAAAAGGGAATAAATTCCAATCAAAATCCGAGTCTAAAGTCAAGAAGTTGGATTTGTCCAAAGTGAAGTGTTTTCACTGTCACGAACATGGGAATCTCGCTACTAATTGTCCACAGAAGAAGAAGAATAAGATGGTTGCTGGATATGCAATTGGTGAGGCTCTTGTCTCACAATTTGAGCTTGACTTCTCTTTGATCACATGCATGGCTTCAAGTGCATCGGGATCGATGTGGTATTTGGATAGTGGTGCTTCCTTCCACATGATGGGAGATAAAGAGTCTTTCATTGACTTGGAGGAGAAATATCTCATAATGCATATAGAGATGGGCGACGATGGATGATACAGTGCAACTGGTATTGGTACCATTACCTTTCAGAGGGAGTCAGGTAAACCATTTCAATTGAAAAATGTTATGCATGTTCCAGGTCTAAAGAAAAACCTAGTCTCAGTCGCAATTTTGGAGGACAGAGGCTATGATGTTGTTTTTAGCAGTGGTAAAGCCTACCTGTGACATAAAGCAATAGGTCAAGTCAAGAATATCGAGATTCGAGTTAAGAATCTCTACATGTTGGAGGTAGATGGTTGCAATGCCATGAGAGGCAATGCAGAAAAAGTGGTGAGCTGGGATGAGGGTGAATTATGGCACAGGAGATTGGACCATCTTCATCATGGAGCCTTGAAGATCATGTGGCAAATATATACTACACTTCCAATGGGAACACTTGCTCAGTTAGATCAGTGCAAGAGATGCACCTTGGGGAAGTATGTAAAGTCCACCTTTCATGAAAATGAGCACAGTGCTTCGGTGATCCTGGAGAGAATTCACACGGACGTGTGTGGAGCATTCTTGGTTGCTTCAACAACTAAACATAGGTATTATGTTATTTTTGTTGATGACTTTTCTCGTAAATGCTGGATATTCTTCATGCAGAAGAAGGATCAAACATTCTCAAAGTTTTGTGAGTTTAAAGCATTGGTGGAGAAAGAGTCGGGGAAGCAAGTGAAGGCTCTAAGGAGAGATAATGGTGGAGAATACATCTCTAATGAATTCAAAGACTTTTGTAGCAGAGAAGAAATTTGAAGATAACTCATAGTGCCTCATAACCCACAACAAAATGGGGTTGCGGAGAGAAAGAACAGAACGATTGTGGGTGCAGCATGAGCGATTTTGCATGATCAGGGCCTACCAATGCATTTGTGGGTAGAAACATGCAATACTGCGGTTTATGTGCATAACCGTTGTCCTCATAGAGTACTTGGCATTAGTACACCTGAAGAAGATTTCACTGGTAAGAAACCTGATGTTTCTCATTTTAAAATTTTTGGCTCATCTATTTATGTGCATGTGACCAAGGATGCCAGGAAGAAGCTGGAATCGACTGTTGAAGTTGGGATATTTCTGGGGTACACAGAAACACCCCATAATTATCGTGTGTATTTTTCGAACAATAAGATGATTTTTATGCGACGAGATATAAAATTCGATGAGGGGAAAGCCATGCGGTTGTCGCATGAGAGGGATCTAGACTTGCATGCAGAAGAGGAATTGTTGGTTCCCAAGGATGAGTCTCAAGATGTGGAACAACCACATGAGGAGGTTCATGGAGTGGAGGAAACCACTCAAGCAAAGACATCCATCAGAAATGGCAGAAAGCACACCATGAAAGCTGAAAGATTGAGACTAGATGCTGCACAGAATGTAGGAGCCCCTACTTCACAGCGTAGACAAAGACAATATCCTGATCGATTTGTTGGATACATGGCTCTCATGAGAAAATGTATTGTGACTGAACCATCTTCCTTTCAGGAAGAAGTGCAGGACCCCACTTGGGTTGATGCTATGGTAGAGGAGTATGAATCCATTGTCAAAAATAGTGCATGGGAAATGTCCCAAGACCGATTGATAAATCAGTGGTAGGTTCGAGATGGATCTACAAGGTAAAGCAAGCTGCTGATGGGAGTGTGGAGAAATAAAAGGCCAGGTTTGTGGCCTGGGGCTTCTCACATATCGAGGGGATAGATTATGATGAGACCTTTGCACCTGTCGCAAGGTACTCTTCCATAAGATCCATCCTTTCACTCTTAGCATAGATGGGCTGGCGCATTCATCAGATGGATGTAAAAACTGCGTTCCTCAATGGGATCATTGAGGAAGAAGTGTACATTGAACAACTGGAAGGTTTTGAGACCTTTGATAGAGAGTCACATGTGTGCAGACTCAAGAGAGAATTGTATGGGTTGAAGCAAGCACCCCGTGCTTGGTACACTCGGATGGACATCTATTTCACTGGAATGGGCTTCACCAAAAGTGAAGCGAATGAAAATCCATACCAAATTGTGGTGGAGGGTAAGATTTTAATCATTGTGCTTTATGTTGATTATTTAATACTTACTGGTGATGAGCAGTTGATACACTCATGCAAGGATGACCTTGCAAAGGAGTTTGAGATGAAGGATTTGGGCCTTCTTCATTATTTCCTTGGATTGGAAATATGGCAGTGAGATGGTGAACATTTTGTGTCTTAAGGAAAGTATACAAAGGATATACTAGGTAAGTTTCACATGGAGGGATGCAAACCCATGGATACTCCTCTTCCAGGAAACTGGAGGAAAGAGGATGCTACTTCTGGAGAAGTAGTGGATTCTATTGTCTATCGACAGTTAGTGGGTTCGCTAATGTATTTAATGAATACAAGATAGGACATTTGCTACGTGATTAACCAACTAAGTCAATCGATGGTTAAGCCTACCAAACTCTTTTGGAAGGCGGGTAAGAAAGTCCTGCGATATCTAAAGGGCACATCTGAGTATGGATTATGGTACAGACAGACAGATGAGGTGAAGTTGCATGGCTTCACAGATGAAGATTGGGCGGGCAACCCAAAAGACAGAAAGAGAACATTAGGGGGGATCTTTATTATGGGATCTATAGTTGTTTCTTGGTACAGTAGGAAACAAAGATCCGTGGCACTTAGTTCAAAAGAAGCGGAATACATGGTAGCCAGCCAAGCTACATGTGAGGCTATTTGGATGAGAAAGATCTTGGTTGGTTTGTTTGGTTCTCATTTAGATCCGACAGTGATTTATTGTGATAATCAAAGTTGCATTAAATCATTGATTAATCCCATGTTTCATGACAGATCTAAGAATATAGATATACGGTATCATCATCTCAGAGATTGTGTGCAACGAAAGATCATGTTGCTTCAATACATTCCTACAGAAGATCAGGATGCAAACATTCTAACGAAGGTGCTCATTAGGAGAAAATTCGAATATCATAGAGACAGGATTGGGGTGAAGGATAATCCCTTTCTTGTTGAGAGGGAGAGTTGAAAAGTCAACAAGAAACATGTGTCTAATTTACTTTTCCCTTAATTAAATTAGACAATAAATATTAATGTATTATTTCATTCATAACTGAGTGAGTTGGATTTGTAACATAATCAGAAGTGTAGTTAAGTGATTTAAGATCAGTTGTACTATTTGTAACTAAAAATGCACTAGTGAGAGTTCAGTTAGTCAGTGAACTCACATGCAACTGAAGATTCGCCACGGTTAACTACATGCATGTCGGACCCAGTGGAGACCCAGTTGAGATAACAGGTGAAAGGGACAGTTTGGCTATCATTTGTGATTTTATCACACATGCAATGGATATGCTTATGAGCATGTGAAAACTAGGCAATTCGTAGTTGAATGATTCGATTGTGAGAATTCAAATTGCAGAGATTGTGCAGAGGAGGCAGGCTGTCTGGACATGAAAATTGGCACATGTATTTGCTGATTTGTGTATGATAGTGTGAGATGATTGTATTGTACCGAGAGCTCTTGGATTAGAGTTTTGTATGAGATTGTTTCATGATTCATGATATACATAATATATGATAGTGGGGTTTTTAGCTTTACACTTTCCTAGTAAAACTTGTGTGTTATGTGTTATTGATATTTCACTTTGTGATTGTGGTTTAATTTTCTGCAAGAATAATAGTAGAAGCAATTCTGTATTTAACAGTGGCGTAATTGTTAGATTAGAAGAATCACAAGAAATAATTAATTTGTATTGAAATTTCTACACTATGTCCTCGTAGTGTGTTGTACTGAGGTACCTGATTATACTGCACATGATTATACTGTGGTTGCAAAGTGTTATATTGTTGTTGCAAAGCATTATGTTGTTGCTACGCAGTGTTATATGGGGCTGGTACTTTGTTAAACTATGGTGAAACTTTCCCTGTCATCATTTCTTCCTGCACCGTATAGGTGTTTGTTGTTCTTTCCCTCATTAGATCCATTATCTTGCAATATTTATCATCATGGCCCACTGATTTGCAAAAGTTGAAATATGAACTCTTTGGCATTGTCTGATATTTCAACATCATTGGACAATGATATGGATCATGCCCCTGTGTCTTACATATCTCACACCATAGTCCTCTTGATGGCAAAGGGTTTGAAAGTCATGTTGCCATGTATTGCGTGAAATTTGGGCATTCATTCTTGTGGTGTTCTTCTGTCCTACATGTGGTACACCAAACAACTTCTCTTTTTTCCTTACCCCTGTTCCGGTTCAATTGAAATGTTAAATTATTTATATCCTCCTTCAACTCCTCTATTGCTTGATCTATCTTCTGATATTGGTTCTCTTCAATTTGTAAGGTTTCTTGCAGAACCTCTTCTCGAGTTTGAAAATTTTGTTGTATCAAAGGGTATTTCAAGTGTGGTAGGAGGGAATTCACAAATAGATGTCTATGTTGCATATCTCTCATGACATACTTCAACTTTCCCTTCAATTGTTTGAATCTCTGTTCAATATCCCACACAGATTCTCCTAGTTTCTGCCTGATATCTATCATCTCATTCATGTACTAATCCTCTGAGATAGGCTTCTAGAATTCATTTATCAACAACTTCTTGATATCTGCAATTGTTCTGGTTGTTCCCAGTGAACTGTTTGTAGCTAATCTCATGTACCAATCCAGTGTGCGGTCTCTTAGTGTGATATCTAACTATGAAAGTTTTGTATCTTGATCTGTGATCTTTTTTTCTTCCTAGATCTTCTCATAAATGAGCAAGTGCTTCTCAGGGTCCTCATATGATTCTCCCTTGAACTCTAGTAACATGATGGTGGGATCATGTCCTGCCATCCTGAATGATGAACTAATACCTCCACATGCTGTAGATACTTGACTACTACTTCCTGAACTGGCTCCTCTAGTTATTTCTCCTTGACTAGATGTACTTCTTGTTGTCTTCCTTCCCCTGAAATTCAGTTGTCTAAATGGTGGTGTTATTATTGGTGTATTAGTCACACATGGGTTTATGGTTTGCACACTGACACTAACATGGATGGGAGTTATTCCTTCAGTTCCTACCCTTGGAATGCATATCTTCCTTTCATATGTTGTGCACAATATTTCCTCAATCTACTCCACGATGCAGAGATCCTCTACCTCTTCTTCATCACTTGCCAACCCCTCTCTCTCAACTATGGCTCTCTTATTATTATTCATATTATATTGGTAGGGTGATCCACCATGTGTCTTTCCAGCTGTTTCCATTATCTTCTTGATTTTATATTCCTCCATTATGATCGGGTCCATGGCCTCCTTCTTGAACTTCTCTGTTTCTCCTTCCATCCTTCCAGCTCTAGTCAATGCTTCTCCCCTTCCCCCATGCATGAAAGGAAGTTTAGATGTTTGATTCCATTGTCATTACACCTTTGTTATACAATAAAATCTCGATAGAAGTATACAATGATATGATATACCTACCTCTAGGTGCCTTCAATAACTCTTTCTCCATTGTGCTATAAGACTTGGTGGTATCTATTGCAAATTCTGTGATAAACCCTGTGACAATACTGTCTAGCTAGAAATCCATTGCGCATGTGAATTTGTTGTCTACTTATTGTAACTACACGATCTCCACAAGATTACACTCTATCTATTTGATCCGATTTATAGGGTGGTTTTCTTTCAACCTTATTAGCCACTCCTACAGTACATGCAGGAAATCACAAAAAAATACATCATGAAAATCGCTAAATATGTACTTGTCCAAATATTTGCATGGTGTTATTTTAGGGTTTATGTTGTCATTTTGCATAAAATCCATATCCTTTGTCTTTAACCGACTTTCGATCTCCTCCTTCATTGAATTCCATGGTATGAACATCACCCTATATACTGTCATGTTCTGTGCAATTCCTTCGCAGATCCCTCTCACTCAATCCCATGCAGTTTCAGCCAACAACATAACCATTTGTTGGTTGTTTATTTCCTCTAACTACCATTCTTGGGATGAACCAGGTTCAGATCTATTATGGTTTCCAAAAAAACCCCCTAAAACTATCAGCCCTCCTGGTAAACCAGAAGGAAACACAATGCACATAATGCACTGCGCAGTCTCACCCAAGATAGTTCTTATAGGTGTCTGCAATCCTCAGGTTCTTGCAACCTGGGAATGAGTGGGGACATAGGATTACACTGTATGATCTTCATTTTTTTACTCTAGCATTCAACTTATATTGAATATTCTATCATTCTTATTCATGCATGTAAAATAGCAGATCTAACTAATTCATTCATGCATTTTTCTAACATCTAATTATTGACAGTAAAGGAAATACATAGTATTCAATCACATAACACATGATCTACCATGGTTCACCCCCTCCTGGGCTACGTCCACAAATATTTGTCTTCTCTACTCTTTTACTATGGTGTTTCCAAAACTACAACACCATGCGCATTACAACTCTCCATCAATCGGGCTGAGATCTATAATGAGGCGGACTAGATCACGCCAAGCTCCTCAACCTGTGGTCTAACCCTCAAGATCTACCTTATTTCCTCTCTTCAACTCAACACCTTACAAAACAAGATCAGATTTTACATACATTCTGGACCACAACCAAAAACCTGAACCAAAACTAATAATAGTCTTTGAACAATGAAACCCTGACCTAGACCTACTAGGTACCTATTTATACATTATTTTGGCTTTCCAACCCTTACATCCTCTTACCAAAACCCTAACCCTAGCATGGCTATGTCTTCTTGCATGAGCATCTCGCATGATTTCCTCCTATGCATGTGAATTTTATTTCCATGTGTTGATTTTCATGACAGCTATATTTCTCCCACGTCATGATTTTCTCCAAAATGGGCCTGCACCCAACAACCCATAACTGTTTACATTAATAAAAAATGGAAAAATCATGATTTTGGAGGCTTTGAATCTCCTTCTACAAATCTATTCATAAATTTTTCTACAGGTGATGAAATCTAATTATGTAGAAGACCCATTTGATATAATGAAGAGATATTTCGATCGATATATGGAACTTGTTCTGAAGTGGCACATGGAGTGAGAAAAACTAGGCCAAATTTGAAGGGCACGCAACCACGTTGGTTACATACGTGTTCTGCTTCAAACAAAGATATCTCATAAACTGGACAAGGAAATGAAATTCCGTGAAATACCCATTTGAAACATTGAAGATATATTTCTAGATCTATGTGAAAATCATTCTTTAGTTTTTTGAGTAGGGATAAAAATACCGTTGAATATGGTTGTACACGCAACCTCCTTGAGTCAAATACATGCTCAAATTTAATCGATGATATATCTCAAACCAGGAAGCCAAATGAGATTCCTCGAAATATCCATTTGAGATATTGAAGAGATATTTCCAGCCATATGTGGAAATAATTTTGTATTTTCTTGAGCAAGGAGACAAATAATTTTGAATATGGTGGTACACATGGCCTCCTTGGGTCAAATACATGTTGAGATTCAATCGATGATACCTCTCAAACCAGGAAGCAAAATGAGATTATGTAAAATACACATTTGATATCTTGAAGAGATATTTCCAACGAGATATGATAGAGCCTATGAAGTGATTTGTACTGGCCACAAAACCTCTTTGAAGATGGCTAAGTGTAGAGGTCCACAAAGGATGTCAAGGGTTTGTTACACATAAAAATTAATCATTACGATGATGGCCTAGTGTCATCATTACCAATGTCGCAAGTGTCACAAATATTATATCGTCATCTTTCCTATGTTGTGTAACAAACAACATCATCAAGAACACTTACAAGACACCTCAAAATACTGGTTTTGAAGAGGAGAAGTCATTTGAAAAAGAGTACAAGTCTTTTTCCATGGAGAAACCCACTCAAAAATCATTTTTGGAAGGTAGCACTCCCCCATACACTATCAGGGCGTGTTGGGGCTCTGTACCCTCTTTTGGGGGAGCGTTGCAATGCTCTATGCCCCATTCTGAGGGAGCACTTCCCTTTTTGAGAGAATTTTGGTTTGTTGAGAGAAATTAGGCAAGAATCCCCTCAATCTCTGGAGTTGGTTGGATTCGAATGTGAGGTCAAGGCTTGATCTTAGGGAAGATACTCAACTGAAGGAGAAGAATCCTCAACCTATCCCAATAATATATTAAGTGGTTAGGCCTCTCCAAGCCTATATAAGGAGGCCTCCTCATGGTGAAAGGGGAGACAATGTAAAGGATCAAAGTTATGATCTCATAAGGGATACATCAATGAAGCATCATCATTCTGTGTATGGATTATTTGAGCAAGGGTCTGGAGAAAGAAAGCTTGATGAAGTTGTTGCACCTACATCTATGTCTATAAGCATCATCTCACTTTGTTTTCATTAATATAAATCTATGCTTGGCCTATTTCCTTTAAAGTTTGTGTACATTTCATGAACATGTTTCTTCTATAGATCCATTGTGAAGCTAATCATGGTAGAGTAGGAATTTTCCTTGTTTTTGCTCATTGTATTGCAGGACCTTTTGAATCACTTGGAGATCAATATCAGCCTAGATCGAGCAAGGACAAACGTCGGTAAAGGTATTTACCCTTCTTCCTTATTCTTCTTTGAATAGTTTAGCTTCATGAAAAGGAATGTCAGTGCCCACAATAGAAATTTTCTCTCTTGGTCATAGGGGTCTAGTATCCAAGAGGAAATCCACTTGCCCACAAGGGGATTCTCCTATAACATAAATTGGTGACTCCACTGGGGAGGAACTTTGATTTTTTATTCCTTTCCTAGGTCTTGTTTTTTCCTTTTCTCATTCTTTGACCTTCTCCATACCGTGTTTCTGATTCTTAGATATGTTGATTGGCCCTTTATTTCATCCTATCCACTTTGATTGTCTGAGTTTTCTTGAGTTTTTTTATTTTATGGGAAGTTTTATGAACTTTAAGAGGCTATCACTCCCCTTCCCTTGCTACTAGAGAACTGGCACTCCCTGCTAGTCTTACGCAGAGCATGGTAATGCTATGGTTCCCTTGACACCAGAGCGCTGCCCCTTTTCTGTGAAGAATCTTCTAGGGGTCAATCTCTGAATTATTTTTCTTGTTGTTGGCACTTACTCAGTGTCCTTACAACTTCATTTCACCTTTTTCTTGGCTTTCAACACTTTTCTTTCTGAGAATTGATCACCTTTTGTTTGGAATTTTGATATTTTTTCCTTACCTCAAAGTTAGTCTTTGTCTTTGACAATTTAGAGTCCACTTATTGTTTTTCTCACATTTATCTGACTGAGTGAAAGATTTTGTGAGGAAATTCAAAGTTCTATTCACCATCCCATTCGATCTTTGAGGTCATATTGTCCAAGCCCCTTTTCCTTCTTTTTGAGTTTTTTGTTTTCTTTTTGCAAGTTTTGTTATCTTTGTTTTTCTAGTTTAATCACGAAGAGAGTTTGTTTTTGTTTGTGTGAAGCTTGCTTCTGATTGTCTAAATCTCATTGATCTTAAAGTTTGAATGACATAGGAATATTTACATCAGATTGATTATCATTCACACATAAAGAAAAATGATACATTTTTTATTATTGTTTTTGGATATTAGAACGAAATTCGTTGAAATTTTTAGCATTATACTGGATTTGATTGAGAAACAATTGATTGAGGATATTGCATCTTAGTGTTTGACAATGAAAAGAACATTTTTCTCCTTCCCTTAAATAGGCATTTATTGAAATAAAAGACTTCTTATCATTTCTTATGCATTTTTTTGGAATTGAGTCACAATACCATCAATTTCATTTTCATACACCCTTGAGTAAAGAAAAACTGTAAAATTAACGCTAGTTAAAATTTATCTAGAAAATTTTGTTTTTAGAATCTTCCGCCAACATTAGACTAGGATTAGCACTTTGGATTAGGCTGTGAGTACAAATCTCCAAAGTATTCAAAAAAAACATTAGCATCTTGGGATAGGGAGAGAAAATCCAATTGTCGTATAGGATATCTGGAATCCCCCTCTCACACAAGGGTTACACACGAGGTCACATTCAGGAGAGTTACTGATATTACCCCTCCGTGGTTCAACCGTTTATAGTAGTTAGATCATATATTAAGGGTTCTTCTTGAGGTTCAACTGGTTTCATTTGGTCTCGATGCTTCATGAACTTTGAATCTGTTTGGGGTCCTATGGAGTTCTACCGGTCCACTTGTCCTTAGTTATCTAGAAGGATTTTAGACTTGTTATCCTACTCATACGTTTAGACCGGACTATCAAATGTACCTACCCAGAGGATGATTGCGATTTGGTGTCCTTAGTAGCCATAATATTTAGGTACTTACACAAGGTGATGGTGAAGGGAAGTCTTCATTGCACCTGGAACAAATGGTGGTCAAACTCACTTGGGCTCCTTGGAGGGTAAATCCACAATTACTGCATGGAAGCTTGCACCAAGGCGCAAGTCCATTAAGAAGGTCACCATCGTAACTGTTCCACCATATCCTAGCCCCTACTTGAATTGATCACATGACATTGGATTTCATCACCAACTAGTACATTCATTGAGAGAGGGTTTTGTTTGCTTGGTTTGATTCCTAGATTTGATTAGTGCATGTTGTTTCTTTCTCGTTAGTTGGCCATAGATGTTTTTCGTCAAATTTTTCGTTCCACCAACATCGACCCTCCACGCCATTTGTGTAGGGTACAGGGACTTCCCTGAGAAAATATGGAAGATTCTACCACTTTACCCCCTCATTCTATGGAGGGCTCTCCTTAACAGAGTGACGTCCATGACATTGTAACCTCAAAGGAGGAAGTTTCCACCTCTTTAGAAAAATTTTGAATTGTTTCGGATTCTATCGAGGCTTTTCGCATTCCTGCGGGATCTGAAAGGCATTTTCTCCAGCCGAATTCAACTGGAGAACTTGTTGTCATTGATCCTTTTGACATTCCGACCGGGTCTCATTTGGGCCCTCAAGTTGGAGACCCCCTTTGGACTGCTAACATAGTTCGAAGCTCACCTCACATGGTGCGAGACCTTTATGGATTAGGAATAGGTGTGGATATACTTGTTGTATCCCAAATACCCGAAACATTTGTTACATATACCGTACCTTTAGATCATTTTACTGGTACAACCATTATTTCAACCACACCATCCGTTGGTCTGAACATGTGGTCTATTGGTCCAAGTTCCACTATTTCTCTCCAAATGGCCCATTCCACAATGGTCCCTCACATTGCAACTATTCCCACCTATAATGTGGTGGTTATCCAAGCTCCCATTGGTATGCCACTTTCATCTAGGCCTTCTTCGTCACTTCCCCTTGGGTATAGAGCAATGAATTATTTCGTTGTCAACACTACTCAGGTTATACCTAGAAGTTCTATACCTATACAACAACCTGAAGGCACTGGTATTAGTGGCTCTAATCCATTAAGCAACACTGGTCACTCATTTACGTTTGGTTTCCAAATTCTAGGGACTCAACCTCATGCTAGAGGGAAACCTCATTTCGGAGGGAAACCTTTGTTTGGAGGGAAACATCATGCTAGGGGGAAACCTCATTTCATAGGGAAACCTCTATTTGGAGGGAAACCTCATGCTGGGGGGAAGCCTCAAACTAGATCCCATCATCAAACTTATGGACATAATGCATCTACAACACCCAATCTGTGGAACATCCCTTTCCTAGGAAACCCACAGTTCTCTGGGGGACATAATCCTCAAGGTCTAAAACAACCTCATCTTTCTAAAGGGACTAATATATATCCTCCTTATGGAAAAAATGTTTATCCCCTATATCGGAAAACAACAAATCCAAATTATAATCCTCAAAACCCATTAGATTATCCTCCGCTCACACATGTTTCTCAACCCTCCTTGAATCCTGTTTACTCTGGTCATCAAAAACCCTATGAAGGAGGACCCATTGGTTACAATTATCCACCTAACCCAGTTTATGGTCCTACTGGTGTCCCTATGCCACACCAGTATCACTCGCAGGTTAACCAACTGTTATCACTGAAATTTCGTCCGCACGTGGCGACAAGAACTCCACATCGTCAAAACAGGACTGGAGTCATTCATGGCACATGATTAATTCCACAGCATTGCAAAAGGGTAAAAAACTATACAAAATGACCAAAAATTTGAAGAGCACTTTACAGCATCTGGGTGCGCGCGTGTATGCACGTAACAACAACGTACAAAGCGCGCATATGTGCATAAGGCGTGGCTATTGGGCGAAAAACCCGCGCGCCTGCTAAACGGTGCATTTATTGAAATTGGTCAGCCTCCCAACTACTAATGGATCAACTCCCAAGTCAATTTGACACCAAATCCTAGCTCAATCCTCATGGTGGGATGGTCAAATACCTAATTGAGCCCTAAAGAGCCCCTTTTCACATTTAAAAGAGGTCACATAATAACCCAATGCTTGTCTATAAAAAGCCATGAATGACCACCATTTTCTCAAGGAATTCTTTGTATTGTTATGCTGCTGAGATTGCTAAGGACTCATTCTTTGGCAATACACATCACAAGCTACATTTCATAGAGCTATTCACCCCTCACTTGAGTGAATAAGCTTGGCGTTCTTTCACCCACATTTTTCATCTTTTCATTGTAAGGAGAGCAAGCTTTGAGGGCCTCAAGAGACTTCCATTGGAGAAAGAAGGGACCCAAGTCCCCTTTCTTCTTTGTGCCTTTGGATTTCATCAACAGATCAACTTATACATTGGTGATATTGGTCCATTTGTCTCTATTTTTCATT
>JZKD02S0413973.1:419883-434314 GCA_000966675.3 Picea glauca
TGCTTTTAGTTTTTATTTGTTTTAGTTTAATTTTTGTTTATAACTTTGTTGTTTTTCTTTCTAACCTTTTACCTTACAGCTGTCATTCCTAGCAGAGCCCAACTGGGCATGTAAGAACTCTTAATTTGCTCACCTAGTGACGAATTGGGTGCGAACACCAACAACTATCGTTTCTTGCTACTCTAGATCTCCCAGACTTGTCTCGGTTGAACAATGATCCTATACTGCATTATCCTTTTTGGCCAGTAATTCCAGCTAAACTCCCTCCTGATATTCCAAAATTTGACGGTAAACCTGGAGAAGACCCAAATAACCATGTGATGACTTTCCATTTGTGGTTTTCATCAAACTCCTTAATGGACAATTCTATACGTTTGTGTCTTTTCCAGCGAACACTTATGGGCTCAACAACCAAGTGGTATATTGAACTGCCACATGGTTCTTTCCAAGACTTCAACTCCCTTGCCATGTACTTTCTCACACACTTTCAACTACCCATTCAATACGAGATGGGTACCAAACTCTTGACCTCCCTTTGTCAGACTAACTTCGTGCATAATCTGATCATATTCATGAGTGGGGATGACAGTGAAGGTTGATCAAAGCGATCATTCCTAACCAATTATTGGCAGAATGGTTTACCAAATCACTTTTACCCTCGATTTCTCATGATGTTACCATGGGTGGCATGGTAACCGAGGAAGAAGCCATTTCTAGGGACCAATACTTAGATTTGGTTTATTCATAGTCTGGGAATTTATATGAGTTGATCCCAAATGCTACCCATGCCACTAACAATCCATCCAAACCTTCATCCTCATCTCATCTGGATGGCATTATTGGTTCTGTCAAAACTCAATATGCATCCCAATCAAATGGAGCTGCACATCAATCTACTTCCACATCTAATCCTAGTTCGACCTCACCCTCCTCTACCTACCCTCATACCCAAATCTCTAAGGTGAATGCAGTTTAGTTTGCCCCTTCACAACAATATGTAGGTAAGAAAAAGACAAATACTAAAACCAAAAAGAATAATAACAATGAACAAACTAAAGCTCAAAACCCACCACCTACTAACAAAAAGAAACCACAGTGGAAACCAAAGTTCCTGTGTCTTATTTGCGGTAAAGATCACTACACCCGAGACTGTCCACATCACAATGAAGTGGCCAAAAATTTTAAAGGAAATTCCCAACCCTTCGTGCTTACACAGCCTTTTCCTCAGCAACAGTCTATGGTTTCTCAAACCCCCTCTCCCGAGGGTAGTACCAGCCACCCTTCTCATGATGAAACCTCCACGAGTGCTCACATTTATATGTTTAGTGGAATTTATATAACAACTCTCTCTATGAATTATGACACTCCAGTTAAACCCGATAAAGAAAAAGTTTCTAACGGTTCATTACCGGATCCTTCTCCTTCAACCATTAGTTCTCCTTATTTTAATCCTCCATCTGGGTCACTACAGATCGAGAAGAATACTTACGACTCTATCCTACGCCCTCCCAAGAGAATCAACTGTAAATATACTTTCAATCCTAGTTCACGAACTTCCCAAAACTACAACATTGTTGAAGATTTGGCTCAAGCCCCGTGTGTTATGTCTACTCTAGAAGTTCTACAGCACTATCCCAGTCAACATAGAACACTCTTGGCTTCCATTGGCACTTTTGATCCTAATTCATCTAATAAAATCACACTTAATATGGACCATTTAAAATCATGACTCTCTCACCAACTTGCATTTCAAATTGATATTGTGGTTCATAATCAACACATCCATCACACTATTTTGGATGAGAGAGATTCTACTTGTGTCATGTCATTAGCCTATTGGAAAGGGTTAAAATCACTTGCACTTAACCAATCCCCTACAATGTTACGAGCATTCGATGGGTGAGTTTTTCATCCTCATGGACTATTACAGTCCTTAGCCATTCAGATAGGCAGAAAAATTGTTACTGTTGATGTCAAGGTAGCCGATGCTCCTCTCGATTACAACATGCTACTTGGAAGAAGTTGGTTTTATGACATGGATGTCATATATTCTTTGATGTTTTTATGTGTTCAATTTCCTGATCAAGGTAAAATTGTCACCATTGATCAGTTAAATTACTGTACACTTGACGCTCGCACTCCTACTACCAACAATATTCCCTTTTTGGGAGATCAAAAGATCACGTATGAAAGCGTTGGTGTTGGATTGTTGAAATACTCTAGCCTTATGGGTACCTTCCCTACACCACTTCCACCCACCACACATCATATTTCCACAATCAATATGATTTCAACTACAGTTTACCAGTCCTTGGAATCATCTAACCCTTGGATTGTACCTAGTCTGTTGGAATTCAATTTACTAGGTGACACCATGCCACGTAGTTCAGCCAAAACCTCATACATTTCTATCCAATCTTCCTCTCCCTCCTCGGATGGCCAACATCTATTGACAATCGATAGTTACTTGATTCCATCATGGTTAAATTCCTTGTCGTCTGCGTTTGACTACATTTCCCAAATTTTTCCTTCTGATGAACCTATAATGGAAATTCTTAGCATCGACGACATGCCTTGGGATTATATCCATCATTGATCCTCTTTTCTTCCACCTCTTGAAGAAATTCAGGAAGAAATACACTTTGTGTTCCCTCTTGATGTTGTCAATTTTCCACAATCTCCCATCCTCACACAAGATACTCTTTCTAAGGGAAATTTGGGCAACATTTCATCTACGATATTCATTGAATTAATTTATAATGGAAATGCTTAGCATCGACGACATACCTTGGTATGATATCCATCATCGATCCTCTTTTCTTCCACCTCTTGAAGAAATTCAATAAGACATACACTCTATCTTCCCTCCTGATGTTGTCGATTTTCCACAATCTCCCATCCTCACACAAGATACTCTTTCTGAGGGAAATTTGGGCAACATTTCATCTACGATATTCATTGACATTTTGATCAAGGAAGGTGTCATGGAGGACTCCTACGGTGAAGAACATGTGATTTATTATTTGAGTTAAAGTCTATCTGGACCAGAGCTCCGCTATTCACATGTTGAGAAGTTGGCTATGGTAGTTGTCATTGTTGTCCAGAGATTTCGTCACTATATTTTTCTATGCACCACCACATTTATTGTGGAATCAAACCCCATGTATCATATTTTGACATGTCAATTCCTTGGGGGAAAATACTCCAAATGGATCGTCATCCTTCAGGAATTCGATATTGAATTTGCTAAGTCCAAATCTAAAAATTCCTTGGTGTTTGCGGAGCTCATCTATGATTTTCCCCATGTTGATGAAGACACTAAGCCTAGAGATTCTCTCCCTGATGAATCTCTATTCCTCATTATCATTTATAATCCTTGGTATGGAGACATCCTTCTTTATCTCCAGACCCAATGTTTTCAGCCCGATATCTCTTGTGAAGAACATCGTTGTACTCGCCACCATTCTCGTCATTACCTTATTATCGATGACACTTTATATCATCATGGTATTAACACTATCCTGCAATGATTTCTGACTCATGAAGAGGCTGAACATGTCCTCAATGACTATCACCTTGGAGCCTGTGGTAGTCACCTTTCTGGGATGGTTACAATCCAGAAATTTTTATGTGCCGATTACTTTTGGCCCTCAATCTTCAAAGATTCTATTGAAGCCATCAAAAAGTGCCCACCCTGCCAAGGTTTTCATAACAAGGCACACACCCACCCTGCTCTTCTACATCCCATTATTTCCATAGGCCCCTTTGACAAATGGGGCATTGATTTCATGCAGTGTAAGCCTACCTCAGCTGGGGGGCATGGTTATATAATCATCGTCGTCGATTACTTTACAAAATGGACCGAGGCTATGCCTACCTTTCTGAATGATGGTCATATTGCAACCCTTTTCTTTTTAAATCACATCATCACTCGCTTTGGTGTTCCACAAGCCATTGTAACTGATCATGGTTCACATTTTCAAAACCAAATGATGAGTGAGTTGCATGCCAAGTTGGGTTTTCACCGTGAGAAATCATCCCTGTATTATCCTCAAGCTAATGGACAAGTTGAATCTATCAACAAGGTTCGTAAAACCATGATCCAACATATGGTAGGGGAAAACAAGAAATCTTGGCATTTACAACTTTTCTCCACTCTCTTGGCTTATCGAACCTCAGTAAAAACTTCTACTGGATTCGCTCCCTTCTAACTAATATATGTCATAGAAGTTGTTTTACCAATCAAGTGTGAAATTCCCTCGCTGAAACTCAAAGTAGAACTCCTACCCCACACTTCTACTAAATAATAACGTTTCTTACACTTGACTAGGCTGGATGAAACACATCATGATGTTTCTCTCATCAATGAGACATATCAAAAGCGAATCAAGAATTAATACGACAAGTCCGTCCATCCTCGCGCTTTTGCAGAAGGAGACCTAGTCCTCGTTTACGACCAGGATCATGATAAGTTAAGGATAGGGAAGTTAGAACCTTTATGGCATGGTCCTTACATCGTGAAACGTGTTCTACATAGAGGCACCTATGAACTTGTTGACTATGACAAAATCTCCTTGGGTGAGTCCCAGAACGGGATTTACCTTAAGAAGTACTATGCATAGGACATCTAGCATACGTGATTTGTGTTAGCTCCAAAAATGAATCAGTCAGTTGGTTCCATTTTGTAGGTGATAGCATGGTCATATATAGGATTCTATGTTTGTTTTTAGATTCTTCTAGTGTCAAAATATAGGTTTTTAAATTCATGCCCTAGAAATAAGTTGATCCTCAAAGGTTTTTTTTTTTTAAATTTTGTGAAAAAGATTTTCAATAGATAACACATGTTGCAAGGTTGATGTTAGTTGGTGAAAGCATTGTCTTTCAACAGTTAAGGTGTAATCTTCCATAGGCAGGAAAGTTGGTGAAAGCGCTAAACACAGGGTTCTCTTCCATGATTCCGGAAACCAAAAAGGACACGCTCGACACACATCACACAATCATTATGGAGAGCTAATCAAAACAAATAATGATGATGATACCGTTGTGGAAATTTTAATAGGATATGATGGTGGATCGTGCTCACGATTTCATGCTCCAACAATGAGAGGATTGGAGATGATGAATTCACATTCATCATTGCAGATAGAGGAGAAAGTACTAGTCACCCAATGACATCAAATCAACATTTCGTATTTTGAACGTGCACTGTTCACAGGTAATATGAAATGGTTCCATTTTTTCAAAAATGGCAACACGGAGAGTTTTCACCAACACCAAACTTGGGCTCAATCAAGAAAATCACCGTGTAAATTGTCTGCAAATCATCTAAGGTTCGAGTCATAGATGGCGAGGAAGTGGAGTGGGTTATCGCTGAGGAAATAATTGGATATCCTATAATTTTTGCAGTCGCATCCAGATGTGCAAAAGCATTTCTCAGATGTGGGATGCATGAATTATGTGGAAAGGTTACAGAATGGTTACCACCAAACCACGACTGAAGTTTTTGCCAAATCGTATGATGGGAAGAAAGCCAACTTTGGATCTCTAGAGATGATAGTCAATGAAGTTACCATCGCCACAACAACCGACTTACCCAGAACATGCCAAAGCTGGTTTAAGACAACACTGACTAAGAATTTGAATTTCAGGGTATACCTCAAGGAAGAATTAGGAAACATAACTTGGAGGAAAAGAATGCCAGTTTCTCACCTGGAAGATGAGTGGCAAGACCTGTTCAAAGGCATTCAACTTTATTTCACCTTAGAAGGCAGGTATGACAAGCTAATGTTATATCATTTCAAACTTCTAGATCATTTCACAGGGAAGACCCTCCTAAATTTTCCTTTCTTTCTTCACAAAAGCCTAACCAAAGTATGTAAAAAGATCAGAGTTGAACCTTTAAGCATAAAAAGTGCCCTTTGTCATTTTGGCTTGATCAAACTGACAATTTTAGAGGAATTGAGACAAAGAGGAAGAACTTGGCAACACTTTCTCTTCTGGGAAGGTTTTGAGACCCAAACTCAACCTTTAAATGAGCAAAAGAAAACAAGGAAAAAGCAGTCAACTCCTCAGAGTAGCTCAAGGAGGAGGAGAGCTCTTTCAGGACCACCAGAGGTCAGGATTTCTATCATAAAGTCCAAGAAAGCAAATAAGAAATTGGATTTTGAAACCAATTCAGAACAATCTACAGTGAAAAAGAAAAATATTCTCAATTTTCCATACACAGATTCAAAAACAGAGCTAGAAAGGGAAGATGAAAGTCCAGTCATTAAAAGTCCAGAGCATTCCATAGAAATTACACAGGACTATGAAACTTTTACTCCCATAGATAAAGGTGAAACCTCAAAAAGTAAGAAGTCAAAGAAATCACAAAAAATTAAAGAGTTGAAAGAGGTGATAGCATAATAGGAGGTTCTGGAAAGAGTGATCAAGGCAATATATAAAGCCTTATCAGAAAACTTTGCAAAGACAAATGAATCTTTTGAGAAGTTAGCTCATGAGAGTGTCAAAGACAAAAAGAGAAAGAATAAAATCACCAAGGATTATAACAACTTGCGGTGGTTAGCAAAACACCTCAAGAGGAAAATCAAGAAATTGAAGGAGAAGATTAATACACATCCAGATCTACAAATACTGGCCCGGGTTGCTGTGAATTTGTAGTGAGATAAATCAAAGGAACACTGAGTTTTTGGTAAGACAACAATTTTGAATATGAAGAGTTTCTTTTTGGCCAAACATAGAGCTTTCACCAGCGCAAAAGGCAAAATTACAACTAATTAGCTGGTGAAAAGCAGGGATTTCACCATTTAACTAGCATATCATAAGGTGAATTAGTTGGTGAAACTACAGAAAGAAATTTTTGGAAAGTTAAGCTAGAGCCAAGAAATTTTGGAGTGATTAAAGGGTTATAGGAGCATCAAAGGATTAACCACCAAATCAAAAAAAATCAGCATAAAAAATTTGTGAAGATTTTGGCACCAAAGGTTAAAAAGGGTCAACTAAAATTTTGGTTATGGTTGTCAAAAGATTCCAGCTATAGAAGATAGATGTCTTTATCCTCCATGACATATCAGAGTCATTAAAGTGATGAAGACCAGATGTCAAATATCAACAAAGAAGATAGTTTGAGTCCTAGGAACTAGTCTTTTGATTATAAATTTGTATTTAGTTAGTTTTATTTTCTATATTTAGATATACAGATCCTAGTTTTCTTGATCTAAAAACTAATTGTAAAGGCCATAAATGTCTATCTTTTTAAGAGATCAGGGTTCAATCCGGGAATACATTTTTGGCTACTTTTATAGACTCTTATTGGATAATAGAATTACAATCTCCTTTTTCCTTCAATATCAGAATTGCTCATGTATCATGTTTTTTTGTACTTTACTTCAGTTTGTTTTAGCTTTTAAAGACCATCATCTCTTTATTAAGCTCATAGAATTGAATTGAAGGATTTATTACTACCTTGTATTATCCCTACACCTAGTTGTATTTGGAAATCAAGAGTAGTATTCTTCATCCCCTCTTTAAAATATCTTGTCTGATTATTGTTTTCTAAAAGCACTGTTTCATTTGAATGTATGATGAGTTGTCTATTTCATTAATCATTGAGTTATCACATTGTTCCAAGCACACCTAAATATCATATTCTTAAGTTACCAAGCATCTTTATCTTACAACCCTAAAGAGTTTCTTGGAGAGATAACAAATTGGCGCCATTGCCGGGGATCCGAGACTGAAGCTCATCTTTCCTCGGATACGACACAGAGATGATCCTTGATGATAGACAAATATCAGACATCATGTTGGTTGTAATTATCTATCTGGTGACTCCATATCTTCATTCTGGCTCCCAAGAGGATCCGTACTAGGGAGAATCCACAAGAATCACCTTTCACACCAGTGCCCAATCCAAAACTACTTCTCAGAAGAGGGAGATCATTCTAGGGTCAGTCTTCAAAATCAGAAATGAAAGGTAATCATTTCCATAGTTCTAAGAAATATACTGCAAAAAAAATTGAATCATCTTCCACTAAGATTGCCAGTGAAAAAGCAACTATAACCACTGTGGAAGAATCACTTATTTCTTATCAACAGGAAAATGTCACTGCTAAAGAATTGATAGATTCAAACTTGGTTAAACAATCACCTAAGTCCTTAGAAAGAAAGCATATCTCTTCCTCTCTTGAGTCTTTTCATTCACAGCAGAAAGAAGATCATTTAAACATTTACATTAGCTTCCTTGCTGTAGAACATCTTCTTCAAGAATTGTCTGATAAAGGTGAAGAAAACTTGGTTGAACAGCTTGCAAATTTTTACAGAGCCTCATATCAGACCTCTTTCCTGTTAGAGAATTCACCTTCTTTGGATTTCTCTAGTGTTGAGGAATCAAAGGAAAAACTATCACCTAGATCTCACCCTTGATCATTATGGTTGTACCACCTCCTTTGACTAAGATGCAACAAATTCTAGCTGCTAGGTATGCGCCACTAATATTTCCAAACCCGGTATCAACTATGCCGACAGGAGACTATTAGAAGTATATGCCCAAATTCACAAGTGAGGGTGATGTGACTACTGAAGAACATATTGAGGCCTTCTACAGTTATGTTGAAAACCTTAATATTGAGAAGGAAGATGTTTGGACTCAAGTCTTTGTCCAAAGTTTAGATGGCCACGCTAGGAAGTGGTTCAAGGAACTCCTTGCTGGCTCAATAGCTAGCATTGAGCAATTGGATGATACCTTTTTGAAACACTGGGGTGATAGAAGATATTTTCTATACTATATTACTGAATTTGGAAATATAAGGAAACAAAATGGTGAGTTAGTCTTTGATTTCACTAAAAGGTTAAACCGAATGTACAATAAAATACGAGCAGAGATAAAACCTTCAGATGCCTTTGCCAAAATCACATATTCTGATTCTTTTGACTCAGAGTTTTGTTTATTGTTGAGAGAAAGGATGTCACTGACACTATCGCTGATGCAATATGTTTCCCTTGAAGTGTAATCAAATATATTGGCTGCCCATAAGTTGAAAGGAA
The DNA here is from genome assembly GCA_000966675.3 of Picea glauca. Lineage (NCBI taxonomy): Eukaryota > Viridiplantae > Streptophyta > Pinopsida > Pinales > Pinaceae > Picea > Picea glauca. The sequence goes on from JZKD02S0413973.1 coordinate 428,929, forward strand.
ACACTGATAGAAGAAAGCCAAGAGCTGAAGCTTCTTCTTCATCCAATGCAAAACCAAAGTTAGATAAAATGGCTAAAATGTTAGAATCTCTAACCTCTGAGATATCTAAACTCAAAATTGAAAATAAGAAACCTGTCAAGGGAAGGGGCACTTATGATTATGCAGGTAGAAACCCAAATCAAAATCCCAACAACTTCAGAAGAAATAATCAGCCAATGCAGATTTTGCAAAGAGAAAGGAATCCTACTGAGGATCAGAGGATAAAGTCTCCTCTTCAAAATTTCATGATGGAAGAATATGAAGGTGATTATAAAGAAGATGGAGAGGATAATATTCACTGCGTTGGAGAGGAGACAGGGAAATCTTATCTGACACAACATGACTATGAAGAGTCATTAATGATTGAACAGATAAATGGAAGTTATGCTGATGATGGTCTGTTTCAAATGGAAGAGAAGAAGGGATATAATATCAAATCTAAGTCCAATACTTCCAAATAGAATTCACCAGCTTCTCCCAAGAATATCGCAGCCCCTGTTAAGAAAAAGGATTAGACATGAGAGGATCAACAAACAAACTCTTCAAAAGTAAACGCACTAGCTCCTCCCAAGAAGATTTTTGTCCCTGTCACACAACAAATTTAGAAAAGTCAAACCCCTGCTGACCAACAAAGAATTCAGAAAGATCCTTTAAATGAGGTAAAGGTCTCTGATAAAATCTCCTATTCTTTCAATTTTGAGGCTGAAATACAAAAAATTAAAATCCCCATCCCTTTGGTTGAGTTAATGAAGAATGAAACATTCAAGAAAGATATCCTCAAAACTCTAGATCCCAAATCCATATCCCCTTTTGCTGATATTCTCAATATATATAATGAAAATCCAACCATTACTCTGGGCCAAATGATAGAAGATAGAGATGAAAGTTGTTCACCTTTTTATATCTCTCTGAACATTCATGACAAAACACTACATAACTATTTGTTGGACTCCAGTGCTTCTCACAACTTAATGCCAAAGGCGGTCATGGATTAGCTTGGGTTAGAGATTACTAAGTCTTACCATGATATTTTCTCTTTTGACTCTCAGAAAGTCAAATGTCTCGGAATGATCAACGACTTTGTTGTAACTTTGACCCAAGCATATATGAAAACCATGGTTATGGATATAGTAGTGGCAGACATTCCACCTAAATTTTGATGTTTGTTATCAAGATCGTGGATGAAGAGGCTAGGTGGCACTCTTCAAATGGATCTCTCATATGCTACTATCCCTGTTTTTGGAGGAGTAAACATAAGGTTATACAGGGAGTCACAAATTGCATATGTAATCAGTGATGAACAAAATCCAACCAACCATCCTATTTATTCAGTTGACACATGTATGGGATATTGCATCTTACAAATTGATGATTCATTACTCGACTCATTGTTGCTTAGGAAGCCCGCAGTTCAGTCCATATAAGTAGCAGAAGACGATCTTTGGACCATGTTCTTTGATGGCACTTGTACCAAAGAATCAACAAGAGCAAGAGTGGTGTTAATTTCTCCTTCAAAGAAAACTTCTAATTTGTCCTTTAAGCTTGATTTTAAAGTGACTAACAACATTGTAGAGTATGAGGCACTGCTCCTGGGATTAAATGAAGCCAAAGAGATGAAGATTCAAAGATTACAGGTATTCAGAGATGCAGATTTAATCATTCAATAGGTAAGCAAGTCCTTTCAAGAAAAACATGTTAGGCTGAAAGCCTATAGGGATGACGTTTTGCGAGCAATCCATACTTTTACAGATTTCAAGATTTCATTAATACCCAGAGCAATGAATGAATTGGCTGATTCATTAGTTGTGTCGGCATATTCTTTTATACCTCCTTTACCTCCTAAATTGAATTACAAAATCCAATTAAAGTATAGGCCATCACTCCCTGATAATGTAAAATTCTGGAAGGTTTTCGAGGATGATGCTGAACTCACCAGATTTCTTGCAGTGATAGATGAGTTCGCAGATTTGCAAATTGATCAGGAGAATGAACATGATGATGAAGCTGAGAAGCCAAAGTTCATAAGTAAAATTACAACACATGAAATAGTACAACTTTCCACTAACAGAATCCCTAAAGTTTTGGTCCCTTTAGAAAATATTTTTGATAACAATGATGTGGTAGTCAAATTGGAAAAAAGGGAAGAAGACTCAGAATTTTTTCAGTATAATGTAGCCAGTGAACAGGATCCTAAATATGTCAACTTAGCTTCACATCTGACTGGAAAAAAAAGGCTGATTACGGTGAGCTATTGAAAGAATTTGCTGACATCTTTGCTTGAAAATATGAAGACTTAAAGACATTCAACACTGAAGTAATTCAACACAAGATTCCCCTGAACAAAGATACAAAACCATTTAGGTAGAAACTTAGATATTTAGGTAGAAACTCAGAAACTCAGATATTGGATGCCTACATTATTATACCTCTCAGGTACTCAGATTGGATTGCTAATCTTGTACCTGTCAGAAAGAAAAATGGAGAGATCAAACTCTGTGTGGATTTCAAAAATCTGAATAAGTGCTCTAGGAAAGACAACTACCCGCTGCCCAAGATGGAACATATTTTACAGAAGGTGTCAGGATCAAAGGTGATGTCCTTTATTGATGGTTTTTCTGGATACAACCAGATTTTTTTCCATCAGGATGACAGAGAAAAGACTGCCTTTACCACTCCATGGGGTACATTTATGTACAAAAATATGCCTTTCATATTGATGAATGTGGGAGTGACATTCTAGAGGGAAATGGACATTGCATTCGTTGGGGAGAAAGACAAATTCGTCTTGATATATCTTGATGACATTACTTTTTTTTCAAGTAGCCATGAACATCATTTGCAGCACTCGAGAAAGACATTCCTAAAATGTTGAAGGTATGGCATTTCTCTTAATCCTAAGAAATCTAATTTTTCACTCAAAGAAGGGAAATTACTTGGACATATTGTTTAAGCTAATGGGGTGAGGATTAATCCAAAAAGAGTAGAAGCCATTAAAAATTTGTCTCTTCCTAGATAAAAAAAGGACATTCAATCTTTCATCAGAACTATAAACTTTATCAGGAGGTTTATAGCCAACTTTGCAGAACTTACAAAGCATATCACTTCTATGTTAAGAAAGAACTCAGAAGTAAGATGGACTGAAGAAGCTAAACACTCCTTCAATTCTATCAAAGAATCCATTATGACAACCCCTATTTTAATCATCCCTGACTTCTACAAGGAGTTTTATATCTTTTCATTTGCTTCAAAAGACACAATTGCAGCAGTATTATTTCAGAGAAATGTTGATGATCAGGAGCAACCAGTTGCCTTCTTCAGTAAAGTCTTGAGAGATGATGAAGTGAATTATGAACTATTGGAAAAACAAGCATATGCACTCATCAAGTCATTAACAACCTTCATAGTTTACATCCTTCAAGCCAAGTTAATAGCTTATGTACCTTCCAGTTCAGTTAAAGATGTTCTTATACAACCCAACATAGATGGAAAAATGAGTAAGTGGATAGGAAAGTTAATTGAATTTGATGTTGAGATCAAGCTGAAAAAACTTGTGAAAGGTCAATGCCTTGCCAAACTTCTTGCAGAAGAAAATTGTAAACTGCTTGAGATAAATTTGGTAAGTGTAAATGCAGAAAATATTCAATATTCAGAGGACAAAGGAAGTGAGGAAATGCAAGTATCAACTCACCTAGCTAACTGTAAATGGTATAGCCACATCTTATATTTTCTGTAGACTTTATCAGTTCCTTTAGATTTGACAAGAACACAAGGGAGGGATTTAAATCTCAAAGCCATGAATTTCTACATTAATGGAAACTTATTGTTCTGGGAAAATCCGATAGGGTTACTATTGAAGTGCATAAACCAAGAAGAAGTAGCTAGAATCATGATTGAGTTTCATAATAGTGAGTGTGAAGGACATCACTATTGGAAAACTACAACACATAAGATCTTAAGAGATGGTTACTACTGGCCAACTTTATTTTCAGATGTGTGTGAATTTGTGATAACATGTGGCAAGTGCAAAAGGTTTGCAGGAAAACAACAACTAAAATCCCTCCCCCTCAGACCTATTGTGGTCATGGGTCCTTTCCAACAATGGGGTTTGGACTTCATAGGTGAGATTCACCCACCTTATAGCAGTCAGCATAGATGGATCCTTGTTGCCACCGATTATTTTACCAAATGGATTGAGGCCAGTCCTACCAAGAACACCAATCACATTGTCATCATTAATTTTTTGCAAGAAAACATATTCACCAGATTTGGTTTCCCTGAGAGAATGGTCATTGATAACGTTGCTACATTTAAAGATAAACACTTGGTAAAATTATGTGAAGAGCTGGGAGTTCAGCTAGTACATTCTACTGCTTACTATCCACAAGGAAATGGCTTAGCTGAGTAATCAAATAAGAGTTTATTCATAATCATAAAGAAGTTGCTTGAACAAAATACCAAAAGTTGGGATTCCAAATTGAAATTTGCTTTGTGGGCTGACAGGGTTACAAATAAAAAGTCAATTGGTACATCCCCCTTCAAGTTAGTATATCGTACTGAAGCCATCTTTCCTGTTCAACTTGCACTTCCAGTTGCAAAGCTTTTACAAGAAGCTGACTCTGAACCAAATGATTTGACTAGAAGGATCCACAATCTTGTAGAGTTGTAGCAAGAAAGAGAGCAACTTCTGGAAAAGACAGAGTTACACCAAGAGAAGATGAAGGAGGTTTTCGATAGGAAAGTTAAGGCCAATATTTTCAAAGAAGGGGAGCTGGTTCTAAAATGGGATGCATCAAGGCAAGAAAAGGGGAAACATGGCAAATTTGATGCTCTCTGGGCAGGTTCATTTGTCATAACAACAGCTCAAAAGAACAATACCTTTGTCCTCCAAAATCTTGCAAGTGAAGAAGTAGCAGGTGGCCCTTTCAACCGACATTTTCTAAAACCTTACTTTTCATAAGGTTGTTCTTAAATCCTTGTTTCACTTGTACATATTCCTTTCAGTTTTGTTTTTGTTTTGTTTCTTCAATAACTCCATGCCCAATGGTACTGAGTAAAACCTGTTGATTAAGGTTGGTTGTCATTGATCTCAACCCTTGAAGAAAGACCCATAACACAAAGGTTTGGGTAATGGACCCAATAGTGCTTGATTTAAATATGAATCATTATTGTTTTGTCATGTTTGATAAGAAGTAAATATGGATGAACTCCAAATTGGTCCCCTTATGGTGAAAGCCCTTACGGGAAGACGCTTTGTGGAGTAAGAGAACCCATGCTTAATTGTGGAATAATGAGATGAAGGAAAGTGAATTTGTCAGGGAAAATATCCTAGATGGATAGTTCTTGTCAT
>JZKD02S0413973.1:442660-458023 GCA_000966675.3 Picea glauca
AATTTTCAAGTTGTAATAAAGGCTAATGGGTCTAACTAGGTTCTTGGTGACCTCATAGGGAGGTATCCATCCTAGTTGGAGCCAAATGTTAGCTCCCAAAATGAATCAATCAGTTGGTTCCATTTTGTAGGTGATATCATGGTCATCTATAGGATTCTATGTTTGTTCTTAGATTCTTCTAGTGTCAAAACATAGGTTTTTAAATTCTTGCCCTAGAAATAAGTTAATCCTTAAAGGTTTTTTTTTTTTTAATTTTTTGAAAAAGCTTTTCAATAGCTAACACATGTTGCAAGGTTGATGTTAGCTGGTGAAAGCATCGTCTTTCAACAGTTAAGGTGTACTCTTCCACAGGCATACATGCTAGTGAAAGCGCTAAACACGGGGTTCTCTTCCATGATTCCAGAAACCAAAAAGGGACATGCTCGACACACGACACACAATCATTATGGAGCGCTAATCAAAACAAATAATGATGATGATACCGTTGTGCACATTTTAATAGGATATGATGGTGGATCATGCTTGCGATTTCATGCTCCAACAGTGAGAGGATTGGAGATGATGAATTCACATTCATCATTTCAGATAGAGGAGAATGTACCAGTCACCCAGTGACATCAAATCAAGATTTCATATTTTGAACATGCATTATTCATAGGTAATATGAAATGGTTCCATTTTTTCAAAACTGGCAACACAGAGAGTTTTCACCAGCGCCAAACTTTGGCTCAATCAATAAAATCATCGTGTCAATTGTCTGCAAATCGTTTGAGGTTCGAGTCACAGATGGCAAGGAAGCGGAGTGGGTTACCGCTGAGGAAAGAATTGGATAGCCTATCATTTTTGCAGTCGCATCCAGATTTGCAAAAGCATTTCTCAGACGCAAAATGCATGAATAAAGTGAAAGGTTACAGAATGGTTACAACCAAACCACAGCTGTAGTTTTTGCCAAGTCATATGATGGGAAGAAAGCCAGTGTGGGATCTCTAGAGATGATAGTCGATGAAGCTACCATCGCCACAGCAACCGGCTTACCTAGAACAAGCCAAAGCTGGTTTAAGACAACTGTAACTAAGCATTTGAATTTCAGGGCATACCTCAAGGAAGAATTCAGAAACATAACCTGGAGGAAAAGCATACCAGTTTCTCACCTGGAAGATGAGTGGCAAGACCTGTTCAAAGGCATTCAACTTTATTTCACCTCAGAAGGTAGGTATGACAAGCTAATGTTATATCATTTCATACTTCTAGATCATTTCATAGGGAAGACCCTCCTAAATTTGCCTTTCTTTCTTCACAAAATCCTAACCAAAGTATGTAAGAAGATCAGAGCTAAACCTTTAAGAATAAAAAACGCCCTTTGTCATTTTGGCTTGATCAAATTGATAATTTTAGAGGAATCGAGACAAAGAGGAAGAACTTGGCAGCACTTTCTCTTCTGGGAAGGTTTTGAGACCCAAACTCAACCTTTAAATGAGCAAAAGAAAACAGGGAAAAAATAGTGAACTCCTCAGAGCAGCTCAAGAAGGAGGAGAGCTCATCCAGGACCACCAGAGGACAATATTTATAGCATAAATTCCAAGAAAGCAAAGAAGAAATTGGATTTTGAAACCAATTCAAAACAGTCTACAGTGAAAAAGACAAATATTCTCAATTTGCCATACATAGATTCAGAAACAGAGCCAGAAAGGGAAGATGAAAATCTAGTCATTAAAAGTCCAGAGCATTCCATAGAAATTGCATAGGACTATGAAAATTTTACTTCCATAGATAAAGGTGAAACCTCAAAGAGTAAGAAGTCAAATAAATCACAAAAAAATAAAGAGCTAAAAGAGGTGATAACACAACAGGAGGTTCTAGAAAGAGTGATCAAGGCAAGATACAAAGCCTTATCAGAAAACTTTGCAAAGACAAATGCATATTTTGAGAAGTTATCTCATGAGAGTGTTAAAGACAAAAAGAAAAAGAAGAAAATCACCAAGGATTATAACAGCTTGTGGTGGTTAGAAAAACGCCTCAAGAGGAAAATCAAGAAATTGATGAGAAGATTAATACACATCCAGATCTATAGGTACTGGCCTAGGTTGCTATGAATTTGCAGGGAGATAAATCAAAGGAACAATGATTTTTTGGTAAGACAACAGTTTTGAATATGAAGGGTTTCTTTTTGGCCAAAGACAGAGCTTTCACCAACGCAAAAGGCAAAATTACAACCAATTAGCTGGTGAAAAGCAGGGCTTTCACCAGCTAACTAGCATATCATAAGGCGAATTAGCTGGTGAAACTACATAAAGAAATTTTTGGAAAGTTAAGCTGGAGCCAAGAAATTTTGGAGTGACTAAAGGGTTATAGGAGCATCAAAGGATTAACCACCAAATAAAAAACAATCAACATCAAAAATTCATGGAGATTTTGACACCAAAGGTTAAAAAGGGTTGACTAACATTTTGGTTATGGTTGTTGAAAGATTCGAGATATAGAAGATAGTTGTCTTTATCCTCCATGACATATCAAAGTCATTAAAGTGATGAAGACTAGATGTCAAAGATCAACAAAGAAGACAGTTCGAGTCCTAGGAACTAGTCTTTTGATTATCAATTTGTATTTAGTTAGTTTTTTTTTCTATATTTAGATATATAGATCCAAGTTTGCAGTATCTAAAAACTGATTGTAAAGGTTATAAATGCCTATATTTTTAAGAGATCAGGGTTCAATCTAGGAATACATTTTTGGCTACTATTATAGACTCTTATTGGATAATAGAATTATAGTCTCCTTTTTCCTTCAATATCAGAATTGCTCATGTATCATGTTTTTTTGTACTTTACTTCAGTTTGTTTTACCTTTTAAAGACTGTCATCTCTTTATTAAGCTTATAAACTTGAATTGAAGGATTCCTTACTACCTTGTATTAGCCCTACACCTAGTTGTATTTGGCAATCAAGATTAGTATTCTTCATCCCCTCTTTAAAATATCTTGTCTGATTATTGTTTTCTAAAAGCATTGTTTCATTTGAATGTATGATGAGTTATCCCATTGTTCCAAGCACACCTAAATATAATATTCTTAAGTTACCGAGCATCTTTAGCCTACAACCCTAAAGAGTTTCTTGGAGAGATAACAATTTGTACACTATTGTATTTTAGTTTGGTATGTCTTTTTCTCTCACATGCACGAGTTTTTCCTTAGCCACTTATACTGTGTCTTGTGTTTGCGTGCGCAGATGACATCCTCCTTTCCTATAATTTTTCGGGTTTGTAAATGGCGCTAGTCGACACACTCAGAACATTGCTTCTGTAGCTTGGGTCATTTACCACTCTGACTGATTTGGTGAATTTAGGAGGTATTTTCTTAGGACCGACAACTAACAACATGGAAGAATATCATGTTGTCATCAGAATTTTTACCGAGGCCTCTTCCCTAGGTGTTTCTCATATGATCATCAACCTGGACTCTCAACTCATGGTCTGTCAACTCAATTGAATCTACACTATTCACAATCATATCCTACTACGTCTTCATCTATGAGTTCGTCGTCTTGAAACAATGTTTGATTTTATTGAATATAGACACATACAAAGAGAACTCAACACGAATTCAGTTTCATTAGCTAATTACATCATGGATAGGTATCTCACACATAGATGAGTTTTCATAACGGAAATAAATCACATCATATATCATCATGTAAATTAAAATGCATCACATGAAATACACCATTATTTGCAAATCATTTGGCACTGTAAAAACTCGGAAATGTATATATATATATATATACACATACAGCGTGACTGAAAATGTTTGATTACATCAAAATGGTACATAGATAGGAAAAATGTGGGTCCTCACACCCATAAACATCGTCATACATATTATACAATCATCAGGAAGACCCTAATCTTCCTACATCACATTATTCTCTGAGTAACATATCATTGCATGTGATACTCGCCTCAATAAAGAGTTAAGACTCTTAGACACTCCCACATTTTGTCTCTATAGATGTAGTGACACTTCCCACCTCCTAAGAGTAGGGATACCCATCGTGAGGCCTTGAAGGTTTCTTTCAACCTCCTGGAGACCTCTTGTTGCCACCCCTTGATATACCACTATCTAAGCATCCCCACGACACCCCAGTGCTGACATCTATGCCAGATGTGTTGCTCCCTTATCTACACAATGAAACGATACGTCTGTTAAAAAATCTTCTATGTACCCTAAAAAAAATAAAAAAAAATATAATGTTTAAAATCAAAAAACAATTGACAAGATCATTTTTGGTTTCTCATCTGACGTAGCCCAATCCTCCCCTTCTAGAAGAACCAACTCCATGCTTCCCTAGAAATCCATTCCAGCGTATGGGAAGTCTTCAATCATGATCAATTGGCATCTTAGCCAAGCGAAGAAATCACTGGTGAATTGGAAATCTGAATCTAAGCCTAGTCTTGGAGACATGCTAATCCATTGCTCCATACATGGTTCTCCCACTGGACGTACTGCTAATGCAATTTGAGGTTGTATCTGAGGAATGCATTATAAGAAGAACGAAAACAAAAATGGACCATACCTGAACTGATTTTGTTTCCCTGCTCTACATCTCATAATATTCTCCTTCACATTTTGAAGGAACCCTGCACTCCAGTTAAATAGTGTTGTCTCTAGACACTGTAAACCATAGTCCACCGTGATCTTGAAACTAGGTGCAAGTTGGTACTTCCCACTATACTCGTAATGGAAAACAAAATGGACTGAAGAGGTAGATCCCTGATGTCTTTGATTTCAATTCTACCTCCCACTAGTCTCGCTCTTGGGACACAATGGTTTGCTAGGTACTCATCTACAGGCGCAGGAAGTGCCCTCTATCCGGATAAAACTATGGGAGCCCCTCTTTTCGAGAGGTCAGTTAGGAAGTATACATCTTCCAACTCGATGGTGATAATTTGCATTCCAATTTGGAACCCTTGTTCCATGACGTTCCATAGCCTGATCATATGCTCGAGAAGAAGAATCTCTTTCTTCATTTTTTGCATTTTGAAGAAATTTAGGAGACCACAATTCCTCAATGCGGATCTTGATCAGGGACTTTGCAATGCAGCCACATCATCGATCTCATGCTCTCTTTCTTTCTTGATTATGACTATTGCCGAAGTTACCTGCAATCATCAACAACCAAAATTCATTAGTCATGTTTTTCAGCAATTTGTGGGCAATTAAAACTTAAAAAAAAAATGTTTTCTCTTTCTATGAGTTCAATGCCCCCTTTATAATCAAATCAAGGTGCCAAAGCACCCTCACAATGGCCACCAGGGTGCTTTAAAAAATTAAAACCCTCCCCTTCACATTTTGAGAGAGCGTTGGCATTTTTTGGGCAAATTTCTTGTGTTTTGGGCAGCACCCTCTTTACCACTACACCAGAGCATTGGCATGCCCTTCATCAGCTTGTAGGGGCACTTTCAAAATTAGGCAGCACTCCCCCACTAATCCTAGAGGATCGTTGAGCCCTTTTGGGCGCTTGATAGCCCAGGGCATCAATTTTTGCACCTAATTATTGCCTTAAAACGAATTTTCAACTGTACAAATTAGAGAAAGGAAGAAGAGCACTAGCCTGGTCCAAACGACAAGGAAAATAGATGAACGTAGCTCTGGCACCGAACAATGGAAGATTCACCTCCAAAGCACAAATTCTCCACTACTACAAATCTTTTCACAAATGAAATGGTAAATGATATTTTTACCCCTTTTTACTATTTTAAATTTCATTTTTGCCTAAGATATAGTTATTTTTGGGTTTTGAAAATATGTTGGAGGCCTTATTAATCCTCTGGAATGCATTTTTGACATTATTGGCAGGTTTTAGAGTAGTTTTGTTCATTTTTCATCTTGTCACATTCACGAGAATAGTCTTAGTTTGTTCTCAAGCTCAAAAACATAAGAACACACCGGGCAAACTTTTATTTCTTTTTCAGACCTGCATGGATACATGAAAAATGAACCCCTTGGAGTCACCTTTAAACTCTTTTCAGACTCTCTAAACATGAAAATATTGTCGAGTGATCTTGCTTCCTTTCCCAATTGTTAAAAGGTTTGAAAGTGAATCTTTCGAGTGATAATTTATCTCTTTTTCAGCCTTGCGAGAATAACATTATGAAAAAGGACAACACTGGAGTCATCTTTAAGTCATTTTTAGACTCTCTAAAGAAAAACCACCAAGTCTACCTTCTCTAGACTCGTTAAACAATCATACATTGAAGGACCCATATGGGACCAAACCCTTACTTCTTCCAGTTCATTAAACAAAGGAAGAGGGACTTACCGAAGATGAGTTATATCGAGCATGTGTTACCCTCCTTGATCTCGTTAAATTAAAAAGAGGTACGCGTCTATCTGGATGGGGTAAAAATTGAAAGAAGCAAGCCAAACAGTTTTTGAGAACATTACTAGTAACTCTTACAGTCACCCTTGAACATGGAATTTTATCTTTGCACACATTAATCCACTGAACCTCTACACTGAACCAATCCTTTGAGTTTCCTTACTCCTTTGGGTCACCCAATGAAAGTCATAGTATCCACTGCATTATCAAGTTTTGGTCCATGTCAAATTTATGTTGTCATGCCTCAGTGTTCAAGGGATGTATCTGCCTCAAGAGTCAACCATCACAAATTCCTGTTTCAATACTCGTGTCAATCCATGTTCATTTGATCCACCAATTACATCTCCATGTCATTTTTGTGTCATTGATGGGGGATACACCAAGACCCTCCTTCAATGAGTCTATTCCTGTCGAATTCAACACATTATCCAAGAGCTAGACTTAGAAACCAGTTAGTACCTTGGGACCTGCATTCCTCAATGGTAGGCCTCCTCACATCCGACAATGGGTTTACATCATTGACCTATGATCGGATGATTCCATAGTTGTTCGACTTAAGCTCATCCATTCACATTCGTTGGAATGTACTAGAGTACCTTGGGAATCATTGACATCAATGGTGATTTCCCTCACGCTTGTTAATGGTTTACCTCATTGACCGGTAATCAAATGGTTTCTGCCATGTTCAACATCAGGACATCTATTGACATGGTTATATTCATACTACATTGGGATCAGTAAGAAGACCCTGGGTTGATTCATCACTCTTATATTTACTTTTTCCAGGTTGCAACAAAGTTTATTTTGAACATTGACACATATACTGTCACATAAATCCACTTTGTATTGGTCGTGGCTATGTCCTGTCATCTCGTAGATCCACTCTATATTCTTCATGGCTACGATCAGTTTAGGTCATAGAAAGTATAGATCCACATTGTATCTTCAGTGGCTATACCTTTTTTTCAATATAATTATGGATCCGTAGTGTATTTTATGGTAGCCATACCTTGAAAGTCTTTATCATAGGTATGCTTTCCTTGGGTTTGAAACATGTCATAATATTTGTTTGATGGTTGTGTGCAACTTCTATTAGGTTCTATGAGTTTGTACCCTTGCTTGAAAAAATTCTACAAAGTACTTAAGTCATCAGTTCTTGTCTTCTAACTTCTCACTTTGGGGGGCAATCTCTTACACATCAAAATTACTCATTACGATGATGGCCTAGTGTTGTCATTACCAATGTTGCAAGTGTCTCATTTTGGCCTCAAGTGTCACAAATATCATACCATCATCTTGCCTATGTTGTGTCTCAGACAACATCATCAAGAACACTTACAAGACACCTCAAAAGACTGGTTTTGAAGAGGAGAAGTCATTTGACAAAGAGTACAAGTCTTTTTCCATGGAGAAACCCCCTCAAAAATCATTTTTGAAAGGTAGTGCTCCCCTATACACTATCAAGGAGTGATGGTTCTTTGTACCCTCTTTTGGGGGAGCATTGTAATGCTTTGTGCCCCATTCTGAGGGAGCATTGCCCTTTTTGAGTGAATTTTGGTCCGTTGAGAGAAATCAGGGAATAATCCCCTCAATCTCTGGAGTTGGTTGGATTCGAATCTGAGGTCAAGGCTTGATCTTAGGGAAGATCCTTAACTGAAGGAGAAGAATCCTCAACCTATCCCAAGAATCTCTTAAGTGGTTAGGCCTCTCCAAGCCTATATAAGGAGGCCTCCTCATGGTGAAAGGGGAGACATTGTAAAGTATCAAACTTATGATCTCATAAGGGAGATATCACTAAAGCATCATCATTATGTGTATGGATTATTTGAGAAAGGGTCTAGACAAAGAGAGCTTGATGAAGATGTTGCACCTACATCTATGGTTGTAAGAATCATCTCACTTTGTTTTCATTAATATAAATATATGCTTGGCCTGTTTCCTTTAAATTTTGTGTACGTTTCATGAACTTGTTTCTTCTATAGATCCATTGTGAAGATAATCATGGTAGAGTAGGAAGTTTCATTTTTTTTTCTCATTGTATTGTAGGACTTTATGAAGAACTTGGAGATCAAGATCATCCTGGATCGAGAAAGGAAAAACGTCGGTAAAGGTATTTCCATTCTTCCTACTTATTCTTTGAGTAGTTTAGCTTCATGAAAAGTAATATCAGTGTCCACAATAGCACTTTTTTAGCTTGGTCATGGGAGTCTAGTATCCAAGAGGAAATCCACTTGCCTGTAGGGGGATTCTCCTGTAACAAGGCTTGTAGAGCATAATGGGTTATTCTAGAGGTTGTGAAACCTTAGTAGGCAGTATGGACACCCTGCAAATTTGTTGAAAATGTTGCAGAACAATGGATGTAGTGGATCCATGTATATATGTAGTGAATCCATGCATATATGTAGTGAATCCATGTATGTTTCTCCTTGTAATGGTGAATGAATATCTGAGGGAAAAAGAAGCTCTATAGTTCCTGTGGACCAACTGTAATGCTTACAGTGTATGTCCCAACAAATGGATTCTGATAGTACCAAAAGGAGGTTGGTGATTGTTGCAAATGTTTGAATCCACAACATGCTTCAAACTCTTGTTTCGATGGAGAGCGTACCCGCTCTGATACCACCAATCTGGATCTCGAGGGTTGAGATCTATATGGATTGAATGCCGAGAGAGGAGGAGCTTAGACATGTCAATATTTCATGAAAATAAACATGGAAAAATAATATAAAACATGTAAATGAAGTACTTGGGAGGTGAGGCTCAAAGAGAAGCCTCACCTCTAAAACTAATTACTTGTAAATCAATCATAACTAATTAATCTCACAATGAATAATAGAAAATATGAGAGAAACCAAAATGAGTAACTTGATATTATGAGAAGGATTTATAGGCCTCTATATATCATTACAAAATGGTCCATTGGACAAAGTCAAAAAGAGCTCATTAAATGAGTCTCTATTATTAGTATAACAGATCTAACTACCCAACTAACTAAGTAGTGGAAAATGAAACCCAATACAATAATGTAAAGAGTTCATTAAGTGAGTCTTTATTATTATAATAATATATCTAACTACCCAACCAAGTAAGTAGTGGAAAACAAAACCAAATACAATAATGGAGAGTTGGGACTCTCTTTGAACCATACAAGAAACCTGTTAGCCCAATTAATTAATGAGGAGGTGGGCATCTACATGGGAAATCTATTAGTTTTATAACTTTATGACTTTTTCATCTGAATTTAGACCATATAACCCCTAAAATTAGGATCAATGATATTCATTGAGAATGGTTTCAACGTCCTCATGAGTCAAACAATGATACAAAGTGTCATTGATGATGAGGTAGGTTTTGACCTGATGACATATACGACATCGATCATCTCTCGAAATATGTTGGGGGAGATTCATAGTTTGAAGGTAGATTATAATATCTCCATACCAGGGGTCCGAACATGAGATAAGGAATATTTTCTCATCAATGAATGAGTCATTGTGAAAAAAATCCTCATGCTACCTAGCGAAGTTTGACATCAGTTCCGCAAAGACTAGTGATTTCTTGGAGACAAAATCATGATCAAAATCCTGTAAAATCACAATCCATTTATTGTATTTCCCCCCTAAGATGTGCCTTGTAAGCACATATTGAAATGGATTGATATCATAAATCACTATAGTCTTGCAGAGTAAGATATAGTGATGTAATATCTGAACTACATGTACCACCACTAAAGCTAGCTTCTCTACTTGAGAGTAATTAAGTTCATGACCAATTAGATTTTGGCTAAGGTAATAGAAAACATTCTCATGGAGCTCATCATATTCTTGAACAATAACCATACCAACCATCCCTTCGAACGTGGCAATATAAAGTAGGAAATCTTTACTGTAGTTTGAGGGAATTCAACAAAGGTGCCAAAGCCATGGCTTTCTTAAGATAATGAAAGGACTCATGGGCTCACTCATCCCATATGAACGAAGTATCCTTTTTTAGGAGACACATAAAAATCTTAGTTGTACTGGCATAGTTAGCTATGAAATCATGTAGGAAGTTAGCCTTCCCCTGTAAACCCTAAAGTTGTCTAATATTATGTAGGGGAGGCAATCAAAGTATTTCCTCAACCTTCATGGGGTCCACTATGATCCCATGCTTAGACACTATGAATCCCAAAAGGTGTCCTGACCTAATGCAAAATATGCATTTGTGAGGGTTCAATCGAATATGATAATAACGACATCTTTCAAACACTAGTCGAAGATGAGTCGGACGGTCAACCCTCCTGTGAGAGTAAGAATCGAGATTGTCTAGATAGTTTTAGACTATATTCTTGAGGTCATGGAACACGAAGGTCATGACACGTTGAAATGTTTCTCTGGTGTTTTTAAGGCCGAAAGACATTTTCCAATATGAAAATGTACCCCAAGGAAAAATGAACATCATATTATGTTGATCCTCGAGTTTAATTTGAATTTGATTATAACCTAAAAATTTGTTCATAAAGGAAAAGACTTCACTTCCCACACACTCATCGATGATCTGATCAATAAAGGGTGTGGGGAAATTATCTTTAGGACAAGATTTATTCAGTTCCCTAAAAGTCATACACATGTGGACAATTCCTTGTTTCTTATCTACGAGAATGAGGTTTGATACCCATTCGGTCAAGGGGACTAGGTATATGAAGTCAGTGTTAAACAACTTCTCCACCTCTTCCTTAATAGTGGGGGCCTTCCTAGGATTTATAGATCTAAGTCATTGTCGAACCGGTTTAGAATTCAAATAAGTTTTAATTTCATGTTCGATAATATTGGGGTTGATTCCTGGCATCTCTTCATATGACCAAGCAAATAAATCTCAGAAATTCTTAAACAGATCGGTGTAAATATCATTTCTTCGGGCGAAAAAACTATGCCGATATATATGTTTTCAATTTTACTAGGGGTATGAGAGACGTAAATCACGATGGTAGGAGAGATATTCACCATGTTTTCCTCAACATATATTCCATGTGTATCTAATGGAACCACGATGTGACCGACCATCTCACTCAAGGTGGACCTAAACTCATCCTGTTCAATCCTCTCAAGTTCTGGGAGAAAATAAGATCTATGATGAAGGTCCTCCCATGGCCTATCAAAACCAGAAATGGCCTCTAACATTTTGTCATCTGAGGTTAAAGTATCATAGAGGAATTCATGTGAACTAGATGAGTGTGCATCCCATATGGGCTGTAAGGTGGGATCCACCTCTTCTGTCCAAGAGGAGGAAGGATCCGAGTATGTAGTAGGTTCTAGTATATCCTGATAGGAAATATCTACTGAGGACATCAACATTTCCATCCCTATGTGTGAGTGACCTTCGTACAATGTAGTCAGAGAAGGTAGGGTCCATGAATCATCAAAATATGAACTATGAAAATAAATGAACCTTAATGACAATGAAGGCTCATCGAAAATGGTATTAATGTACGATATTGGTGCCAAGAAGTTAAAGGTTCCCATCAAGGAGGAGTACATTTCAACACAGGCATTCTCAGATTCTTGATGAGAATTCTCAATATTGGGGACCGAAGGTTTCATCGATGCAAAATAAATAGGGTTTGTGAAAGATAATTGGTCAATTGTCACAATATTCCTGTTGGATTACGAAAAAGGTATAAATATCTTCCTTTTCCCCACAGTTCATGATATGATTTTGATTGATTCTTTAGATAGTTAGGGATAGATAAGAAAGAATATGATTAATATGTCTCTTAGGGTTGTTATTAAAGTTTTATTAAATAGATTATAAATTACGATTGGAATGGTTTGATTTTGTTGTTGAATTGGATAAATAACTGTCAAAGATAACCAAAGAGATTTTGGCTATGCGCAAGCTATTGGAGGTTAAAGACTTTTTAGGCACAAAGAAGTTTGAAGACAATGCATTTTCTATATTGTAATTTTATAATAGTAAAGAAATCCTGAGGATATTTCGATCCTAGGGATAGCTTGATTTACCCAAACAATTGTAATATATAAGAGGATAATAGATCTAGAAAACTGGAGGAAAAAAATGCATTCAAGTAATTAGATTCAGAACTGTTTTTTGCAAGCAGTTTTTGAAAATGTTTTACCAGCCATGGAATCAATGAAAGTTTTCAGTGTTTTTATCATTTTCATTCTCTGAGTTTCTCATATTAGTACTTATGAAGACCAAGGGCCCAATATGAAGGAGCTACTGTCTCGTTATGTAATTGTATCAGTTTGAAGTTTGATTTCTATTTTGTGATTCATATCTCTTTTACAATAGCCAAGGATAAATGCATAAGTGTGTTAATGATTTTATGATTGTTTGTGTATAGAAGACAGACATTTCCATTAGTTATTAATGATTTCCATTATGATTTCTATTTCTGAAGTTATTGCTTGACAGTTCCTCACATTTTCTTCCGCGTTGTTCCTTTTCCTTAGATTTACGATTGTTGTTCCTTTCGGTTAAAGTTACAATAGTTGTTCCTTTTAGTTAAAGTTACAATAGTTGTTCCTTTCGACAAAGTTACATTAGCCGTCCCTTCTGATTAGATTATAATTGTTGTTTCTTCCCGCAGATAGAGTAATTTTTCATTTCCTTTCTAGTAATCAGAATTCATAATTTATAGTTAATTTTGCAAGTCCTTAGTTAGATTCAATTACTTCTTTCTAGTTAAGTGAATTCAATAGATTAATTAGTTCCTTTCCATTTCACAGCATCTTAGTAATCAAATTTCAATTTCATTTAGTTCTTAGAATCTTTGGTGAACGTTTGAGGAACTTGATTGTTGATGAACTCATATTTGGTTTAGCTACACGATTTTAGGCTACCTGCATAGACTTTGCTGATATTCTTGAGATAAAAGATGAATCTTCGGGCTGATAAATTAATGTTAAACTAAGGTTGTTTTTAGGACATCTTTAGACACCAACAATTCCCTTCATGCGGAAAGCATAAATGCAGATAACCGACGACATGATAGTTTTCATAGCGTAATTCCAATTGCGCCCCGGTAAAATATTGTAGTCGAGGGTTTCATCAAACACCTCAACCTAGAACTCCATGATTTTACCATCTAACTGGACCAAAAAAGCAGGGAGGATGTTGTTGGGTTTGAAATAAAACCCATTGAATGAAGTTAGCATGGTCATAAACTGTGATATTTTGGGAGAGCCAATGGCTTTCCAACAAGATAGATACATTATGGATGTCAAAGAACCTTCATCAATGACAATATATTTGATGGTAATATTCATACACTCCACGTGGATTTGAAATGCCACATGGTAAGATAAGAAAGGCTTGACGTCCGTGACATCGAAATTGACAACTTTTGAGCCACTTGGTTCAAGAGCTCCCAGGATAGATAAAAAGGAATTCCTCTATGTTGGAAACATTTGGAGTACCTCCAAATTCGACATTTCACATGATGCTTGGACTAAATCCTCGATAATAAAGTAATTCTAGGTAGGTATGACATCTGGATTATGAGCAGAGCACTTTAGAACTCCTTTCGAAATGCGTGGGATAGGTTCAGGCTTATCGATTTGCAAGGTGTTTCCAGGGGGGGAGGCTCTAGACTTAAACTAGGTTGTGAAGAACCATAATCACGAGTCCTAGTGGCTACACTAATCTCAGATCGAACCATATTGATGCATTGATGTCCACAATCGTGATTTGAAGGATTTTGACTTCCACTCGATGCATTTCTGGTGTTGGGGGATCTCGAGGCCATATTTTGATTATGTGGAAATGGATTAGTCAACACAACAAGTGGTTGCACTATGAGCCTCAATGTTTCCTCAATTTTGGGGCATAAGTGGATAAGGTGATCTTCTTTACAAAGTTTACATGGAAACTTCACCTTCCTCTTTTCTTTCTTTCCCTCACCAACATTACTATTATATTTATCATTATTATTGTCATCCTTTCTCTTGTTATTATTATCATTATACCCACCCTTGCAATTATTGTTCCACCTTTTTTTTTTTTTCCCTCCAGGTTGATGGTCACCTTTTGGGTTCGTTGACTAAATGGAATGTACATCCAATGACAGGGTGGATGAGGATGAAGTCATAGTTTGTCCTACTACAAACTGGTTAAGAGAAAAATCTTTCAACCAATTCGTTAGTCAGTCTGCAAACATAGCATTCATGGAGCCTATGATGTCATTGACATGAGGCCCATGATTTTGTCTAGGATCATAATTTTACCATGGTGCGCCAGAGATAATTTCATAGAGAATCCCATATTGATCATATATGAGGTATAACTGCTAGGATTTAAAGATGGATTCTTCCTCAATTTTCACTCTGGATGTAGAAACATCCTTCAAAATTTAAGACAACAGGTACTTGAATAACCATTTTGATAGAAACTTTGAAGGAATGTAAGCTTTAATCAATTGTTTCCTCTGATGCCACTCTCAAATTTGATTTGATATGTGGGTGGATTTATCGACTAAAAGACGATAAAATCTCTATGCTAACATCATAATGAACCGACAATTGGAAATGGTTGAGAAAAACTAGGACTAACTCAATGAAGGTTTGATAAGTTCCCCTAGGTAACTCGATCTACCACTTTGCTACAACCCCCATAAGGGTTTGTTGAAATAGTCTCGAAATAATAGAATCATCATTAAGGGAGTTGGATGAGCACCATAGGTGAAAGGTAGTCACATGATCACCTAGATCCTCACCATTCTTCCCCTCAAATTTTAGAATATCCGAGGGAATCTTGGAAGGAATGGGGGGCCATGAAGGATCATGACGCATGAGGTTGTTCATTAATTTTGACAAATTGGGAAAATTCAACATGGCCAAAAAAGGGATCCTTGGTTGTGGCATCTCAGACAATGCTTGTTAATCCCTAATATTGGCTCATTACCCCTTAATTGGGGCATATTATATTAGTAATGTTATTTTATTTATGTCAACTTTAGGCCATTAGTTGTAATTATACCTCCTAGTCTCCT
>JZKD02S0413973.1:471616-508228 GCA_000966675.3 Picea glauca
TCATACTGCAACAAAAATGACACCATTTATGGCACTTTATGGATACCACCCTCCTTCCATCACTTCTTCTCTAAAAGAAAAATCTAAGGTTCAAGCAGTGAAAGATCACATCGAGCATCAACAACAAGTTCCCCAAATGTTAAAGGACAACCTGACCATGGAACAAAATCGTATGAAACAACAAGAAGATCAACATCGTAGTGAAATAAGTTTTGAAGTAAGGGATCATAGACCTGATAAGAATAGTGAAATATATGTTATAGCTATGCATAAAAAGAATGTTTGGACTAACACGTGGATGCAAGATCCTAGAAAGAGTTGTTTGTAGGCTAGCTAATATGATCCTAGTTCGTAGTACAGAAAGAGTTGGGGATCGTTTAAAAGAAAGAGAGGATTAACCCTTTGTTACAGTTGCAGAAAACCAGGACACCTTGCTAAGGAATGCTCTAGGAGAAGACCTAGTTGTCTATGTTGCAAAGCTATGGACCATGAAGTATTGGATTGTCATAGAATGATTGCTAATCTTGAAGGAATGAACATGAGACAAGAAAACCCTAAGGTAGATCCAAAATGGCAGAACCCCAGAAAGAATTAGAGAAAGTATTGTTATAGATAAGAGAAAATTTGAATGACCACCAACATGTCATCTTATCAGAGATCTTCAAAGAAAAAGAATACCTTGAAGAAAGAATAGGAGACTTTGACATTGACTGTGTTCTAGATGAGGAAACACAGGTGAATATCATGACAAAAAGAACTTGGGAACTTTTAGGGAAGCCTGCTATGACTCCTTCATTAGGAAGAATAGGGATATTTAGAGGAAAGTTGATAAACCTATGTGGGAAGCTCACCAAGATATCTATGAATGCTAATGGAACTTCAATAGAGGAATATTTTGAGATTATTAGATTTATTGAGAACAATGCCCCATTTACCATGTTACTAGGAAAACCTTGGATTGAAAAAGATCAGGCCAGAAAGAGAGAAGAAGAAGAAAGAGTTAAGAGATTTCATGATTAAAAGGATCACACACTTGATTGAAGAACAAAAGAAAAAATCAAATCTATTTAACACTATAGAACCGCATGTCAAAGTTGAAAGAACACTAGATGACCCACAGAAGATCGAAGTACCTATTCCAGAAAAAGGAGAAGTATCACCCTTGAATCTTAGGAAAGAATATTAACAATGTGAAGTAACTATGCCACAAGAAGATAAGAATCATAATGGGAAAAGGTATATCGAGACAAATCTCACTGGAAAGAAAGATAGAAATATAAGTAAGAAGAGAGCTAAGTTACAGAAGGTTCAAGATGGAACTTTGCAAATAGAAAATTTGCAGAATTGGAACTTTGTCGGGATAACAGAACAACGTCACATGGCACTTCACCATGGTGAAGCAATATAGCCATTGGGACCAATATAACCGTTCGGCCGACCCTACAAACAGGTAGAAACACATTTATGGTTTACCACCAGATCGTTGGACTGCGTTGTAACAGACAAAACATAGTTAATGAAGGCTTCTCGCCCGTTACCGCTCGTTGCAAAAGATCCATTTTCAAGTTATCTATTTATCCCGTTGCGCCATGCCCCAAGAACACTTTTTCTAACTGTGAACCTGATCCCACGGACTCATTGATTTTAAACAGTGATCATTGTGCTATTTCCCACTATCATGTTGCAGTGTCTAATTTACTCCTCGAACCCAAGATTTTCAATCATGAGCGTGTATGTCGGACGAGTTCAGCACTACAAAGAAAGTTGTTGAAGAATTTATGATCGACCTCATGACTGAAAGAGTCATGTTGATGTATGAAGGTATCCAAGATTCATCGACGAGGATGGTGCAAGCCTCCCCGTCGACTGCTCACAGAGCCGGACCATCCCGACCATCAGTAGAAAAGAGAACCAAGCATAAAGATGACCTCGCAAATGCAAAAATAATTCCAGCCATCTTTCTCGATTACATCTCGCCTCTGGCTGACGCGATGAATCGCGATAGTGTACCAAGAGATTTCAAGTACACCATAATTACTGTGTACCTCCCGAAGGGGATACACGTAGTTCGAACAGACTAGGATAAGATCACAACACTAAAGTTGAGTGACTTCAACCTTGGATATTGCAAGATCTATGGCATGATCTCCCCATACAAGTCCCTGAATAGAAATAAAGGAAAGAATTCGAAGATCATTCCCCAGTCGTGGAAAATGAACCTTGCGCAGTCCACCCTACTAAACGTCACGAAGATTTGTTGGCAGCTCAACATGTTTGTTAACTTTTTATATCAATTAATTGATCTACATAGTTGCCTAACTAGAGTCATTTATTTTTATTACTTTTCATGATGCAATTTTTGAAACGATAGTTGTAAGTTGTCTCTTTTTCTTATTATTTTCTTTCATGCTTCGTTCATGACTGGAAGCATGAATACGAAGCATGAAAATTTGCAACTGTGTTACCTTTCTGTTCTAAAATTTCGTCAAAGGAAAATTGTTCATACAGTTTATTAATGAAGTTTGGTTCCTTTCCATGAAAAGTTACTCTCTTTGTTTCGATCCTTTCAACACCAAGCATGCTTAGAGATTGATGGTTATATAAACATAGGACCCCCACAATTTGATTTTGGTATGGTTTTGTTTGATTCTTGGATATACGTTTCTTTTGCTAAACCTTTGATTTTTGACTTACCCAAACCTTGTGATAGAACCCACGATGCATGCACTTATTTTCCTTTTAATTCTTTGGTCCTAGACTCGTACTAGATGCAAAGGTGGCCTTACGATTTTCAGGCATACATCATTCCCAAGACTGGCCTTGGGCTTTGCAAACCCTCTTCGCATGCATTTCAATTAAACACCCATCTAATCGTTATGATTTTATGTTCATACACCATTCACTATTGGAATTTCACGGGCTCGGGTTATGGCTCTGGATTGTCTCACAAACCCTCTCTGTGTGTTGTGTCTGATTCATTACCTTTTTTCCCATTATGACTTCTATTTTGAGAGTTGAACCTAATGGTTTTCAAACTCTGTTGTTATATGATGATGCCAGATATGATTTGGAGAGAAGTTGTTGGCTCATTTTCATTAGGAAAGTTTAGGGTTTCAATTTACAAGTTACCCAAGAGTTCTCTTTCTCCTTTGATGTGTGTAGGGAGAAAGTGGGTGATGTACAGCTGGAGGTTACAGAGATTTCTTGAGTCAAGCTACAGGATTACCTGCAAACGGTCAAAGGTGGTTTAAAAATGAAAAAGTGGAAGAAGTTCCTTGGAGCCTATTGTTTACATCTCGGAAAATAAAAGGGTGTGACAAAGGTATGCCCATTTCCTTCCTAAAATATCGGTGGCACGATTTGCTTGCTGTGGTAAAACAATTTGTTACCTGTGAGGGACGTTTCAATATTGTGTTTTTGTACCATTTTCATCTGCTTATGATTTTTATGGGATTTCCTTTGAACATGTTGTATTACTTACCAAGAAGTCTTTATAAAATGGGAAAAAGATACAAAAAGTAGTGGTCAAACTCTAGCCTTTTCCATCACGACCTAATTAAAATCTTTCTCATGCATCAATTAGAGTTATAGAATGACAGCTGGGATTCATTCATAACCTGAAACAGCTATGGTAACCTTGATATGGAGGAGGTAGATAAAATCATGTTTGAAGAGACCCTTGTCTACCCTAAAATTCCTCTCTCACCTACCCAGACCTGTGTCTCACCCCCCTATCGCAAACCCTTGATTGATCCGAAGGTTATTGAACAAGCCTGTCAGTAGATTATGCATCCTAATGACTGTGTTAAGAATTTAAAGAAACCTACAGGGAAATAATATAAGAGCAATGTCGATATAAATTTTAAGAACAAGAGACCGAGGAGGCTTTGTAACAAGTTGAATTCTCATGCGACCTCGATCAGCATGATCGAGGTTCATGAGAGTTCGGACTCTAAAATCGATAGGTTCCTCGCTGCAGAACACCTTCAGTCATTCGAGCCACAACTTGATTGGCCCTATAACTTTGTTGACAATTTACCTCCCTGTTTGAAAAACAATCCAGAGGTTCCTAGTGTTAAATTGGTTAATGAATCCATTGTCAGTATGGAAGGTGCTCCGGTTCTCAACCATGTTTGTTCCCATGCAACCATTGGACAGTCAAAGTGTGAAGTTTGTCTATCATGGATTGATAGATATTATACTGATATCCCTATCCTACAGTCACAGGTTAAGTCTTTAAAGGATCAGATCGATGTCTTAACAAGCAAAAACCATAGGCTCGAGTCTGTTATTCAAGGGAAAGAAAAACGTATAAAGACAACAACAAATGTAGTATTTAAAAATGTTGAGGCTACAACAACCATTGTGAATTCCAAGGTTATCTGATACGATTTGATCTCATAGTTGGAGGTATGATTCTTTATCTTAAAATAGGACTATTTGTTCACATTATATTGCTTTGTTCTTTTAATAAATTGGATTTCATTTACTAATAACTAGCTACAGAATCGCAAGATTTTGTAGCTAGTTATGTTAATTCGAATTGTGTGAATTAATGGTTAGAAATGCATCTAAATCTTTCTATTTTCCTTTTTCTTTCAGGATATTCAGGAATCCATGATTACAAATTGATCTGAGGCATCCTTAAGACCTTCCATTCATATCTCTGATGCATTTTGTATGAACATAAATGAACTGTTGTTAGTTTTGGAGGATTTAGTAGGATTTGGGTGGTTGCATCCCCCTTTTATTTTTGTAATAAATATTTGATCTTAGAAAGGGAAACAATTATATTTTCCGAGGCCTTTATAAACCCATCATTTTGTAATCATGGACATCTCAACCTGGGGCTTATTGTGAACAACTTATACTCAAATTTAGACATAACAAATATTTACTTTATGCTTTAGTCATCTGTGAATGTTGTTGTGATCTATAATTTGTTTATCTTGGTAATTAAATGACTGTTGATAGCTTTAGTCTTCGCAGATTATTTTGTTGTCAAGATAGTTTTTCCTTCATAGTTCACGATTCTATGCTTCAGTTTTATCAAAAAGTTGAATGATCTTTCAATTCATATTATGAAGTTTACCTTAAACATGTTGATTGATTAAATGCAAGATTTAATTGTAGTATTAATATTATATGTTATTACTTGCAGTCTATTATATCATTGTAATTATTTTGCATCCTGTTGTTTTATCAATTAAATACACCAGTCAATGCACCGTTTAGCGTTGGTACCAAACAGTGTGAAGATGCACAACATATTTATCTCGTGGATGGACTGATGTATGATTTACGCAAACAGTTGGATGCATACTCCTCAAGTGATTAATAGGTTAGTTTGTTCTTTTATTTCATTTGCTTGCTTATTATAGAAGTTCTTATATATAGTATAATTTTCACTGTCTATATTTTTTTGTTTAAAATAGTAGTTTAATACTTGATCTTACGAATGCATATAGATTAAAAAAACAAACCAAAAACAAGTAGTACTTTTTCTCTCTTTATTACTATGATTAAAAGAACCATTTTACATTTGATTTTTTTATGAGTTCAGATTAAATCTCATTATTTGTATATTTTGTATATATGAATTAGATTAATAGAACTATCATATAAATATTATTTAAACAAACTGTATATATATATATATATATATATATATGTACATATATATTTTAGTGATTAGTAATCACTGAGTTATTTCATTTCTTTTATTTATTTTTTCATTTCTTTTAGGACTTTAGATTGGCCAACGGATCCATTAAACCCGTCAGAGTGAGTCAATCCAAACGGCTTGGGTTAATTAGACAACCTCGAACCGGATTCACTCTTCCAGTTGACGAGCGATCAATTTCGCCCGTCAACAAATGGCGCTAGAAGGAGGGCCTGAATACTATTGATGGCACATGGAGGTCGTAAGACTCCTCCCCCACCTACCCGCTCACCTATAGTAAAAAGAATTTTCCCTGACGACAACATTGTCCCTCAAACATCAACCACTTCAAACGACAATCCACGGATTACCATTGAACCAGTAACTCCAAACCCCCCAGGGGACGATGTACAAGAAATTGTTCATCAATCTCTCCTAAGGACGGATGGTGGCTTGGCCCGTATCAGACAACCAGGTCGGCCTTTGAATCAACCATTAGACTTCTCTGATATCAGGGAGTAACTTGAAGGCACTGATCTTACCCTAAACCCTACGGATCCAAATCACATCCTCACTGCTGTAGCAGGAGGATCTGGTATTCCACCATCACCACCCCCTTCATCTCCTTCTTCTTCTGGAGAAGAATCATCAGACGAAGGCAGTTCTTCATCTTAGCCTTCGATACCACCCACACCTATGGCCAATCTGAACAATCCCGCCAGGCCTTGGCTCGATAAAGATGCAGTGGCCATACCTGGGCCCCAGCATCCTTTTCCTAAACATCCGGAGAAGTGTCTCCCTAAATTCGATTCAGATTCCAAGCAAATCGCTAAAGATCATATCAAAAAATTCATGCTAGCCATTAGGCTCCGTAGTGTTGAACACGAAGACGTAGTATGTAGAATTTTTCCGTACACCTTTGAAGGAAATGCCTCTACCTAGTACTTTTCCCAACAACCCCACACCATTGTGTCATGGGATAGATTCGAGTCCTATTTCCTTGAGAAATTAGGAGACGACAAATCTTTTGAAGTTCTAGTCATGGAACTTTCTATTTTAAAGATGAACCCCAAATAAAATATAAAAGACTTTAATCAAAGGTTCCTAACTTTAAATAATCGAATCCCCATGGACTCAATGCCTGCTGAAAATCTTATCGTTGCGTACTACATAAAATACCTACACCAAAACATAGCAATTTGGGTAAAAAGGTCTAAGAAAGCCACATTATTAGAATCCTTCGAAGAGGCGAGTCAAATCGAGAAAGATATTCTCATCCTAAAAGACAATATCTGTAACGAGGTAGAGACTACTTCATCCTCCAAGAAGAAAATCGAAATTCTTCCTAGACCTCCCCAAAACAAAACTCAATCAGATGGTTTGGATCTAGAAAGTTTACAGAAGGTCGTTCAAAATTTGTCTAATCAGGTTCTAGATTTAAGAAGATCGGCTGAAGAATCTTCTTCAAGCAAAGGGCCTTACAAACCCCCTTTTAGAAAGCCTTTTCCCATGAACCGACCTAACTCAAATTCTAAAGGCCTGAATATAGAAAGCTTATAGTTTGCTATTTAAACAATTCTAGAGGCACATGATAATTTGATTTCTCCCGAGATTCTTGAAGACATGGCTGAACAAGAGATAGTAGAAGAGGACGAATCCTCTCCCAACATTTTCGGGCATTTCTCGGATAGCATTTTTCAAGCTAATTTCGAAACAGTGTATCCTTACAATACCAAGAGTAAGACAACAAATAAATCTTCTTCTGAAATCGGAACTAATGCACCTCAAAAATAGTCTAAGCCAATTGAAACTAAACAGAATTCAGCAACTCCAAGTTTAGAGTATGATTTGATTGAGGATCTCAAAAAACTTTGAGCTAATATTTATGTTTATGAATTATTGAAATTTCCTTTTCTTCTGCAAAAGATGTTGCAGAACATTGCAGAAAATAACAAAAATAACAATCTGAACAACAACAAATTTGCAGAAAACAACCCCAAAATACCTCAAAAGGTCTCCGTTAAAATGATGCTAGAGTCTTTTGATAAAAGGGACCTTGTTGTAAAAAGTGTAACAAATGTAGGTAAACTAGTTTCAGGGGCTGCGACTAAAAAACAACAAACTTCTGCTATTAATACTCGCAGAATGTCCCACCCTTTTTGTTGACTTTTGAAATTTTCAATAGGAATGTACATAACTGCATGGTAGATTCAGGTGCATCGTCAAATGTAATACCTTGGTCTATCTGCCAAAAAATTAATGCCGAAGTTCAACCTTCCAACTTGAAAATTATTCAGCTTGATCAAACTAGTGTTAAAGTAATAGGTGAATTAAAAAATGTTCTTATCATATTATCATCCAATCCTAAAGTCCATCAAGTTATTGATATTATTGTCGTTGATATCCCCGAAGTATATGGCTTGTTTTTAAGTAGAGATTGGTTCGAACAACTACATGGTTATTTTGCGACAGATTGGTCTCACTTGTGGTTGCCCGAGAATGGAAAGCCTAACATAATCAAGGTCAATTTTGAGTGTTATCTTAAGTTCACGGTAACCGATTCAAATGATCCTAATGAACTAGTCACTGCTTCCGCCAATTCACCTGAAATACAGGGGATGGACACTTTTTTCAGCAATTTCATGGCTGAAACTTCTACCATTAATGACCCGAAATAGCAGTCTAAAATTATGACATGCACATAGTCAACAACCCTCTCTCAGTGGTCACATGCACTTGACGAAAATCAAATCTGGTCTCTTTACTTTGATGGATCTAAATCTAAGGAAGGATCTGGTGCAGGGTGTGTGCTCATTGATCCAGCAGGTAACAAAACTTTGATCACTTGCCGGTTAGAGTTTGAATGCACAAACAATAAGGCCGAATATGAGGCACTCCTGCAAGGTCTTAGAAAAGCACTAGATTTGAGGATTCAGAATTTGACATTCTTTGGTGATTCAGAAATTATGGTTAGACAGGTAAAAAATTCTATGTACTGTTTATCTCCACACCTGAAAAGCTATCAGACTGAGGTATGGAATTTAATGAACACATTTTCTACGTTTAACATTAATTCTATTCCTAGATTAAATAATTCTGAGGCTGATTTGTTAGTTAACGTTGCCTCAAAATTTTTTCCTGCAGAAGGCCTTTCTCTAAATGCATTTTATGTCAAGTTGTTGTTCAGACCATCCATCCTAGATAACATCACAAATTGGAGAGTCTTCGATGACGATCAACAGATCATTAGTTTTCTACACATGGAAGAGAATTTCCAAGGAGTAGTGATCGATGAAGGTACTCACGACGAAAACCTTTGCGATTTTACGGTAATACCAGATCCAAGATCCCCGGAGTCCACATTAGATATGGTAAACTCTATCCCAAAATCATTGGTTAGATTAGAAATATTTTATGATCTTCACGATAAATTCAGAAAATCAGTGAATTATAAAATGAATAGTTCTTCCTTGACGCATGAAAAAGTAAATTTAGTATCTAAAGATAACCCACAATGCATCAATTTGGGGTTGGGATGTTCTAAGCAAGAAAAGACAACATTTATTAAGTTGTTTAAGGAATTTAAAGATGTCTTTGCTTGGACATACGATGATCTACATACCTTTGATCCTAACATCATACAACACATTATTCCCATGAAACCCCAGACCCAACCTTTTCAACAGAAGTTAAGAAAGATGCACCCAAAACTTGAACCGACAGTCAAGAAAGAACTAAACAAACTCTTGAATGCTAAAATAATCTTCCCGGTAAGACATACATAGTGGGTCTCTAATCTTGTCCCTATAAGGAAGAAGAGTGGTGAAATCTGACTATGTGTCAATTTCTGAAATTTAAACCGAGCGTCTGATAAAGACAACTACCCTGTTCCTCCCATGGAATAGATCCTCCAACAAGTATCTAGTTCTGAAATATTATCACTACTGGATGGTTTTTCAGGGTATAACCAAGTCCTTATGTCTCCCCCAGACTAGCTCAAAACCACTTTTCGTACTCCATGGGGTACCTATGCTTATAAGAAAATGCCCTTTGGGCTCATAAATGTCGGTGCCACCTTTCAGAGAGCAATGGATATCACTTTCTGTGGATTAATCAATCAATATGTAGTAGTTTATCTAGATGATGTCACTGTCTTCTCAAAGAATAAAGGAGATCATCTAGCTCATCTAAGATCTGTTCTACAGGGATGTCGTAAGTACGGTATTTCTTTAAATCCTAAAAAATATGTCTTTGCAGTAGAACAAGGTAATCTCCTCAGTTTCATTGTATCCAATGAAGGGATGATTATTGACCCTGAAAGGACCCAAGTCATT
This sequence comes from Picea glauca, assembly GCA_000966675.3. NCBI lineage: Eukaryota > Viridiplantae > Streptophyta > Pinopsida > Pinales > Pinaceae > Picea > Picea glauca. Next base: position 481,613 of record JZKD02S0413973.1, read on the forward strand.
TCAAAACTGCCCCCTCCCTCTTCCAAAAAGTCCATGCAATCTTTCTTAGGTTAGATAAACTTTGTTATAAGGTTCATCCCCAACTTTTCAGAAATGGTCAGACCATTACAAAATTTAATAAAAAATGATGTACAATACCATTGGGGACCTCTAGAAAGTCAAGCTTTTGACTCAATAAAAAGGGCTATAGTAGATGCTCCTTCCCTAATGAGCCCTGATTTTTCGCGAGATTTCACTCTCTACACATTTGCCTCTGATCGGTCTTATGCTGCTGTGCTAACCCAAAAAAATGTTGAAAACAACAAAGTCCCAATTGCTTTTATGATCTCAGCCTTTAAAGGAGCATAACTTAATTACCCAGCAGTAGATCAATAGGATTATGTTGTTTTTAAAGCAGTAAAACACTTTCAATCTTACCTACTGAAATCTAGGACGAAAATCATTGTCCCTTACCCTGCTGTCAGAAATCTATTAGTACAGAAAGAACTGGGTGAAAAAAGGGAAAACTGGGTCACATCCTTACAAGAATATGACATAGAAATTACCCCAGCACAAATTGTTAGAGGCCAAGGTTTATGTAAATTAGTTGTTGATTCAACTATAGGAAAGCAGAATGAAACTGATATGTTAATTCAAGATCAGTGCAGTCAAAATCAAATATGTTGTACACAAAACCTTACTAGTCCTTGGTATGATGACATCAAGTTCTATCTAATACACAAATCAGCTCCCCGTCACCTTGATCCAAAAAAGAGGAGAGCACTGAGATTAAAATCTGCTTCTTTTCAGCTGGTAAACGGTATTTTGTTTCGCCAAAATTTTGATGGAATACTTATGCATTGTCTGGAAAAAGATGAAGCAGATAAAGTCTTATTGGAATTACATGCAGGGGAAGCTGGTGGGCATTTCAGTGGAGACACCATTGCCCACAAAGTATTAAGAGCAGGGTATTACTGGCCTACTCTTTTTAAAGACACCCATGCCTTATGTCGCAAGTGTGTAATCTATCAAAAGGCATCTGGATGAGTACATAAGTCAGCATTCTTGCTACAACCTGTCTCGGTAGACTTCCCTTTCCAACAATGGGGCCTCGATATTATAGGCCCAATCAAACCTACTGTTGGTCACTATAATTGCTTAATTAATTTTAAACAACCAAGTGAAACATAAATTATCAACCCAGGGAAGTCTTTTGTTTCAAAGATAGCCATGCACTATATATGCTCAATTCCAAAAGCACTTAGTGTTGTAGTAAAGAAACTCACACTATTTATTCTTGCTTGAATGAACTGAAGCTCTGAATTAAATCACAGGAAAGCAATTCCCCTATTGCAATTCTTTTAAAGCTTAATTAATAATCCTGGATTACATCAAAAGTAATACTGCAATGGGAAAGAACAATTGTCTTGCAATCAGAGAACAGGACCTTTACTCTCAAATAGAGACTCAGTACTAACACTCTTCATGAAAACAATAATGCAGAAAACAATTAACTCTATCTAACAGAAACCAAAGCACTTATTTCCTTTATGTCTAAGCAGGAGCCTTGAGCCTTACTTTTGTTGTAGCACACTTGTGAGGTTGAGGTCTACAGAGAACAGGGCAGTCTGATTCCTTTCTTTCCGAGCAGGGATCTCTAACCCAGTTTCTAGCTATCACCAAGGAAAGTCTACAGTGAACAGGATATTGGTTCTTTCCTTTCTGAGTAGGAACCCTTAATCCAATCCCTGGCCAACACACTTCCAGAAGTAAATGAAACCTATAGAAGACAAGGTGTTGTAGTCCCTTTCTGTCTGAGCAGAAACACTTTAACCAAATCTCTGCTAGCACACTTGCAGGGGTAAAGGAAATCTACAGAAGACAAGGTGTTGTAGTCCCCTTCTGTCTGAGAAGGGATAACTTAACCAAATCTCTGGCTAGCACACTTGTAGGGGTAAAGGAGATCTACAGAAGACAAGGTGTTGTAGTCCCTTTCTGTCTGAGCAGGGACACTTTAACCAAATCTCTGCTAGCACACTTGCAACATTAAACGAATTCTACAGAGGGTATGATGTATCGATCCCTTTCTGTCTGAGCAGGGATCTTTTAACCAATTCTCTGCTAATATTACAAAATCATCACACAAGATTGCTGGTAAAAAGAATTACAATTTCCATTCAATAACTAAGACAGAATCAATAGTGTTTCAGCAAAGCGGAATCCATTAAAACAGTGTTTCAGCAAACGACAGTTAAACAAAACATAAACATAAATTAAACAACACACTTCTAACTGATGGGTGAATCTTGTGATGAAGGTGGGCCCTCCCTTCTCACAAGATTCCCCTGAAACGGGAAATCTTAGAAATGAATAATCAAAGCAGTCTTGTATTCATCTGTTGAAATATCACATTACAAATTGGAAGTACAGAATGCGTCCCGCTTCTCTGAAGTTCTTCAATACATCAAAACTTGCCTTTCGAATGGTGATTTCCCCTGAATTTAAAGGGGAAATCCCTTCAATTCAATCATTACAAAGCATATCTGAATCCTACACTAAATCGGATCTTCTTTCTAAATTAACATAGGATGTCCTATTCTTACGCAACCGAATGCTAATACAGGAGTTGAACGAGGTATTGCTGTTAAGGCTGGTGTAACAACTCCTTCTCATAGTTGCTAATGTTGTTTTAGCATCGCAATTCATGGGTTGTTTCAGCCACGTGAATTGTGCCCTTGACTGTGTCGGCCTTGACTGCTAACTGTCACGGCTCGTGTTTCAGCATCGTGGCGGTCTCCTCTGTGTTTCAGCATCTGCACTTTTGAACTGAGTGACAACTCCGTGTTCCAGCATCTGCATCCTCGAACTATATAGTTGTTCCGAGTTTCGGCATATGCGACCTTAGACTGTGTAGCAGCTTCGTGTTTCAGTATATGCGTCCTTGGACTGTGTGACAACTTTCATGTTTCAGCATCAGTACAACAGTGACTTTGGACAATCTTGTGTTTCAGCATCGGCCTTGAATACTATTCTGCAAATATGGACACTTATGCACTTCTAATCAATGGTTAAGTACAAAAGTGATGTAAAATGTTATGCAAAACAGATTAAGCATATAGTAATGAGAAAGGACGTTGTATACCTTGGAATGATCAGATGAGGTGGTGTTATGAGTCTAAATATAAGTGATGAAGGGTATAATAATGGTAAAAAGTATGGTAAAAAGGGTACAATATGAGGTCCTAACACCTACCTCCTTGCAGGAGCATAAATACATCATAACAATCACATATTATTTCACTGGATGGTTTGAGGCTGGACCATTAAAAGTGGTAAACACCAGCCAGGTAATATCCTTCCTGAATTCAAATATTATCACTCGTTTTGGTATTCCTGAATGCCTAGTATTTGATAATGCTTCCTATTTTTCGTCTCTCAAAATGAGTGATTTCTCTTTAGAAAAAGGCATCAAATTAAAACATTCTTCTAGCTATTACCCCCAAGGCAATGGTTTGGATGAATCAACTAATAAAAACCTGAACAAGATCATCAAGAGAACAGTCTTCGAAAACCACAAAAACTGGTATAATGCACTATTTAATGCAATCTGGGCTGATAGGGTAACTCCTAAAACTGCTATTGGTGACTCCCCCTTCTTTCTTGTTTACGACAGGGAAGTGATTCTTCCACCACATGTCCTTCTTCCATCTCTGCAGTTATCGCAGAAGATGCTAGAAGAAGATTTTCCTCCCTTAGAAAGTCAGATTAACGCTTTGCTGAAGTTAGAAGAAGTAAGGAATCAAGCAAAACAAAAATTGGATCAACATCAACTCATTGTCAAAAACTGGTTTGATTCCAATTCTGCGTCAGACAAAAATTTTGAGGTAGGTGATCTTGTCCTTAAATGGTACAAACCTCATGAGGGGAAAGGAGAACATACTAAGTTTCAAAACCTGTGATTGGGACCATTTTTAATTGTTGAAAAACTAGGTCCCAGTTCTTTCCACCTCCAAAATTTAGGGGGACAGCCAGACACCTTTCTGGTGAATGGCCAAGCTCTCAAAAGGTATTTTACCTGACGACTCTTTGATACACCTTTTGTACATATTTTTCTATTTGAATTTCTTTTCTTTCCAATTTTTCTTTACTGGTTTGTTTTTGTTTTCATTTCTGTCCATCAATCATTTTGAGTCATACATGCCTGTATTATAGTCTAGCTCAAATAGAGAGAAACATAAAGCTTCATTTCAAAACAACTGTCAAAGGCTGTAAGGACATCTATTGCTGTCCTTCTCTGAAATTGTAGGTTGGTTAAAGGTGTTATTTTGTCTGATAGTCGATTTCTCGGTTTCAATTTGCACTTGAAAGTATTTACGACTATCTTTAAAAAGTCTCTTTACGTTGTCCCTGCTCTTTAAGAAAGAAACTCAATGATGTATCCCTGTCCTTGTAAATTAGTTGTATCAATGAACTGTTTTTTAGATCTTGATGAAGGTTATCTAGAAAAATTTAAAGGCCTGTGAAAATATTAAGTTGTGTTAAATAAAAAAATGGAATTTTCAGCATCACCCCGCTCTGTTGAATATCTTTAAAACTATATTAGAGTGTGATTAAACTCTCAGAGAGCTATGGAAAGTGTTTGTAAACCTGCTGGGACACTGAACAGGTCTGCTGGAAGTGGGTAAATGCATGCATGACGCCAAGATAACTCTGTTGGGGTACTGAACAGGCCCGTTGGCAGTGAAGCGATGTCAGGTAAAAGAAAATTCTCAGGTATAAACCTTGTTTTTTCCATAAGCATCCTTCATTCTGATTTGAAATTTCTTGGGCAAGATACAGATGTCAGAGTGGGTTAATTGACATCCCTGTCGAGGCTATGGATGCCTGTTGGCAGCAGTGGCCCTGTCAACAGTATTGGATATTTTAACCTAAACATCGTGGCTTTATTTTGTTAAGTTTGTCACCAAATTTCATTCTTTTAAACGAAAGATATCTGAAACTGGGCTGCGTCTTGTTTTTTTTAAAGATATTGAAATAACCCTATGGTTGTTCTTCAATCTGATGTTTTTTAGAATTCTCTAACCTGAACTAGTTTGTATTGCAGAGATAACTGCTTCTCCCAGCACGTCGCCATTGTTGGCAGCTCAACATGTTTGTTAACTTTTTATATCAATTAATTGATCCACATAGCTGCCTAACTGGAGTCATTTATTTTTATTACTTTTCATGACGCAATTTTTGAAATGACAGTTGTAAGTTGTCACTTTTTCTTATTATTTTCTTTCATGCTTCGTTCATGACTAGAAGCATGAATATGAAGCATGAAAATTTGGGACTGTGTTACCTTTCTATTCTAAAATTTCGTCAAAGGAAAATTGTTCATACAGTTTATTAATGAAGTTTGGTTCCTTGCCATGAATAGTTACTCTCTTTTTTTCGATCCTTTCAACACCAAGCATGCTTAGAGATTGATGGTTGTATAAACAAAGGACCCCCATGATTTGATTTTGGTATGGTTTTGTTTGATTCTTGGATATACGTTTCTTTTGCTAAACCTTTGATTTTTGACTTACCCAAACCTTGTGATAGAACCCACGATGCATGCACTTATTTTCCTTTTAATTATTTGGTCCTAGACTCGTACTAGATGCAAAGGTGGCGTTACAATTTGCAGGCATACATCATTCCCAAGACTGGCCTTGGGCTTTGCAAACCCTCTTCACATGCATTTCAATTAAACACCCATCTAATCGTTATGAGTTTATGTTCATACACCGTTCACTGTTGGAATTTCACGGGCTCGGGTTATGGCTCTGGAATGTCTCACAAACCCTCTCTGTGCGCTGTGTCTGATTCATTACCTTTTCGCCCATTATGGATCCTGTTGTGAGAGTTGAACCTAATGGTTTTCAAACTCTGCTCTTATATGACGATGCCAGAGAAGATTTGGAGAGAAGTGGCTGGTTCCTTTTCATTAGGAAAGTTCAAGGTTTCAATTTACAAGTTGCCCAGGAGTTCACTTTCTCCTTTGATGGGTGTAGGGTGAAAGTGAGTGATGTACAACTGGAGGTTATAGAGGATTTCTTGATTCAAGCTACAAGATTACCTGCAAGTGGTCAAAGGTGGTTTAAAAATGCAAAAGTAGAAGAATTTCCTTGGAGCCTGTTGTTTACATCTCGGAAAATAAAAGGGTGTGACAAAGGTATGCCCATTTCCTTCCTAAAATATCGATGGCATGATTTGCTTACTGTGGTAAAAAAATATGTTACCTGTGAGGGATGTTTCGGTCTTGTGTTTTTGTACCATTTGCATATGCTTATGATTTTTATGGGATTTCCTTTGAACATGTTGTATTACTTACTAAGAAGTCTTTATAAAATGGGCAAAAGATACAAAAATCAGCGGTCAGACTCTAGCCTTTTCCATCACGACCTAATTAAAATCTTTCTCATGCATCAATTAGAGTTATAGAATGACAGTTGGGATTCATTCATAACCCGAAACGGCTATGGTAGCCTTGATATGGAGGAGGTAGATAAACTCATGGTTGAAGAGACCCTTGTCTACCCTACAACGCCTCTCTCACCTACCCAGACCTGTGTCTCACCCCCCTACAACAAACCCTTGATCAATCTGAACGTTATTGAATAGGCATGTTAGCAGATTATGCATCCTAATGACTGTGTTAAGAATTTAAAGAAACCTATAGGGAAAGCATCTAAGAGCAATGTTGATATAAATTTTAAGAACTAGAGACTCGAGAGGATAATTTCAAGGAGGCTTCGTAACAAGTCGAATTCTCATGCGAACTCGATCAACATGATCGAGGTTCATGAGAGTTCGGACTCTGAAATCGATAGGTTCCTCGCTACAGAAGACCTTTAGTCATTCGAGCCACAAATTGATAGGCCCTATAAATTTGTTGACAATTTAACTCCCTGTTTGAAAAACAATCTAGAGTTTCCTGGTGTTAAATTGGTTAATGAATCCACTGTCAGTATGGAAGGTGCTGTGGTTCTCAACCATGTTTGTTCCCATGCAACCGCTGCACAGTCAAAGTGTGAAGTCTACCTATCATGGATTAGTAGATATTATACTGATATCCCTATCCTATAGTCATGGGTTAAGGATTTAAAGGATCAGATCGATGTATTAACAAGCGAAAACCATAGGCTCGAGTCTGTTATTCAAGGGAAAGAAAAATGTATAAAGACAATAGGCAATGTAGTATTTAAAAATGTTGAGGTTGCAACAACCATTATGAATTCCAAGGTTATCTGATATGATTTGATCTCAGAGTCGAAGGTATGATGCTTTATCTTAAAATAGGACTATTTGTTCAAATTAGATTGCTTTGTTCTTTTAATAAATTGGATTTCATTTACTAATAACTAGCTACAAAATCGAAAGATTCTGTAGCTAGTTATGTTAATTCGAATTGTGTGAATTAATGGTGAGAAATGCATCTAAATCTTTCTATTTTCCTTTTTTCTTTCAGGATATTCAGGAATCCATGATTACAAATTGATCTGAGGCATCCTTAAGACCTTCCAGTCATATCTCTTATGCATTTTGTATGAACAGAAATGAACTGTTGTTAGTTTTGGAGGATTTAGTAGGATCTGGGTGGTTGCATCCCCCTTTTATTTTTGTAATAAATATTTGATCTCAGAAAGGGAAACAATTATCATTTTTGAGGCCTTTATAAACCCATCATTTTTTAATTAGGGACATTTCGGCCTCGGGCTTATTGTGAAAAACTTATACTCAAATTTAGACACAACAAATATTTACTTTATGCTTTAGTCATCTGTGAATGTTGTTGTGATCTATAATTTGTTTATCTTGGTAATTGAATGACTGCTGATATCTTTAGTCTTCACAGATTATTTTTTTGTCAAGATAGTTTCTCCTTCATAGTTCACGATTCTATGCTTCAGTTTTATCAAAAAGGTGAATGATCTTTCAATTCATATTATGAGGTTTACCTTAAACATGTTGATTGATTAAATGCAAGATTTAACTGTAGGATTAATCTTATATGTTATTACTTCCAGTCTATTATATCACTGTAATTATTTTGTGTCCTTTTGTTTTATCAATTAAATACACCAGTCAATGCACAGTTTAGCATTGGTACCAAACAGTGTGAAGATGTACAATAGATTTATCTCGTGGATGGACTGATGTACGATTTACGCGAACAGTTGGATGTATACTCCTCAAGTGATTAATAGGTTAGTCTGTTCTTTTATTTCATTTGCTTGCTTATTATAGAAGTTCTTATATATAGTATAATTTTCAATGTCTATATTTTTCTGTTTAAAATAATAGTTTAATATTTGATCTTACGAATGCATATAGATTAAAATAACAAACCAAAAACAAGTAGTATTTTTGCTTTCTTTATTACTGTCATTAAAAGAACCATTTTACATTCAATTTTTTATGAGTTCATATTAAAACTCATTATTTGTATATTTTGTATATATGAATTAGATTAATAGAACTATCATATAAATATTATTTAAACAAACTGTATATATATAGATGTACATATATATTTCAGTGATTAGTAATCAATGATTTATTTCGTTTCTTTTATTTATTTTTTCATTTCCTTTAGGACTTTATATTGGCCAACAGATCCATTAATCCCGTTAGAGTGAGTCAATCCAAACGGCTTGGGTTAATTAGACAACCCCAGACCAGATTCACTCTTCCAGTTGACGAGCGATCAATTTCGCCCGTCAACAAGATCCCACCTTCGAAAGACACCAGGAAGTCAATGCCTATTTCAAGATGCTACTATCATGTCACCATGGAAAATATGTATGGCCATACCACCACATTACAGTTGAATCGACATTGATTCATAGGATCACAAGCCTGAGCATGCAAGGACATGACCCGTAGGACTTTTATCCAGGAAAAGCCACAGATCGTGCACTTGCACAGAAGATAAAAGACACCTATGGAGATGTTGAGAAGGGAACAAGATGCTACAAGGTATCTTCCATCTAGAGCGGTGTAGTGCACCTCGCATGTCAACTGATAGCTGGTAAGTTAGTAAGAAAGAACAGACCTATGTAGGTCATCAAATTTGGCATTGACCTTACAGGGAAGTGCGCAAAAGTCCTGCAAATGAACTGGGAGAAGTACCTAGTTAACTAGTTGGATCTAGACTGCAGAGAAGTACAGGATTAGGGGTACATATTTCATTTCAGTTGGCTCCTGGTCCTCATTTCATTTGTTTCCCGGGATATGCCAGAAGGAGTGACCTTCCCAGACATAGAGTCGTTCGAGCCACTTGCCGCAAAGTTCGCTACCCTATGGTATTCAACAGATATGAACAAACAGTGGCAGTCGAATGTCGTGCTCCATACATACTACCTTCAACTAAAGTGAGCCATCGAAGATGAGCCTTGCATGACTCCAAACACATTACAAAGGTTCTAACCACTGATGAAGTTCAGTGCATATCGACACTTCGCATACATTACAGCGTGGGCATATGAATATAAAGAGTAGCTCCAGACATACTATAATCTTACAGAAGAAGACTTGGAGGAAATCGCTAAGGAATGGTCCACTGACCTCCTTATCCCTGCCAACCCCATAGAGATATCTGATATTCATAGCCCAGAGGACACCCATAAAGAACATAATACACCCGAAACCAGCAGACATAAGAAGACCGAGGAGGTCACAACTTAAGCAACACCTCAAGGAAGACTGCTTCCATGTCACCTGACCGAGGGGTTGGTGACGAAGTCGAAGATGAATAGAGGCCCAACGAAGTAACATCGCCCAGAGACAAGGAGGACCCAACGAAGAAGAGGAAGGTTTCCCCCCTAAAACCTTCATCCCAGAAGAAGTCGAAAGCTACCATGACCAAGATGTAGACTGTCCTCACCTCTGATGATTTTGATTCCATCATCGCAGCCATGAATGACACCTCGCTGGAAATAACAGAGAAAAAAATAGCCAAGTACGAAGAAATGTATGATAGGAATGAAGTTGAACTTCGAGGGGTACAATAGGCCCTTCAGTCTAGTTGCACAGTCTCCACTGCGTCGGGAGAACTAGAGTTGGGAGATGTGCTAGCCCAACTCCACCGAATAGTTGATACAATTGAAGCTCATCTCCGACGAGAACAAGAAGAAACTGAACAAGCCACCCAGGCTTTGACTCAAGTACAAGGAGTACTTGTCGAACAATGTCAAGCTGCAAAACATGAAAAGATTGATCTCCATGCAAAGTTCGATGAAGAAAAAGCACAGATGCAGCAAGCAAAATAACAGTTGCTCGCAGAGAAACTCAAAGTGAAAGAAGTGGTCAGCAGAGCACTTCTCTCTGTGACAATCGTTGAAATAAAGGTAGAATATCGAGTCACACAGCAAGTAAACCAACTCTCAGAAGCTATCCAGCAGTTACAGCAATGCATAACAGACTTAGAGCTCTGCGCAGTACCCGAAACTCCAAAGGATGTAAAGGACCAAAGAGAAGAAACTACTCAAAGTGTAGTTGAGAGAATAAAATCCCTCACTATGGAATGTAAGCAACTTACTGATTGCATTGCCCATAACTATGAGCAAATCACAGAGAACCCATACCTGAAGGCATTGGAATCACAGCTCCAAGAGGCGAAGTATCAAGTCGATGTGATACAAGCGTAGTTGAAGCCCCTGTCACTTGTGGAAAGAATGAAGTGCTCCCAAGAGAAATGCACCGCCCAACAAAAGATCCACACTATTGAGAGAGGAGTTATGGAAGTAGCTCAAAGACTCCAACCTGTACAAGATAAGGCCTACCAATTGTTCACAGAGGTAGAAGGCCAAGGCGCAGAACTGGAGTAGGTTGTTATTACTGTTGAACAGTGCCTGGAAGGACCTATGAACGAGATAGTCATCCAAGAGTTCGCTGCATAAGAGGCCACCTCAAAACAACAAGTCGAAGCAACTTGAGCCAAGCTCGAGGCCTTTGAAGTAGAAATACACAGATCAGAGTGACTTGGGACGAGTCACAGGTGAGTGTTGGGGGCCTGTTGGCCCTTTACCAAGTTGAGATATCCTTGGTCAAGTTTGACCTATTTTGGGACTTCGACAGCCTGTCGAAGGAGGAGCACAAAACGAAGCAGAGATCGCGGGATATCGGCCCCTTTTTGGGTCCTTTTTTGTATTTGGGATTATGTAACGGATATGGGATTTTGGCCCATGGGTTTACCATGTTTAGGCCTATTTTGTAATGTATAAATAGATGTCTAGGCTACGTAAGAGAGGAGAAGATCGACATATCTGTGTGATATTGGGCTAAGTGCTAGATCTATGTGATTGAAGGATTGTAAGTGCATTGTGCATACTATGTGAGGCTTGCAGAGCTGAGTGCAAGTGACTATAGAAGGCTTAGTGTTGTAGCCTAGCTCGAGGAAGGAGGATATGGTGAGGTGCACGCAGATCTCCTGTCCTATGAAGAGTAGGATTTTGGTGGCTTTGTGCATGTAACTGATTGACTGAAGACAATAAAGAACAAGAGTTGGTGGACGTATCCCAAGGGTGAGGGTGAACCACGTAAATACTATGTTGTTCTGCTTGGTGCTTTGTCTTGATGTGTTTATGTATTTACTTGCTAAGTGCTTTGATATAGATAGATAGGTCTGTTTATGCTTGTGATGTGTATAAATGTTAGATCCAACCTATGTTAATGTGCTTAGTGCTTGAATCTTCTAGATTTAATCTACCTCTTTATGATAAGTGCTTAAATACATCATATCTGAGTGAATGATGCAATGCTCTGTTCTATCTGTGCAGTAGAATAGTGGTTAAATATTGATGAAATGTCGGTGCTAAGTTCTCTGTTAGTATAACAATAACAGATATGTGTCCCATCTAAGGTTGCAGACACTTGAGTCTTGCAACCACCCCTTCCTCTACCTCGGGTGAGACTTCATATGCTTCGTGGGTGTTTCCGAAAGGCCTGGTAGTTAGGGTTGTTTTGGTGCGATGTTGTAGTGTTGAACCTTGGGTCCGCCCCTATGCTAACAAGATAAAATCCTCATAAATTCGGTGTGTTGTCTAATCCCTATCTGAATCAAGGTACCTATAGAATAACCATGTTACACATTATTTTGGTCACACTGATGATGACTCTGCAAGGGTGTGTTCATGTTCTCAAAACAATTTTTTACATGAGGAAAATAACTGAGTTCTCCCCCTACAAGGAATGTTTTTGGAATGACGCCGCAGGCTGATAATGGTACATAGTGCAAAAATCCTTGATTTCTGCAAGCTGCTCTATGCCTGGCTCGCGGGGTTTTTATAGGCTTCTATATAGGTAGGGTGCAGCGGCATTTGAATCTTAGGAAATGAAGAAGTTCACGGAGCTTCTAGAAGGAGAATCTTCTAGAATCTAAGTTGGCATCCGTATGGTTGTGATCCTATTGGTTTCTCTGATTTGGTGGGATCATTCTTATCCTTTTAACCACTTCACTTCCTCCTATATAATAATAGGTTTCTCATGGAAAAGGTTAAGCAATATTGAGCAAATCATTGTTGAAAGAATAGGCTGAAGACTGTGTGAAGGATCCTGTTACAATTGATGCTTGAGGCCTCCATTTGTCTATCAAGATTTTGTGGATCATATTCATACAAATTCGGAGAAAGTATATGTGTGTGTTGGAACAAAAGACCACCGAAAGGGAACCTGCGACATCAAGGCAATTTGGTTGTATCTTCCACTTTTACTTAATATAATATGGTGACATGTTTCTTTCCCATAAAACCATTAGTATTTTATTACATGACTCCTTGATCACATATTTGGGTTTTCATTGAATCTACAATTGTTGCTTTCACTTTGGTTGGTTTGTGCCATTGCAGATCTGATCTCACAAGAGAATCGAAGCGATGCAAGAAAAAAAAAGATATAAGGAAGCGATAGCTAAAGGTATGTCATCTATTCCTTTTTTGATAGTAAATTCAATGATAACAACTTAAGGAAAGTGTCATGTCCTGTCTTGTTTTGTTCTAGATCCACGTGGATCTAGGAAGATTACTTTATGTCCGCATTCACCGATTTATCCAATAACAAACCCCTGCAAACAACCTATGTGGGTACCTAGGTTCAGAAACTAAGGTCACCATGGTGAAACCAATGCTCGGGTGAGCAGTCGTAGGTACGGTCCACCGTATGGGCAAGGTAGAAAAGCCCGAAGTCTCAAAAACACCGCCTCTGATGGATTTAAAGACACTAGCAAAACCCCTAGATACAAATAAAACCCTAGAAATATATCTGACACTAGGAAGGTAATAGAGGGCTATCTCTGCAACTAACCTTGCAAGACCTCATTCTTAACTTTGGTGTGAGTAGAGCCTCCCGAGGCCAACAATTACACAATGGGTTTCACCACTCCCTGGTTAGACACATACGTTGAGTTTTATAGCCTTAGATAAGTTTACTCCCAAAATCCTATTCCGATGCCCTAGATCCTAAACTTGTTTGTGTACCTTGAAAAATAAAATTGTTTCTAATCAATTTTAATTATAAGCATTCATTTTAATGGATTCCGCTTACTCAAGATATGCGGATGTGAAACTAATGATGTTATGAATCAACATAAAGAAAATAAGAAAATATAAAAACACTACTAAGTATTGGTCTTGCTTTTCAAAGAAATGGTATGCTTCTAAATATTGTGCATAGTATGCAATCTCTTCAATTTCAATGAAGTGCAATCTTTCCTAACATGCCAAAACTAATGTAATGTTGACATAAGTGCAATCTTTGTTTGGAGGATGAAGTCTACTTGGAATTCAGAACCAAGTGGATTATTTGGTGACTGCATAAGTAGTTTTTGAAAGAAGCTTCGATGATAGTAGCATTCAAGATGCTCTATTTATGGTTGCCAATGAAGTAGCTGAAGCAGAAGATAATTTTTTTGATGCAGATTTAGAGTTAATATATGATGATGATAATGATGTTGACTATCTCATATCAACAAGGGAGGCAGATTTGGTTGTAGAAACAAAGAGGGCTCTCAGAGAAGAGAAAAACGAAGAAAATCAGTATGGTCTCTGTTATAATTTTTTATTTCAAATTGACAATTTGTTTGAGTATGCCCAGTAGAAGAAGATGACGAAGACATGAATACAGATGTCACTGAAGACAAGGTTGAAAGCATCTTAATGCAATGAAGTTTTGAAGAAATTAGATTTTATTAAGAGTTGATGTGGAAGCAATCCACTAAGCAGTTTAATGAATGTGAAGCCTGTGTTATGAAAGGCATGGATGTTAGTTTGCAAAGATGGCACCAGACCATTATTAGAGACAAGCTGATTGAAGATGAAGATGGAAGAAAAAGGCTTAATTCACTTGATCGAATTCTGAACATGAAGTTGCAAAAGAAAAAGAAAAAGGTAAAGCACATAGCTTTCAGTATCAAGGCCATAATGAAGAAAATGACCAGATTAGAATAGTTAGGAGTTTGGAAGAAGAGAAAGAGGAAACCCAACTCAAGTGAAGAGCTAAAGTCAATTTTTTTTTTTTTGTTAAATATTGTATTCCTAGCTGAGACATAGACTAGGAGGCATTCACATTTCTGAATTTTTGTTGGAAGCCTTAGTAGCAGTATGTTTTAGCTGCAGTGTGAATTTTAGTTTAAACAATTGAGATTAAGGGGCAGTGTTGAAGAGTGCAATCTCTCATCTCTCGTATCTATCTCTTATCTCTCAGTTAGAGGAGTTAGTTGAATTTTAGTTTAAACAGTTCTGAATTTTTGTTGGAAGCCTTAGTAGCAGTATGTTTTAGCTGCAGTGTGAATTTTAGTTTAAACAATTGAGATTAAGGGGCAGTGTTGAAGAGTGCAATCTCTCATCTCTCGTATCTATCTCTTATCTCTCAGTTAGAGGAGTTAGTTGAATTTTAGTTTAAACAGTTGAGATTAAGGGAGAGTGTTAAGATTAAGGGGGAGTGTTGAAGAGTGTAATCACAGTTGAGATTAAGGGAGAGTGTTGAAGAGTGTAATCTCTCAGGTCTCCTATCTGTCACTTATGAGTTAGTGGCATTTATGACGTTCTTTCACTTAGGAGTTAGGAGTTAGTTGCATGTATGATGCAGTTAGTTGCATGTATGATGCTCTAGTTGGCTCGAGTTCAGTTTTAATTTACTGAAGATCAGTTAGAGATCCATTGGATCGTTTTGTAACATGGGTAATCTATTTATTCATTCCGAACATTCTTAATAGTGAGAAGGGTATTAGATTCGCTCCTGCTGTTTTCAGAATTTGGCCTCTGCTCACGAATTTTGTCAGATTCGAGGTTTCGAATTCTTGATTTTTATTGATATTAGGGTTTGTTACTCCATAAGTTTGGAATGGCAACTATGGAGGATGTCTCGGACTCTGTTGTAGAAGATAATATAAGAATTCAAAAAATAGTTAAGAACGTAGAATTGGCTGTGGAAAAGTTAGAGAAATCTTCCTTCTTTGGAGAATTTATGAAACAGATGCAAGACCCGGAAATTGTTGCACAAATAGAAAGGGTTGTAGGCTCAGATCCACAGCATTCACAATTACAAGTGGTGCTCTATGGCGTTGGACGGATGGAGCGTGCACAGAATAACCCGACAGTGGAAGTTTCTCACGCGCAGTTAGCATTTGCTATTTTATTAAGAGAGAAATTTCAATGGGTGAATGATATCGTGGTGTACGATCCATTGGTGCCTCCAGTGCAGCAAAAAGCTATAAATGCCTTCAACTGCACTTTTCTGTCTGTTAATGAATATGGCAGACGGACGGTGGACAGACCCACCTTATTTTTCATGCCCAATTGCTCAACTTTTCTCGTTCACAATGTATTGATCGCAAACTGGACGACTACCAATTTGAATAAGATTATTATATTAGGCAACAGTTTTAAGGAGATCAAGGAATGGGTTCAGAAAGATTGTCCTAAGTATGTGCGTTCATTAAAACATTTTATGGCCATTTTTCACAGTGATAATATGCTGCATGAAATTCGCCTTCCAGAACCGGAAACTTTTGAGCCACCACCTCTCGATAAAAGTTGGGTATATGGGACAGGATTTTCTAAATTTAGTTGGCATTTCTTTACATTCGATGGTTCCATAGAAGATCTCAATCTTCATCTGTATCCAGAAGTAAAAGTAATCAGTGACAGGTGGTTACACAAATTGTGTTAATAATATCCTAGCTATAGGTATCTGCGTTCATTAAAACATTAGATTTTCTGTTCATTTATACTTCACCGTTGTATTAAAAATATATAATTTTCTGTCCATATATACTTGCCCGTTGCATTAAGTATATATAACTCTTATTTAAGGTGTTTCAATGAGGGCAGAGAACTTTCTTCTATATATTTTTATGTAACAAATTGTGCTTTTAATAATATATAACAAATGGATTCCAACTAATAATCTATAAAATAGGTACATGCATTGCATCTATATATTTTTTTCATTGGTTTTACTAGGAATACAGCATGTTTTTTTTTTAAACTGTTTTGATTTCAAAGCATAAGAAGAATTAGTTAGAATTATAAGTTCAATTGCATGTTAAAGGTGCGCTAAAGTAGGTGATAATTTGTGTTTTCTCAACCAGATCTAAGGACTTGTCATTGTAATTATATTAATTTTCATGGTTTTTTTAACTAAAGAAGAAAGTGTTGTAGAGCACTTCTAAAAGGTTGATAGTCTTAAAAGGGTGAATGAATTTAATCAAAAATGTTTTTATGTTCTAGTTATAGAAAACCAGTAAATGCTATTTAAAAAGGTGAAGGTGTTATGTTTATATAGCCTTAGAGCTCTTGAATATACCAATCAAAGAACACACAAAACATTATCCAAAATGAGTGTGTTTAGAAAATGTGTTTGCATTATTAATGTGCATACATTCCATATTGCATCTACATTATGTTGAATACAAAAATCACATTTAGATAAAATGCTTCTCTAAAAGATAATAATTATGTGTTTTACTCTGCTTCTCTTATACCAATGCGAAATGAATATGGCTATGAATCACCCTTTGAACCAACTCACATATAGTGAAGAATTATGACATGGACCCTTGAAAGGGGGTCTTTAGTCTATAAGTGGGATATTGGTTTAATTAAGATGTATTTCACACCAAGAAGGGATATTAAGACCTAAAGCTTTGTATGGATAGTGAAATAAATATAATAGGCTTAAAAGGAAGCTTCTAGTTCTTATGGATCATGAAAAATATTTTACACCACCACATATGATTTAGGTGGATATTGATGGCCACCCACCTGTTCCAAATTTCAAATGGTTCATCTTGACAGTTTCCAGTTCAACACGTTTCTCTATAATGTGGACACTTCTTTGTAATTATGGGTTCTGTGTAATATAGCAGATATAAAATGTATGCAAAACATAAATAAAATGCTAGAAATGACAGAATAACAACAATATAACCAGAACAATCACCACAATAGCACTAAAATGATATAAGAATAAAAACATAAATAACACTTTGAATCTGAAAGCAATGTTCACGGGCCTCTTCGAGGGGGCAACCTCTAGTTGAGCAAAGATTTATTACAATAATATCCAAGCTAGGGTTCTCATACCCTTGACTCCTATTTATACTAAATATGTTTATCGAAAGAAACATCTAGAGGAAGATCCTTCTAGAAGCGAAAGATTCTATTAGGTCTTCTTACATTCGACTTATTCTATGCTATTGAAAGGCCTTATTAATATTGACCTTTATTACATCTGAATATATTGTTCTACCTATGTGCAGGTTAGGACCCTAACATGTCCGCCCCCTTAAAAACAACCTTGTCCTCAAGGCTTGAGATGTGGAAATTGCTGCAGAATGGTAGTTGGTTCCTAAGTGGCATCTGTTGTAGTTGTATCTTTCCATTGGATTAGCACTTCCTTGATGGTTCTCTGATGCAGGCGACGCTCACGCTGGTCCAAAACTGCTTGTGGTTGTAGCCAAATGGATCCTTCTTCGTCTAACTCGAGAAGGTTGGTTTGAATTCGACACTTAGTTCCAATCACCTTCTTTAAGCATGAAACATGAAAAACAAGATGTAGCTTAGAATGACTAGGCAAATCTAACTGATAGGCCACCTGTCCCACACACTTGAGAACTGTATAAGGACCATAGAATTTGGGTGCTAGCTTCTTAAAATGCTTGGCCTTGAGCGAATTTTTCTTGTAAGGTTGCAGTCGAAGAAACACCTGATCCCCTTCTGCAAATTGACGTTCAGATTGACGTTGATCTGCTTGTTTCTTCATGTGATTTTGTTCCATGACCAAATTCTCTTTGAGGGTACGAAGAATAGCCTCTCGAACTGTAAGTGTTTGGTCAACCGCCTTGACCTTCGAAACACCAGGTAAGTATGAGAGAACTGAAGGTGGCTTTTGTCCATATACCACTTCAAAAGGAGTCATGCGTGTAGCTGTGTGGTATGAAGTGTTGTACCACCATTCAACTAGGGGTAACCATTGATCCCACTGATTTTTCTTTTCTAAGGCAAAACACCTCAAATATGTTTCCAAACACTTATTGATAACTTTTGTTTGACCATAAGTCTGGGGATGATAAGCTGTGTTGAGATGCAATTGGGTGCCTTGTAGCTTGAACAATTCTTGCCAAAAATTGCTGGTGAAAGTTGGGTCGCGATCATAAACAATAGAATGCAACATGCCATGAAGCTTGAAGACCTGATCCATGAAAAATTGAGCCACCATGGATGTTGTAAATGGGTATTGAAGAGCACAGAAATGAGCATACTTGGAAAGACGATCAACAACCACCATGATGACTAATTTATTTCCTGATTTGGGTAAGCCTGTAGTAAAATCCATAGAGATATTCCTCTAAATAACAGGTGGAATCGGAAGCGGTTGTAGTGTGCTCGGAGATTTGACTGTTTTTCCCTTGTTGTGTTGACACACATCACATTCAGCTACAAAATTACGAATGTCTTGTTTCATGCCATCCCAAAAGAAAGAGCATTTGACCCTATCATAGGTTTTGGTAAACACGGAGTGCCCAGCTGTGGGTGTACCATGAAGCTCAGAAAGTACCATGGATTTATGTTTGGATTGTTTGCTTAAATAAAAATGACCTTTGTATCGAAGCTCATCATGGAGCCAAGAGTACCCTAGGGAAGTTGGAGCATTGGACTGCAATTGTTGGATCAACTGTGAAATCTTGGGATCGTGTAGCCATTCCTAGTGGACGACTTGGAGCCAATTTGGTACAATGAAGGAAAGAGAAAAAAGGGATCCATCATCTTCATACTTTTGGGAAAGTGCATCCGCAACCACATTGTCTTTCCCTTTTTTGTAAATGATCTCATAATCATATCCAAAGATCTTGGTCACCCATTTTTGTTGCTCCGGGGAGGAAATGCATTGTTCCAAAAAATACTTGAGGATTTGATGGTCTCTATTAATTTGGAAGCGTTTCCCTAATAGATAAGGGTGCCATAGATCAATAACATGCATAATAGCCAACATTTCCTTTTCATAGATTGATTTGCCCATATTTCTTTCAGACGGTTTCTTGTTGGTAAAGGCCAAAGGCTGACCCTCTTGCATAAGGAAAACACCGATTCATTTCCCTGAAGCATCACATTCCAAGTCAAAGGTCTTTGTGAAATCAGGAAGGGCCAGGGATGGAGTGGTGCACATGGCCATCTTCAAGGTTTGAAAAGATTGAGTTGTGGTTGGAGTCCAAGTGAAAGAGTTCTTTTTTAAGAGTGCAGTGAGAGGTGCTGCAATCTTTCCATAATTCTTAAAAAACTTGCGATAATAACCTGTTAAGCCCAGAAATCCATGCAAGATTTTGAGAGTCTTTGGGTGAGGCCAGTCTTGCATAGCTTCAATATTTTTAGGATCCACCCTGACGTCGTCCTTGCTAACCAGATGACCCAATTGCCAACCAGATGACCCAAGTACTCGACTTCTGAGGCGCCAAAAGCACATTTAGATTGTTTTAGGAAACGTTGGTGCTGAGAGAGTAGATGGAGAACTCGATCCACATGGGCAAGATGGTTAGTCTACATTTTTCTATAGATGAGGATATCATCAAAGAAAAATAATACAAAATGACAAAGAAAAGGACAGAAGACATTATTCATGAGGCTTTGGAAGGTGGAGGGGGAATTACATAAGCCAAAGGGCATGACCAAAAACTCATAGTGGCCTTCATGAGTTGTAAAGGCAGTCTTGGGAATGTATGCCTCTTTCATACATATCTGGTGGAAGCTAGAATGAAGATTGAGTTTAGTAAAGAACTGGGTGCCACTCAATTCATCCAAGAGGTCATCAATCACAGGGATGGGAAATTTGTCTTTATTGGTAAGTTTTTTGAGGGCACAGAAGTCAAGACACATTCTCCAAGAACCTTATTTCTTCAGGACCATGACCACAGGAGAATAATAGGGGCTCGTAMTAGGGCGGATAATGCCTACGTTGAAGAGTTCCTGGACCATTTTCTCAATTTCATTTTTTTGGGAAAATGGGTGACGATACAGACAGATATTGGGAGGAAGGMTTCCTGGTACAAGGGGAATGGAATGATCATGAACACCATGGGAAGGAGGGAGTCCCTAGGGAGTAAAAAAGACCACTTGATGTTTAGAAAGTGTAACATCCCTAGCCCACCAACCCTCTTACCGGGAAATGCTACCACACAGAACATTCTCATACTTATATATATAAAATATGCATATTAAACCTAATTAACAGATTTAACTAAAAAACTCAGAGTAAGCATAGGATTACTGCTAATTTGCATCATCAAGAACATTAACAATAATTCATATGCACAACAGAATACGTGATAACATATAAGCATCACAGACATGCAAAACATAATATTAAGCACAAACTGATACTTATCTTTGAAACTGTAGTAATTCCACCAACTACATGCAAACCTTCCATGAACCTCCCAGCCTTAGACCATGCTGCTCATCACTCTTAGCAGTAGGTCACCCCTGAGCTGGGACTAAGCTCCACTGGACAAGGAATCCTAGGATAGGCAAGGTCAACGGGAAGACACACAATTACAGAGGAAGGATTCTCTCCCAGAAGTCACTTATKCCCACTGCTCACAGACCCTCATTCCCCACATGCMTGTCCCACCCTAGGAGTATACACCTTCACTRTCACCCAAACAATCCTTCAAGTGTTAACCTCCCTTACCTTGGGCTTCAAAAATAGACCAGACCARAAGTCTCTGAGCTCTGTGGCAGCTACATGACCCCTTCCAGGATTTCTCACTTCCTTTGTGCACTCTCTCACTTGGAGAGAGTCACTCACAGGATTGGCAACCTGCCTCTTCAACCGCAACCACCTCCCTCACTTGGAGAGAGTGTTACACACAGGCCAGACAACCTGTTTCCTTCAACTCGATTTCCAACACAATTGGGCAACCACGAGGCTCCACATGAGCATACAATGGTCCACAAGCCATATGCAGTCAAGCACTGCGCAACCACAATAGTCCACTGGAAACACAGACACGGGCTTCCAAAAACCGGTGACAGACAGATGCTACAACATAACAAGGCTCAACAATTACAGGGCATTTGGTTTTCCCCAACCAACAATACAGGACAGACTCACGGCTCAGGTTTCGGGGATGCGTGAGGGTGTACAGAGATCCCACGTAGAGACTTAATGGTTCAGGTAAGGATTCCCTAGAAAAAACACCGAAACAAAGGTCGATCATGGACACCCGCGAATTTAGACGGAGGATGGAGAATGGGAGGTCGAACCCTCAACATTACTCATTTCCTGGGTTAAATTGCATGTGCTTGGGCTGACACATGCCATCCATGAAGCACGCTCCTCCCCCTTGGAGTCACTTGTCCTTCCGAGGAATTAGGATAAAACACAAATTTCACATGGTTTTGGAATAATAAAAAAATATTATTCTTAAGGACTTAAGCCCTCAAGATTATCCCCTCTTCCTACCTCTCAGCCCCCTCTCCCTTACCCATTTTGTGGAAGATTAGTCCCCCATCACTCTTTCTTCATGGTCAGTTTGGACGCATCGATGTGTATATTTTTATTAATGATTTTTTTCATAATTACATATACAAAACAGGCTCGTGGCCTTAGCATCCTAGGCTCTCTGGCCTAATCACAACATAATCCTCTTAGTTGATTATAACTTGGCTCAGTAACCTATCAAATATGTTTACAATTCATAATTACAATTGGGGCTCTACAGGGGGATATTACAATCCCCTCCCCTTATTTTTTCACTGTTCTCAGTGCAACTCTTTACACAACATCAACAAGATTTCCAAAATATTCAAAAAGATATAGGTATTCTTCCCACATAGCATCCTCATGCTCCCATGTCACGTCCTTAGGACCGTACCAGGTCCACTGGACCTTTACAATCCCTATGGCTCAATTAGAGTTTGTTTGCTCTTTCGGTCCAATATGTGCACCGTATGCACTTGCAAGACACCTTCTTGCTCCACCTGAATCACATTCCAATTGATTACATGATTAGCATCATGTATATATATTTCTTAAGTAGTGAAATATGAAACACATTATGTACAGTCATGGATGTAGTAATGAAAGCATATATGCAATGTATATATATGTATATACAGACAATTTTAATATCATTATAACCTGTATACAACATACACAACATACAATAAATAGAGAATTGTACTTACCTTTTGATTGAGAAGACCTTCCACCCTTGAGTAGGGCTATGAATCCATCAGGGCAATGGATTCCCAAGATATCCACGGTCCACAATCCTTATCCACATGGTCTAGGCCAAGGTACCAAACCTCAGCAGCACTCCAACCAATGGTCTCTCATTCCCCACATGCCTGTCCCACCCTAGGAGTGTACACATTTACTGTCATACAGTCCATCGGCTACTACACCTCCCTTTCCTTGGGCTTCAACAACAGGCCAGACCGGAAGTCTCAGAGCACCATGGCTCGAGGAGTTCCAACTACCCTCAGAGGTCTCCAATCAACACCTTCCCGAGCTACTCTTTGTAGTCAACATTCTAAATTTTATCAACATCATCTCATCTACATCACCCACATACAGTTATCATGAGAAAACATAAAATAATTCATTTAGGAACTCCAACTTAGTTCAAAAAGGAATTCAATTTTTTTTTTTTTCAAAACATGAAATTTTGTTTCATATTTCATCTTGGTTGTTGCCATATTATGAATGCAACCATCCTTGTGATTTTCCATAGACACCAAACTGCATACCATTTTCCTGCAATACTTCATCTTGCATATTTCCAACAATTTGTCAGTATTTCTTGTACATCATAATTCAATTGCAATAAGTACAAAATCTTATGCAGTGGTCTTAGAATTCCCTACAATTAGCAATTCAATCACAATTACTCAACAATTACTAAACTAGAATGACTCATCATTATATGCATATGCATGCAACAACATCACCAACAACACTTGAAAACATGCAAGCATTCTTTCCTTTGACTGACCCAATCAAGTCATAACATACTTGTTGCCACAGAAATTGCAGCAACTTCTTTCTCCCTATAAAACTTTTCCTTGTTGATCCCAGAAGTCTACAATTTTTCCCGAATTCCTGAATCTTCTTGTGCTCTCCACTGTAATCACTGTGCATGATTATTCCTGCCCCTAGCACTTTCGACGTAGTTCCCCCACCTCATTGGGGTCTGCTAACCTCCTGGTCAATGGATCTTCATCTCTCAGAGCTGGAGCAGCTCTTTGGGTCCTTACTAGAACCTCCACGAAACAAATCCATAGGCCTTTCATGAAACCTTACCCACGCGATCTAGCGGTGGGTGCAAGATTCCTCTACATGACCACTGGCTATGGCTATGCACCTATTCGAAAGGTGTTTAGAGATTTCTCATACCGAGTGTTTCTATATGAGTCACCCTCGACTCTCTCTATCCCCGAAATCCAAAATAAGAGTCTAGAGTGTGCTAGCTCTTCTCTTAACTTCCACTGGCGTGACCTCTAGCTAGGACTTGGGGCCCAACTTCCGAGTGCTATGGGAATTTACCCTTTGTGAACTTCGAGGATTATCTCTCCTCCTTTCTCCCAAGTTCCAAACTCCTGAACCCCGTTCGCCTCAGATCAATGGTCCACAACTTTCTGGGTTCGACGATCCAAATCAATTCCTCGCGAATTGACAATTCACGTTTCAGGGTTTTGAAAAGAAGTTCCCCTCTTTTCTTCCAATCTCTAGTTTTCCAAAATGAGTCAGATCCAATGACTCACAGCTCCTCATAATCCAACTATCTGGATCCTTTCTCGTGAATCGGGACTTCGCAGTTCGCAAAATCAGAAAAAAGTTCTCTTCCCCTTTCCAACTTTCGACTTCACAAAATTCAAGTGCATCAGATCAACAACTCACACTTGCCATGATTCAATGGTCTATATCTCTCCTCGCAAATCAAATGTTTTCATTTCAGGATTTTCGAGAGAAACTTCCTCCGTTCTTCCAACTCATGATTTTCGATTTCCAGATGAAAAGAATCAACGGTTCGATCTTCCTTGAGATCGACAGTTTGCTACCTCTCCTGAGTTTTCGATTGTTGAATGACTCTCATCGTTATCCTACTCATAGTTTATTTTGATCTAATGACACATGGCTATCGACACTTCTCCCTCCAAGGATTCCTACTGTCTGTTCAGGTTCTCAATGACTTCTTTCCAAATATCTTGGCATCAATTCTTCTAGACTTGACTTCCTCCCTAACTTGAAGGATTTCGAATATTTCGAAGGCTTCAATGGTGTTTTCCCTCTTGAGCTTATGTTAATGAAATTTTAACTTCACCCTGGCGCACACTTGTGCTCTTCATGCGAACTTGCACTATTTCTCCCTGCGATTTAGCTTACTCAGTCTCAAAGGGACTTGACCCTTATGTGTTTTCCAAAAGACTTTCTGGTGCCCTCCTGGAACACTCTACACTCGTCTCCTTGAGTCCTTCGAACTTAAAACAAGTTCCCTCTGAATGCACTCCTTGCCCTTGATATGCACACTCTGCATGCAAAATTTCTACGCTATCTCTTCTGAGCTTCATTTTATGAATTGGAAGCATTATGTGTCTCTTCCATTTCTTTGCACTTTGTGGAAATTCTAATCAGTTCTGGCACTCATAAAACTTATGCAATCACAATGTGCAGACAACTAAAATTTGTCAGGCCATCTCTTCTTAACAAAATCCACACATTCAAAACCAATCTGATTTAAGAAAATGTTTTGATTTCATGAATTTTCCAAGCTCTTCTTGGCTCTGTAACTTTTGAATGATAGCCCCCTCTTTCTTAGTCCCTAACCCATGTGATCAAGGGTCGTGACCAAACGCTAGACCACTAGGTTCTACCCGGATTTTCGGCCTTCAGAAAGTTTTAAGGCACACACAACTATCTCCTGGAGTTCCGATTACTGAATTCATGAAATTGGGTGGATCAACGGTCCATGTTTACTCATCCTCCAAATGCTAAAATCCACTGTGGTCTTTCCGTCATCAAGGTTTTTGGTATTTCAGGACTCAGAGTTTCGGGGTTTCAGACTTGTAGGCTCCCACACTCACTTCCCTCTCCAACTCCCAACTTTTGAACTTTCGACCTTTCTAGCCTCCAGGCCCACAGAACAGTTGTCACCAACCATAGTGGTGACATGCGGTGTACTTAAGAAGGTCCTGTTACCTCAGGTGACACCGTCCGAGCCTACTGTGTCTTATTTTTCTTCGGGGCCCACTAGCACATGGCACAGATCCCATGGGTCCACATCCATCAAAGTGGCATCAACTCGACCCACTACTTTGGCTCTTCCAAATTTTGTGATTTCGGGCTTCGGGAGTTTGCACATTAGCACATCCCACTTCTGATCGACCTATGTTTCGGTGTTTGTTCTAGGGAATCCTTACTTGAATCGTTAAGTCTCTGCGTGGGATCTCTCTACACTCTCACGCATCCCCAAAACCTGAGTCGTGAGTCTGTCCTATATTTTTGGTTGGGGAAAACTGAATTCCCCATAATTGTTGAGCCTTGTTATGCTGTAGCATCTTTCTGTCACCAGTTTTGGGAAGCCAGTGTATGTGTTTCTAGTGGACAGTTGTGGTCATGTAGTGCTTGACTGCATGTGTCTTGCGAACCATTTTATGTTCATGTGGAGCCTCGTGGTTGCACGACTGTGTTGGAAATCGAGTTGAAAGAAACAGGTTGTCTGGCCTGTGTGTAACACTCTCTCCAGGTGAGGGAGGTGGTTGCGGTTGAAGAGGTAGGTTTCCAATATTGTGAGCGACTCTCTCCAAGTGAGAGAGTGCACGGAGGAAGTGAGAACTCTTGGAAGGGGTCATGTAGCTGCCACAGAGCTCAGAGACTTCCGGTCCAGTCTGTTGCTGAAGCCCAAGGCAAGGGAGGTTAGCAGCCAAAGGATTGTCCAGGTGATAGTGAAGGTGTATACTCCTGGGGTGGGATAGGCATGTGGGGAATGAGGGTCTGTGAGTAGTGGGCATAAGTGACTCCTGGGAGAGAATCCTTCCTCTGTAACTGTGTGTCTTCCCATTGACCTTTCCTAGCCTAGGATTCCCTATCTGGTGGAGCTTAGTCCTAGCT
>JZKD02S0413973.1:508278-532178 GCA_000966675.3 Picea glauca
ACAGTATGGTATCAGAGCATAGTTTCAACGTTGAGCCTGGATGGGCCAGATAAGTGGTCTTTGGACCTAGGTTTTGAGAATAAATTGTGTCTGGAGGACTAATTTCATACCTCAAAATGTTTTTGAGTGTCAACGGACTACTTGACCATGTTACAAAGCCCAGGAAGTGTAGCGGTATTATAAAACTGCAGCCGATGTGGTATATGGCCATAGGGAGAGAGAGAACTTCGGACCATAAGTGTTGGATCAAGTAGATGAAGGTTCAGAAGGAGGGTACCAAGTCATTGGCCAGAAGTCCTTGAGAAGAAGAGTTGGACGATCAAAATTCTCTGTGGATAACTCACGAAATCGTGAGGGTCGTAAGATGGCCATAAGTTGCAAGGTGGTTAGTGGATGGAGAAACTCGCCACCCTAGGATCCAGAATAAACATGGGGGATGTTACAGAAAGGATGGATTAGAGGTCTTGCGGCACCGAGGATGTCTATGTTGCTTGTATGGCATGGAGTTGGGAAATAACACTAGAATGACCTTTTTTGAGCAGCTTTTCCATGCGATGGGAACTAATGATCTCAGGTGAACCGATGATTATGCCTTGGAACTTATATTGTTGGCCCTCCTGGTCGAATTGCATGGTTAATTCCTTAAAATCCATGAGAATGGGACCCAACGTCCTTGGCCAATTTTCACCCAACACAATGTCACAACCACCCATGTTGATAGCAAACATATGAGATTTGAGGTGGTAGTCACCAATTTGGAGACACACATTTTCACAATGCCCTCCATATTTCATGGAGCCACCATTGGCAATCATGATTTGGAAATTATTGACGACATGGATGTAGCAATGAGTTTCTTGGGAAATGCGATGATGAATAAAATTATGGGTGCTTCCACAATCAACCATAATTATGACCTTCCTATGCTTGATTGAATCGATGAGCTTGAGGGTTTGGGGAGTAGAGAAGCCAGTGAGAGCATTTAGGGAAATGCCCAGTTCTACTTCGGGAGGATCTGAGGGAGGGGTTATGTTAGTGGTTTTAGGTGACTCAGACACAAGGGGAGTTTCAAAATCCTCTTCCAAAATATCCTTTGAGATGGCCATAAAAATATTTTGTTCCTTACACTTGTGGCCTGGGAAATATTTTTCATCACAATTATAACAAAGGCCTTTGAGTTGGCGTTCATCCATTTCAGCTCTAGTCAATTTTTGGATCTTTAGTGGAGTGGAGGGAGTAGTGGGATTTACTGGTTTAGTGCGAGGGATAAAGAAGGGTTTACAGTTTTGAGAAGATACAAACTATTG
This sequence comes from Picea glauca, assembly GCA_000966675.3. Lineage (NCBI taxonomy): Eukaryota > Viridiplantae > Streptophyta > Pinopsida > Pinales > Pinaceae > Picea > Picea glauca. The sequence goes on from JZKD02S0413973.1 coordinate 509,586, forward strand.
TGCTTATTTATCTCTTTTAGTAGCCTCCACCCAACTCTGAGGCTGATCCATGAGGACATGGGTCCAAATCTCATCCTTGAGGCCACTGATAAAACACTCTTATAAAAAAGCATCAGACATGCCCTTTGTTCGAAAATCCAGGCGCTCAAAAGAAGCTATAAAGTCTTCCACTGTTCTTGATTGTTTCAACTTTTTCAAACGGCCCAAATGGTTGGTGTCAGTGTGTTATTGGGTAAATCAGTAGATGCAAACATGAAATGATCCCCCTAGATCCACCTGGATCTAGAATAAATCGAGACGGAACAAGACACTTTCCCTAAGTTGCAATCATTGAGTTTACTATCCAAAGAGGAATAGATAGCATACCTTATGAATCGCTTCCTTATATATTTGTTGTCCCTGCTTCACTCTAGTGCTCTTGTAGAATTAGATCTGTGATTAAAAAAAACCAACCGACGTGAAATCCATAATAGTAGAACTCAATGAAAACCTAAACATGTGATCAAGGAATCATGTAATAAAATACTAATCATTTTATGGGAAGGAGATGTGTCACTGTATTATATTAATGAAAAGTGAAAGATACAATCGAATTGTCTTGAAGTTGCAAGTTCCCTTTTAGTGGTCCTTCATCCTAACACACACATACACTTTCTCCGAAATTCACATGAAGATGATCCACAAAATCTTGATGGATGAATGGAGGCCTCAAGAATCACTAAGAATAGGATTCTTCACGCAATCTTCAACCTATTCTCTCACCATTTCTCTGCTTGATCTTGGTCAATTGTGCTTAAAATTTTCCATGAGAAGCCCATGATTATATAGGAGAAGGTGAAGTTGTTGAAAGGATGAGGATGATCCCACCAAATTAGAGAAACCAGTAGGATCACAACCATATGGATGCCACCTCACATTCTAGAAGATTCCCCTTCTAAAAACTTCATGAAACCTATTTCCTCTTTTAGCTTTGGAATGTCGCTGCACCTTGCCTATATAGCATCCTGCGGAAATCCCATGGGCCAACTATAGGGAAGACTGCGGAAATGATAGATTTCTACACTGTGTAGTATGGGCAGCCCACGAACCCTTTCTAAAAAGCATCTTTGTAGAGGAGGAAAGAAGTTGCTCTTCTCAGGAAAAAGTCATGTTGGGAGCATGAACACATGTCTATGATATCATCATTAGAATGGCCAAAATAATGTGTAATAGAATTCCCCCCAAAGTATGAGGCTATAACTCGTGATAGCCAAAATGCTTTGTAAAAATGAGTGTGTGTGTCAGGAATGAGGAGCACACCAATTAGGAACCTACAAACAATCAAGCATTCGCATAATATTACACCATGTCTGAAATAGGAATTCCCATGTTCAGATTATAAATGATTGAAATCATAAATGTAAGTCATGGCCACCAATTATACACTATGGATCCATGCCATCAAGATTCTACATAGCCACTAGGAATACACTGTGGATCTATGTATTTGAAAAATCAGATACAGACATAGCCACGAGATATACAAAGTGGATCTATGTGCCAAATCAAACCATAAATAATCCGTCACAACCTGGATAAAAAATTATGAGGTCCAGGGTCTTCAATCCCGTCGTCCATTAGTACGAATCTATCCATGTGAATACAAGTTCTAAAGTCAAACATGGTCAGAAACCACTTGATTACTGGTCATTAATGAAAACCGTTAACAAGTGAAAGGGAAATAACCATTGATGTCAATGACCCCCAAGGTATGATAGTACAATCTAATGAGTGAGAATAAATGAGTTGAGGTCGAACACTCGATGGAATATTTTGATCAGGGATCAATGATGTAAATCCACTGTTGAAAGCGAAGAAACCTGCCATTGAGGCATGCAGGATCCAAGGCACTAAATAGTTTCTAAGTCTTGTTCCTAGATAATGAGCTGAAGTCGAAAGGAAAAGACTCATCACAGGAGGGAGTTGATGTATCCCCCATCAAATGACATGAAACATGTAACAGATTTAGTGTAAAGAAAAGTAGAAAATTGATTTGGAATGGACACAAGGAAGGCCGACATGATAGGAATGAACAATTGCAGATGGCCGACTCAATAGATGGCTTGGTTGAACTTCTCTTGAAGATATGGATGGCACGACACTAGGCTTAGAAGCATTGACCCAAAGATGACCCACGATATGAACATGCAGAAAGTCAGATGAGAGGCAAATGGATTTCCCAGCCTAGATTCAAATGATAAAGGGGGTTCCATGTTCAAGAGAGAAACTTACTACCATTAACACAAATATAGAGATACATCTCTTTCCCAAATTTCCCCTCACCATTTTTGGCGAGTACCTCTTTATTTTTACGCAAGCTTGAAGAGGATAACATATGCTTGTTGATGTAAGCTCATCCTTCGGATGAGTCCCTCAGAGTATTTTTAACGAACCCTAGGATGGAGTGGTTCGGTCCCATATGGGTCTATCGATGTTTGTTTAACAAGTCCAAAGATAGAAAACTCAAAGGTTTTTCATGTTTATAGAGTTTGGAAAAACACTTAAAAGAGAACTCTCTCTATTCCTTTTTCGTAAAGTAGTTCGACAGGACCGAAAAAGTGATAAATTATCTCCCGTTGAACATTTTATTCAAATACTTTTACGAGTGTGAAAAGAACAAGGTCGCTCGACGATCTTTTAGTTTTTAAGGAGTGCGAAAAGAGCTTAAATATTACTCTGTAAGTTTTGTTATTTTCATGTTACCATGACGAGTACGAAAATATGACAAAATTATACTCGGTTTCGTTCTCATCATTTTTTGAGCACGAGAACAAACAAAGACTAAGCTCGAGGTTTTTCTAAAAAAACCCTAAAAAATAATTGTACATGTGACGAAAAAGACAAACAAATCGCAAAAAGTGTCTGTACTCCATTGTTCGGAACCCTAGCCTACTCATCTGCAAGAAACAACACTCACGAGACCATTAGGTTTTTGAGAAAATATATTTAAATAATATAAAATATATTTAGAAAAAGTAAAAAATGATATAAATAGAGGTAAGAGCTCATTTTCACTATTTCATTCGTATTTGATCAAAAACTTTGTCCAAAAGCCCTTTTTCACCTCATATTTCGACGCTCGATTGTGTAGATCATGAGCGATCATTCAATGAATGTCTTACGTGAAAATAGTAAGTGCCTCATCCTCTTCCTTTGTAATGGTTTAAAATTCATTTTAATCGGTTAAAAGATGAATTTTGGGGTGAATTTTTGGACCATGGGTGCGCGCTAGGGCCGTCGTAGGTGCCCTATATCGGGGCCTGCAGAAATCAAAGATTTATGCAGGTGCCTGACGGTTCACCTGCGAAAACCCTGCTCTGTAACCAAGGCCTAGTCGCGACAACATAAAACCCTAAAGAAAAAGATACGGTGGACCAAAAAGAATTTCAAATTATGATAACTGAAGGTGCTAACTCCCTTCTTTCCATTCCCATGCAGGTATCTTGATTGAAAAAATGTTGGAGTGGAGAGAAAGAGAGGATGAAGATGATGATGCAATGGATTTGAATGATCCGAGAACCATAAATTCCCTAAGACAATGTGGTCTATTAAAATTCTTCAAGATCCAGGGCATGAGAGCCCAATTGAGACTGTTGGAATATTTGGTCCGAATGTGAGATGTGGACCAACAAGTATTCCATGTGGGTCTTCATGTTCTCTTTTTTGACATCAAATACATTTACTTCTTGAAAGGGATGTCTCGTTGTGGGGTGCAAGTGACCTTAATAGGAGGTCCAGGTGGGGGTTTACCGATGAGTGAATACATTAGACTCTATTGTGAACCTGGAGCCGAACGACGCAAGGGTAGGGTGGCTATCAGAGGGGTTAGCTATTTGAACTTGAGAACCATATTATTCACCATTTCATGGATGGAAGGGAGTGCTTCTCCACACATGGATTTGCAGATCTATTTTCAGTATACGATAGAATGCACAGAACCTTGTGTGTTCAATTGGTATGATGGGTTTCTCCATAGCATGAAGAGCCAGTTGAAGAAGAGCAAGAACGGGGATCTAAAACAGTTTGGGTATGGATCCATTTTGGTATCTTTCTTCCTAGAAATATTCCATCACTTTCGCTTACAGGTAGATTGGAATAAACCAACGCCATGAGATCTGCGGATGAAGCAGTGGTGTGATCTCATGTTCCGACATGTGGCAGGCCCTATTATTAGATATAATGACACATTTTTTGATTGGTTGGAGCCTTAGATCTTGATGATTGATGACTATGCATTTGTTAGGATGGATTTCCGCAATGATCTTGACTTAGTGTTACCTGAGGGTTCTCAGTGGGGGGAACTAGGTGAGAAAGAATTTTTGCTTTTATAATGTTTTTGTAAATGTTTTCAAAATATTAAATGTTTTTATATGTTTTTCAATCCAATAAATAACCAAAACATCTCGACCATGCATATGTAGGGCCATTCAGGCCTCCGAGTACATCCCCTATCCAGAGGCGAGGGGAAGTGACAGTAGTCGTAGGATGGGATGTAGATGACTACGAAGAAATCGAACAAAATCTAGAGGGTTTGACTGCAGGGATCCCAGATATGTCCATCGACGAGGTCCCGAGGTGTTTCCATCACCATACCGTAGGTGTGGCTGGTCCATTGAGATGATTTCTCCGTAGGGTAGCACAATTAGTAGTGTGTTACCGAGAGAAACATCCATGATGGCATTTCTGTAGAAGCTATGCACTTCATTTTTGATATTTTGGTCTTCGGACAAAAAACAATCTTTTTGTAAAAATGTTTTGATCGTTATATATATATACATGAGAATTCTACTGGATTATTTTGTTTTGTATAATACATGTTATGTGTGATTGGATTTATAAATGTCCCAGATGTCTATCTAACGCATAATTATCTAATGCATCAGTTAATGTATTTAGACATCTAGGAATGTGTTGATACTCGATATAATTAAAATAACGTTCCAAGAGGTGAATTCGTAAATATACCCGTAACAAAGTAGGACTTTGAATAGCATAGACATTACTTAACTGTAGCACCACTAGCTTTGAATCAAGTCGCATAACTAGACGAGGAATCCCAAGTAAGATAATATCAATCAACAATTCAAGAACGACGCTATACTCTGCTATATTATTGGTTGCACGGTTGAGGCAAACACCATGTAGACTGATAAGTTCATTTGTTGATGAATAGATTGCCCATGCAGCAGAATATAGGTCATGAGTGCTATGACTAGAACCATCAGCGAAGCCAAGGTAGGGTAATTAAAACTACGACATCTGAAAACCAAGAACAACACAAGATAAGCAGTCGAGGGTAGAAACCGAATAATGAGAAAAACGCACAAAGGTAGCACATAACAATATGATATAGTAAAATACAAGCACTCATGCCAAGATAGCCTAAGAATAGTACTTCTTCAAGTAAATCCCATTTTTGGGTTCACTCAAAGGAATGCCATCGTAATCTACTAACTCGTAAGCTTCCTTCTCCAACACTCGTTTGACGATATAAGGGCCTTGCCACATAGCTTCAAATTTTCTAGCACCTAGCAAATCACGATCTTTTTCATAGAGGAGAACTAGATCACCCTCAGATAAAATAGGTGGCTTGACATGTTTGTCATATTGGGCCTTGATGTGTTTCTTATGGGTTTCAATAACTAGGGTGGCATCTTGATGGGCTTCATTTAATTGCATCAGATACAACATGCGTTCTTCTTCAACAGAGGTGTTTGGGAGAATTTCAACGACTAGTTTTAACAATGGAATTTCACATTCAATCGATAGGATAGATTCTATACCATACACTAATTGGAAAGGTGTAAACCCCATGGCAGACTTCACGGACGTCCAATAGGCCCATAATGCTGAGAAAAATGTTGTGTGCCAACTTGTTTTGTGAATTCCTGTAATCCGTTAAAGCATGGTGATAAGAACCTCGTTGATTTCTTCGAATTGGCCATTAGCCTGAGGATAGTAGGGGGTTGATTTTTCATGTCGAAGACACAATTTTTTTGTAAGATCAGACATCATGAAGTTCTGAAAGTGGATACCATGATCAATGATGATAGACGGTGGGATTCCAAATCGTGCAATGATTTGATTGAAAATGAAAAGTGTTGTAGTTTTTCCAATGTTGTCAAATGTAGGCATCGCCTCGGCCCATTTAGTGAAATAATCCAAGGCTACAATAATGTATCCATGCTCCCCAACGGAGTCTCCAATTGTTTTATTGGGTAAATTGATAGATACGGACATGAATTGATCCCCCTAGATCCACCTGGACCTAGAACAAATCGAGACGGAACAAGACGCTTTCCCTAAGTTTCAATCATTGAGTTTACTATCCAAAGAGGAATAGATAACATACCTTATGAATCTCTTCCTTATATATTTGTTGTCCCTGCTTCATTCCAGCACTCTTGTAGAATCAGATCTGTGATAACACAAACCAACCTACATGAAAGAAATAATAGTAGAAATCAATGACAACCTAAACATGTGATCAAGGAATCATGTAATAAAATACTAATCATTTTATGGGAAAGAGACGTGTCACTGTATTATATTAATGAAAAGTGAAAGATACAATTGAATTGCCTTGAAGTTGCAAGTTCCTTTTTAGTGTTCCTTTGTCCTAACACACACATACACTTTCTCTGAAATTCACATGAAGATGATCCACAAAATATTGATGGATGAATGGAGGCCTCAAGCATCACTAAGAATATGATTCTTCACGCAATCTTCAACCTATTCTCTCACCAATTCTCTACTTGATCTTGGTGAACTGTACTTAACATTTTCCATGAAAAGCCCATGATTATATAGAATAAGGTGAAGTGGTTGAAAGGATGAGGATGATCCCACCAAATCAGAGAAACTAGTAGGATCACAACCATACGGATGTCACCTTACATTCTAGAAGATTCCCCTTCTAGAAATTTCATGAAACCTCTTTCCTCTTTTAGCTTTGGAACACCACCGCACCTTGCCTATATAGATGCCTACGGAAATCCCGCGGGCGAACTATAGGGAAGCCTATGGAAATGATGGATTTCCACACTGTGTAGTATGGGAAACCTACGGACCCTTTCAAAAAAGAAGCTTTGTAGAGGAGGAAAGAAGTTTCTCTTCTCAGGAAAAAGTCATGTTGGGAGCCTAAACACATGTCTGTGATATCATCATTAGAATGACCAAAATAATGTGTAACACTGTGTCAAAGCGTTCATAAATCTTTGCCACAAATTGTTTCCAAGCAATATACCCTTGATGGGAAGTTTTTCTCCAATTCCACCATTGCCAACGTTCTTGATCTAGATGGAGAACACCATACTGGAGTTTGGCCAAGTCATATGTAACGTTGTATAAAGAGAAATAATGTTCCATTTGGGCTACCCAACCAGTGGGATTTGAGCCATCAAATTTGGTCACATCCACCCGCAGAAGGCATAGGTAACTTGAAAGTGACGGTGTTGAAAGTTAGAGGAATGTTCAACTTTAGTATCTGAAGGTGGGTCAGATAAAGGGTTATCTGTAGCGATATGCATCTTGGTGCAGAGCATCAAAATGATAGATTCAATATGGGTATTTAGGTCTTGTTTGATTTCCTCCATTGAGGACTGCATCAATGTTTCACTTCTTGTTGGGTCTCGGTGAAATTAGATTGAAAGGTATTGAAGCGAGCTTCCAGGTCTTGGTTACGGATATGGGCCATGATGACGAGGAAATTGAAATGGGGTGGGTGGGTTCAAAATTTTTTCTGAAAAATGATATGCATGAATGTGATAAGGGTGAAGAGATTAATCCAATGGAATAGGTCTCAAATAATGGTGCAAAAATTTCCAGACTATTTTTTTTTAATACCTGTAGAGTTATACTCTGGTCTGAAGAATATTGCAGTAATGAAATGCCCAAATGCTTAACCAGGAAGAAATGTGTAGTTATTTGGCAACCTGAACAAAGTTCCACAACAAGAGATCTTGTATGTTTTAATTTGTTAATGTTTCTGTCCCTAAGGGTTAGGTATTCAAGGGTTCTACAGACAAGGGTTTTCCCTGTGCTACAACTCTCTGATATACATGCGGGGTCCAACAATAGTACTCGGCCCAATATCTTAGGGCACTAACTAAGGAGGATAGACTGTACCCTTAGCCATACTACCCGACTACCTAGGTACTAGAGAGTATCTTCTCGAGTGTTATTCTCGGTGGCACTATAGCAGTCAGGTGACCGATTAGTTTATCTAAAGAGGGCTTTAGGTAATATAGGTCGATCCATACACATGTGTTTTCTGATGCGCTACCACTCGAAGGGGTACCAACATGGGTTACAAGGGTGGCCAACGGATGTGAGCTTAAGTACCACTTGTATTTCTAGCGTGTATGAATCCCTCAATCATGGGTTTATGTGTGTCATGAAATATCTCTGTGGCTTAAAGACATCATAATACGTCTTTACCCTGGAAAAAAAAATTAACCCACACTTTCTGTCGAGGAAAGTGCTCTGATACCACTTGTAATATACTAGATATAAAAATTATGCAGAACATAAATTAAATTCTAGAAATGGAAGAATAACAACAATATAACCAGAACAATCACCACAATAGCACTGAAATGATATAAGAATAACAACATAAATATCACCTTGATTCTGAAAGTAATGTTCACAAGCCTCTTCGAGGGGGCAACTTCCAGTTGAGAAGAGATCTATTACAATAATATCCAAGATAGGGTTCTGATACCCTTGACTCCTATTTATACTAAATATTTCTATCGAAAGAAGCATCTAGAGGAAAATCCTTCTAGAAGAAAAAGCTTCTATTAGGTCTTCTTACATTCGACTTATTCTATTTTATTGAAAGCACTTATTAATATTGACCTTTATTACATCTGAATATATTGTTCTACCTATATGCGGGTTAGGACCCTAACATTATGAACTTTTTAGGTAGTCTTGAATCCCTACATAGCATCCAGGTAGATATTGGTGGCTGCCCATCTAGTCCAACCGACCTATTTTGACATTTTTCATCTCAGTACATATTTCTGTACTTCTGGGGCCATTTTGTGGCCCTTGACAACATTTTTTGGGGCTTTCCACAGTCATACTATTTATGGAGTAAAATTTTGACAACATAATGTGTATTTCTCGAAAATACCTTTCCAACAAGCTATTATATGCCTAAAACGAAGATCGTATGCAAAAGTTACGACCCCGAGAAGTTGATGTACTAACTTACCCCAACAGGGCCCACGTGACTTTTGGTGCTTCATCTCCTAATGTTAGGTTTTTGGATTCTAGGGTTTTTTCATTCATGTTTATTGTAAAAATGGCTTTAGAGCCTCATTGTATTCATATTCTTGTGATTGGGTGTATCCATCACATCTCTTCTTAGAGATAAAGTTGCCACCATTATAGCGAGTCTTGCACTCTATATTTTTACAGTCTCTGTACATTTATTTCATTAATAGAAATCATGTATTGTTGTATTTCTTTGTTTCTGGAAATATTTATGTGTATTTCATTGTAATATACCATCTTTCATTTCGTTCTGAAAATAATCCTGATCAGTGGTATCAGAGCAGGCTGCTCTTGATTGTTTTTCAATGCATGTCCCCGACGAGGTCCAAGTATAACAAGTTGGGTCTCGAGCTTATCTCTCTTGAGGAAAATCTCTCTCGCATTCCCAAGAAACCCTTCATGGAGGAAAAAAATAAAAATGATGGACCAGAAGAATCTATTAACCTGTTTATTGTGAAACCTCTCTCACGATAGAGGGACGAAATGATGGAGAATTTTTCCCACATCCTTCAATGCCTTCCGATAGAAACATGTGAATATTCATCAAGAAGCCACTTTGGAGGAACTTCTCCCTTCAAGGTACAAGTTAAATTTGATATTCCCGTATTTGAAGGTCAAATAGATGTACATGCCCTAGAAAAATGGTTAAATCTACTAGAAGGTTATTTCTCTTTTCACAATTTTTTCGATAGGGAAAACATCACCTTCACACTCTTGAATGCTCTCCCTCATGTCAAACATTGGTGGGGAAATTATTGTGAGAAAATTTTCATAAAGGAATCTGGAATATATGGGGCCGAGCCCACTTGGGATTTTTTTTTGGATGTGGTCAAGGAACAATATTACCTTGTTGATAACTATGAAGACCGGGGTATGAGATGGACCTGTTGAGGGGTCCTAAATCCCTTTAACTCAATAGTAGGAACCAAACCCGCCACTGAGGCCCAATTAGACTATGTATCATTTAATGGTGGAATGGTTCTCCGGATCTATGTGATCCGACCAATTAATTGATGGGCTTTACGTAGTGATTTACAGGATATATTCTCACGAAAAATCCTCCTTCAGTTTGAATGTTCTCTTTTTTTGTTTTTTATCTTATAGTTGGGTCTGATATAAGATATGTGCTGGTATAAACCAACTAGGTAACAAAGGGGGAAAAGTCATAACTACTGAAGAAGGCTGAGCTCGGGATAACCCCCACACTCCATCATGCAGACAATGATTCTTATACCTACAACAAGCCTAGTACTAATACATTAACCTGTTGGTGTTCCAATTATTGACTGAGATGCAATTATCAGAAGAAAACATACATGCAATAAACAACGACAAGACAAATAGTTTCCTTAGATCTAATCATTAATCACACTTACTTTCCATCATTAGAGACAAGAACTATAAAAATATTGAATTAGATAACTTATAAATAGATTCAGAGGCTCTTACTCATTACAACATCCATTCATGAGATAAAGTCAGAAATAATTCTTCCTTAAATCCAATCACACACGCTTTTGATGAAAAACAAAAACTTGTCTTTGGTCCTAAACAAGACTTCTCAATTAAGGTAGCTCCGAAATAGTTCTTTACAAATAAACAAATGAGGGTCTTTGCAAAAACCATCGACCCTTTCTAACAGGTCGATGCTATTATTTATAACAAATTATTAACTAAAAATAACTATCAAAAGTGAAAGCTAAGTAAACAAAACATCGCCACATGGCACCTTCAATTATCAATCTTCTAAGAGTTATCAAATGGTTTCACTTGAGTGGATGACTCTTCTCATACTTTGACCATTTGACGAAAAGTTCTTCGCATGTGTTGACATACGAGAATCTGTGTTGGTCCATTGGGGCTTAAAGGATCTCCTTTATCTCTACTGCCCGTGCTTGATACTTGACTACTTTAACACTTAACTGTTGTAACATTGTTCAATATTTGATCGGGTTCTCCATGAACTGTTGCACTTGAAATGGCGCCATGCTCGCCACCTTTTCTATCTATGTAGTCCACAATGAGTCTTGTTCTATATGTAGTTTGACTATGTCATGAAAGTCGACAAAGTCCTTGGGTGTGTCGAATTCTGGGAGGTCGATGTCTCTCATCACCCAATTGATATTGGTCCAGCTCCTTTCGCAATCGAGCCATTTCTCTTGGATCTCCTGATGAGGTTCGTAGGCCATTTTCACCCATTATTCCATCGACTTCCTTATGTGGTCAATGTTGTTTTCCCTTAGTAACTGAATGTCATTCTCTTCAACGTCTCGGCCCTGTTGAACCACACTGATGTAATCGATACTTTCCACTTCTTGGTGGGTTTTTTCATACCATATTTTCATGTCCTTTCACGTTTCCATCACCATAAGAGTGTCTTCTTGGAAATCGGTTATCCCTGTAGTGAAAAGGTACCACTCATTCATGAATTTACTATAGGCATCTTGGAATTCGCTTCTCAAGAACATCGTGGCCTGTGTGGAGTCCTGATAATATTTCACCAAATGGATTAGATGATCCAAATTCTTCAGCACAAAGACCAACTCCTCTTCATATTTACTCTCTCTATCTAAGGTGGCATCTATGATTGCCATCCCTACACCGATAAGCTCATACGTCTTGGCATGTTCCGTGCTAATCAATTTTTCCTTTGTGGTGATGAGGATGGAGTTTTCCAGAGTAAGCCTCCTCTTTTTGGTGGTTCTCTTCATGATGGATTTCCTCTTTCAGTCATAGGTGATGGCTTGTATATTGGTGACCTCATCCACGGGTTCAGGGATTTTCTACTCTCGAAAACCAATTATCAAGTAAGAACCGAGCCTTCCCCCGATTCATCAAGTAAGTACCGAGTAGTTTTTCCAGGATGGGTTCTTGAACCTCTTATGTTTGTCCCGAAAGTTCGGCCTTTGGTTGTTTCTCATAGGGAGGTAAAGTACTGGCCAAGATTGATGAATCAGGGGAAGGCTCGGTACTTAACTGATAATTGGTTGTCAAGATGTCGATTTCTGGTTGTAGATTTCCTCCTTCTTGTTCACTCAATCCTAGCTCATCCTTCGGGCTGTCCACTTGGGTCCCTGGTGCATCAAGTAGCTTAGTATCTAAGACACTTTTTACCTCTTGTTCACTCTATGGAAGGCTTTGAATTGGAGCATTGAGAGGTGGGGAAGATACTTTCTCGGGTTCCTTTTCCTCTATAATCTATACCCGAGTCACCAGGGAAGCCTTCGAACTCTTCTCATCATCATAGATAGTTATTAAGTCATGTAATGGGTTTGGTGCACTTTCTCTCCCTGATTTCCTCACTATCTTAGGTTGGGCTGAAATTCCCCCTGGTGATTTGACCTGTGGCGTTGAAACTTCACGGTTATCTGACCCTGTGGTTTCTCGAATTTGTATTGGATCTGGGTTTCTTGTTCCTTCCTATATTTCGATTGGGTTTTTGATAGGAACCCTCATCATATCTATGAGATCTAAGTTGTTCTGCAACTTCTCAATGACTCTTTTTGACTATTCCATTAGGAGAAATCCCCTTGTCTATGCCTCTGGTGTAAACAAAAATTCTATTCTTTGCACCTTTGTTGCCCTTGTTGTTCTAATTTCTTCCCTGCCTTTGAGGGCCTCTTAAGCCGACTTCTCTATTGTTGTTTCATGTTCATCCATGGTCATGTCCTTGAACCTGGTCATTTTTCGGGTCAACCATCCTTTGCACCACCTCGTCCTAGTCCTAGGAATTCTCTGTGAATAATTCATCCTTGAACTTATCATGAGAATACAACTAGCAGGATGACACTTGTGAAGCATGTTGAACTTGCAGGACCAAGCCCTTTGGATCATGCTTGCGGAATCATCCTGTCAAAAACCTGAAATCGATTTGGCTCAGCCCTTCTTGTTTGTCTTGAGTCGTATCCTTTACCAAATGGAAACCTACATGAAAACCGTAGGGTATGAAAGCTCATTTCTTTTCTTTGACCAGGGTGGCGTTGTATACATAGAAGATGGTCTGATAACAAATTTCTCCCACGACGACCCAGTTTGGGATATGAGTTGGTAGGAGATGTGGTGATCCGGTGGCCCTGAACACTCTGATGTAGGTGGTGCATTTGTCCAAGTACCAATGGCCTATATTGAATATCATTTTCTTGGCTACCGCCGATAGCCTTGGGCATTCCTTCTTAAAAAGAATAAAATAAATACGGGCGATGAATTCATTGCAGATAAGGGAGTTGGATTTCTTGTACCTTTTTTCCCATAGCATGCTAAAGTAGACATGGACCGAGAGCTTTGCAACATGCCAACTCATATTCATGTCGGCGAGGACGTTCCTAGTGCACATGACATCGAGTAGGTACGAGGCCATGTAGAAAGTTGGTGCCTCTCCTTCCTTTGACATCTAATCTTGTTGCACACATATGCTTAGTTGTTTGGATATTATTTCTCCCCAGTTGAAGCTGCACCTGATGATTGCAACTATGTATTCCAAAGGCATCCAAGCTTACGAAAACTTGGAGCAATCCTTCTCTCCATATAGATGGTAGATGAGAGCCATAAAATATATGTATGGCTCTCTCAGGTTAATTGTATTGTACCATCCACTGCTCCGATTGGTGAATTTCTTATATTCCCTCCACCATGAGGCCATCAATCGACTGGTGTCATGGAGTTCATAGAACTTCACCATGAAGTCCATGTTGAGCCACTCCTCTGAGTCCCTGAGCTTGTAGTTTTTATGGACCTCTATCGAGGGGAAAAATTTGATGCACCCACCATTCTCATCGTTAATAAAACATTTCTTCTCATTCGTGTGGTCTATGAGCTACTTCAGGACCTTTATGTAGGGGAAATTTGGGGTTCTTCTTGCCACCATGTGTAAATATGACCGTCGGATGTTCAAGAACACCTAGTCATTGAGCACCCTTATGTATGGGTGGCTATGTTGGATATACTCCGGGTATTATTATATTTTAATCCCGTTGAAGAGATCTTCCCACTATGGGAGCACTACCTTGGATCTGATGCTTGCCTCTGTATCGCCAAAGGCCAAAGGCTGGATGGAAAATTTCTTTGTTGTTGTCTTGACGACAGGCTCTGGCCTAGGGACGTACTCCAATTGCCTCATGGTCCCTAAAGAATAACCTTCACCTATTTATGGTTCTTTTAGCTTTTCTTCTCTCGACAAGCATCTGGTGGTTGAATTTCTCGGCGGCATTGTTCCTGCAACTTGAGTAGAGTTTAGAGACGGTGTAAAAGACTAGACGAACACATATAAATCATAACCAACGAATTGACAGAATTGGATACATACCTCTAAAGCTTGTTAAACCTGGTTTTTTATAGTCACCAGGTCAATACAGTCTTCAAGTTGCTCATTTTTCTCCTTCAGATGCTCTAGAATTCTCTTATGCATAGAATGAATTTGTTCACAATAGTTCAAGAGATTTTAAACAGGGAAAATATTACCATGTCGCATCATCCATTCAATTCGAGTTATGAGTGAAATTTCAATAAATATGTCACCTAATATTTAGAACTTAAATTCATTGTGGGTCGACAACGGAGGCACAGGTGGTGAAGTGGTCTATTGGTGATTTTAATTTTTTTTTTTATTGGCGCACAAGGTAGAAACTAATGCGGGATTGGGTATTAATTAGCTCCTTAAATGTCCAAAATCCGATCGTATCTAACGATGAAAAAATCCCATCGTGTCGCTCTTTCAGTGGGTGAATTGGGGGTCGGGATTATGCTATGAAAAATTTCATTAATATCCTCTTGCAAAAGCTCCAACACCGAACAATCTTATCGTACAATGATGATGTGGCAAACCTGACTCAGAGGTGTGACTAGGGCCTAGGGAATTAGTAATGACTCGGGATAGAACTAGACCATACGACCCTCCTACCTGGTAAATACATGTGGCATTTGAGGCCAGTAACTTAATTCCCTCGTATTAATCAGAGTCGAGACTTCTCTTAAGCTATTCATTCTAAAGCCCAATCCTAGCTGGTCGATGCCAAAAAAGTGTTAAGGATCGGTGATCGATGATAAACCTACCCAAGTTCCCTCAGATTTTCTCCCTTGTAAAAGTCTCGATGCCAAAAATGCATTGGGGATCGATGATTGGGGATAAATTTATTGTTGTCAAAATGTTTTTTGCGATCCTTCTGGATTTTCCCTGATCCCAATAAATTATGTCAGGCGTTAGCTATCGACGCTTTCTTTTTGTTCTTTGCTAATGTCTATCCTCCTTGTATTTCACTGATGTTGAAGGGGATCGGTTATCTCTAGAACCTTTATGCGAAAAACTATGCAAACCAAAACTTCCTTCTTTTGATGCCGATGAGGATCTATGCTCGACAACTGTTGTTCTCCGAGTGGTTCCTTTACTTGCTTGAATTCTTTCTGACACTGGACCTAAGCATGTTAGGTGCAATGTTTGGCTACTGATTATTAATTCAGATGTTAAGGTCTTTTAGTCATGGGGTTTCACAAGTTCAAACAAACCTGAATAGTGTTGAACACATTGAATACACTGAGAGGGGGGGGGGGAGTGAACAATGTAAGGATCTTTTTCCCAAAACTTTCCCTTCACAAAAATCATTAGTCAACAATCACCATTTACTCATTACTTATTGATGTCATTTATAATCAGTAAAATGTGAATATATATTAGCAACATATATCAACAATATATCATCAACAAATCATCACCACAAGGAACACAAGGAACACAAGATGTATGTACAATTTTCTTTTTATTACGGACTACAATCCTTGGGTTATCAACAATAACTGAATAGAGTACAACTCTACAAGAACACCAACTCTATAATTCAAGAATCAACTTACACCCTCAACACCAACTGAGATGAGGTGACAATCCTCAACAAAGATAAATATTTCAACTGGTACACGACCTTTCAGTAGTGCAACATGTGTATGTATGCTCCATACTAGTAGTATAACTCGCGTATGTATGCGACCAGTCTATACTACAACCTACATATCACTTCTAAGAAACTAGGGTTTTCTTTTCATCACACAACATTCAATCACATTCTCTTCTATATTTCACTGTCCAATCTGACCCATCAAAAAACATCCAATCTCTCCAACAACTTACTCATGCTTCTCAACCATTCAATATCAATACTACTAATCAAGTATAAGCAACCAGTATACTATAGTTATCATATCAGTACTAAATCATAAGAGTGTTTCTCACTCCATCAACCAACACAAAAAACATCACAACAACCATACCAAGAACTCCTTAAGCATTCACCACACAACAAGCAAGAGTATCCATCAAGACAACAATGTAACCATACCAAAATTTCTATGGTAGATCTGAGCCCATAGAATGAAGATCTGGAACTTTCTTCAGTCTTCAAGAGCCTATCATCAGTTCAACCACAAGTCTTCATGACTTCATCCAATGTACACACCTTGTCCACATTCATCTTGTGTATGTACGCACCCTGGCTCACTACAACCCATGTACACCTCAAAAACTAGGGTTTTTGAACTTCCAAAACTTTTGTCGTCATGATCTCAGACTTAACAAAACTTTGATGCGTCCATGAGATCCTTTATGCACTTTTTCTCTCAGAATAGATCTTCAATACATGCTCAAGAGATACACAAGAGACACATTTACACAAGATACCCTTGCCTCTTATTTATACTTTCCAAGTATCTTCCTTAGAAGCATCTTCTAGGTCACTTAACCCACTTCTAGGTTACTTAACCTATTTTAAGGTTAACCACTTTCCATAGTTAGAATTTTCTCCATTTAAATGTTCCTCCTTGACTTTGTCACTTTTCTTTACCATTTAATAATATTTTCTTCTTTGCAAGATTCTTTGACTTCTTTGACCTTTTGGGGCTTCAAGCCTACATATGAGGGTCCTCCAACTTTGTAAGGCTATAACTCTCAAACCATGAGGAGTTATGTGACATTCCACATACCACCGGAAATGGAATGACAAGCACTATCCATCTAGGATAGTTCCACTTAAAAATTCACCGATCTTCATCTCATTATTCCACATATAATCATGGGTTATCTAACCATACTTCTCGGATAACTCAACTGTAAAGCATCTTCCCGTGAGGGATTTCATCATAAGGGGACCACTTTGGAGTTCATCCATTTGTACACCTTATCAACCATGATAAGACAACAATAATTCATCTTTACATCAATCAACATATTTGACATCAATCAACATCAATCATTTTACATCAAACCTTTGACCTTTGACATCATTCAATCATCCTTTGGCATCAACCAATTCCTTGACATCAATCAATCAATCATCCTTTGGCATCAATCAATCCCTTGACATCAATCAATAAATCATCCTTTAGCATCAATCAATCCCTTGACATCAATCCTTTGACATCAATTAATTAAACCTTTGGAATCAATGACAACATGATCCAACCATCTCCCCCTTTGGCATTGATGGAAATACCAAATTGATGTCAACACCAATCATTGATGTCAACATGTAGACAAGGCATGCTCTACATCAATAGTCATCAATCACATCAATGTTACTATCTCTCCACATCAATAATCATCAATCACATCAATGTGACTATCTCTCCCCCTTTGATATCAATGGAAAAGGGTCATTCTCCTCTTGGGGATGCTCCCTCAGCTTGAACTCTCCTTGGGGTTTCTCCACTTGCTTGAATTCCTTTTATCTTCCTTTAAATAATCTCTCCCATTTTGAATAAGGGATATCACTCTGATGTAATGTTGAATATACATCGCTCATACTTCCCCTGTGACCATCTCTCCCCGTAGAATTATGCCTATGATCTCTTTCTTCAAATATAGGGCTATTTTACCAAGTATGCATCTGATAAATATCTCCTCCTAGAATCATGGGAAGAAGAATGAATCCCCCTATGGGTATGTCTCCCCCTATCATTTCTGCAATATTAACAATATTCTACCACATGATGATCCTTGGACCTGTCCATGCATCAAACGCATGCCATACCAAACATCATGAAGAAAAAGATATGTCAATGAATGAACAAATACAACATGTACCAAAACATGTGCCAATAGTATACCAATCATATGCCTCCATCAACATGCCAACCATGTGCATCTACCAATGGTGTAATTTTATCCAAGTACTATCATCCAAACATATACCATCTATGAGTGTACCAAACGTGTACATCAACCATGCACCAATACCACAATAAAATGAATCCTCATACATGTATGCCAAATCCACCATAAAACATGTGCCAATCAAACTTCTAGTAGGTGCCTCTACCAATGTACTAGAAGTGTACCAATCATGCATTAACTATAGATCAAGCTATGACTCATCAATGATGTACAACATGATCACCTCGTCAACTCACCAACTACATGTCCCAATATGTAGTCCAACCATATTCCAAATGCATGCATCAAAACATGCTTCTAATAATACATCATAAGATATATCAATGAAACTCAAATATGTACTAGCCATGTACCCCAATAGATAAGCCTCAATCCTCCATTCACTACAACCAATACTAAGCATCCAACAATACATGTACTAGTGGTGTGCTTCAATAAATCAATGACATATCTAGCTAGAATCATCAGGATATATCACATAACCAAGGTACCATAACATCATTGTCATAACCAACATTGTTCTTCAACAAAAAATGCCTCAATACATACTCATGGGTTAGTTCCATGCATCCAAGATAGCCTTTCATTTTATATCATCACCTTAAATAATCCAATATGTAATCATGAAAACCTGCAACAAACAATGTCAGAACCTAAAACAAACTATGTCAGACCCTGCAACACAGAGTTATACTATTACATCAAGCTGCAACCCATGTGCATTGCCCCTTTTCCCAAGTCTTTACCACATATACGTGGCATGTTGCACAGACAACTCACATATGTAAGTGACCTATTAAAGGCTAGTATGCGTATGTACATGACTATTACCACTTTCACTCATGCATGCTTCAGTAGATGAAACACTTGAGCCTCCCTTAAGGCTTTGATTTTTCTCTGGTTGTTCAGTCTTCTTCACCCACTTATGAAGGTGTCCCTTCTTCTCAGAACTTGAGCTCTGAGCTTCCATCTTTTCAAAGATGTCTCCCTTCCTAACTTCATTCCTTCTTCTAGACATGCTATATGAAGTCCTCATCATGGAATTTCTTCTTATGTTCTAGAAATCCTGGGATTTGTGTCCAAATCCACTACAGATGTAGCATCTCATGCTATGACAGTGAAAAACAATGTGTCCTACTTGATCACATCTCCAACACCTTATGGTTTTATGAAATCTTCCATCATATCTCCTTGCATAAGATCTACATTCCAAATCTTTGTGACCATATTCACTACATGAATAACATTGACCATGGAAAACACTTTCATACCTTTTCTTTGGTGTCCATCCCTTTTGAGGTGTAAATATGGATTATTGATGTCTTCCTTGCTTTGTTATTTTGAAATTTTCTTTGCCTTGTGTAGATGGTTGATTTTCAACATTGTCTTCATCCTTTGAGAGTGAGGGACTTACCTCATGCTTCTTTGAGGTTCTTTCTTCAACATGTGTAGCTTCTCTCTTATATCCAAGACCTGATTTATCATTTAATGATCTTTGACTTTCCAAGAGCTCATTCAAGATTTGTGAGCTATTCAAGAATTTGTTTGACTTCTCTAAATCAACAACTTTAGATACTAACTTATGAGATGACTCTTCCTTTTCATTTATTTGATTCCTCAATAGTTTTTCTAGGTTCCTAACCCACATATAGGTAGAGAAATATATTTGGATGTAATAAAGGTCAATATTAATAAGGCCTTTCAATAAAATAGAATAAGGCGGATGTAAGAAGACCTAATAGAATATTCCACTTCTAGAAGGATCTTCCTCTAGATGCTTCTCTTGATATAAATATTTAGTATAAATAAGGGTCGAGGGTATGAAAAACCTAGCTGGGAGATTATTGTAACAGAGTGTTGCTCGACTGAAGGTTGCCCCCTCAAAGAGGCCCGTGAACATTTCTCCCTGAATCAAAGTGTTATTACTGTTGTTTTTCTTATATCATTTCTATGTTATTGTGGAGATTATGCTGGTTATATTACTATTATTCTTCCATATCTAGCATTTTATTTTTGTTCTACATACTTTTTATATCTGGTATATTACAAGTGGTATCAGAGAACTTTCCTTGGCAGAAATTGTGGGATTTTTTTTCCAGGGTAGAGACGTATTCCAACGTCTTTAAGCCATAGATATCTATCATTACGCGCATAAACCCACGGTTGAGGGATTCATACATGCAAGAAATATAAGTGGTTCTTAAGCACACATCTGTTGGCCACCCTTGTAACCCTTGTTGGTAACCCTTCGAGTGGTAGCGCATCAGACAACACCTGTGTATGGATCGACCTAGATTTCCTGAAGCCCTCTTTAGATAAACCGATCAGCCGCCTGATTGCTATAGTGCCACCGAGAACAAAACTTGGGAAGATACTCTCTAGTACCTGGGTAGTCGGGTAGTATGGATAAGGGTACAGTCTATCCTCCTTAGTTAGTGCCCTGAGATATTGGGATGAGTACTATTGTTGGACCCCGCACATATATCAGAGAGTTATAGGATAGGGAAAACCCTTGTCTGTAGAACCCTTGAATACCTAACCCTTGGGGGACAGAAACATGAACAAATTAAAAAAGACAAGATCTGTTGCCGTGCAACTATGTTCGGGTTGCCAAATCACTACACTTTTCTTACTGGTTAAACATTTGGGGATTTCATCACTGAAGTATTCTTCAGACCAGAGTATAACTCCATAGGTGTAAAAAAAAAAAAAAAGTCTGGAAATTTTTTCACCATTATTTGAGACCTATTCCATTGGATTCATCTCTTCTCCCTTATCACATTCATCCATATCATGTTTCGGAAAAAAATTTGACCTTGCCCGTCCCTTTTCAGTTCACCCATCCTCATGGCCGATACCCGTAGCCAAGACCTGAAAGCTCGCTTCAACACCTTGCAATCTGGTCTCCTCGAGACCCAAAAAGAAGTGAAACAACTTAGTGCTAATGTTGCCTCCATAGATACATCCTTCAATACAACCACACAATCCTCAATGGAGGAAGTCAAACAAAAATTGACCACCCAGCTTGAATCTGTCTTTGCATCACTCTACACCAAACTGAAGATCCCTACAGATGACCCTTTCTCTGATGGACCTCCAAAGACTGAAGGTGAACATTCCTCCCATTCCCATACCTTTCAGCACCATCACTTTCAACGTGACCTACGCCTTCTACGGGTGGATGTGACCAAATTTGATGGCTCGNACCCCACTGGTTGGGTAACCCAAATGGAACATTATTTCTCTTTATACGACATTACATATGACTTGGCCAAACTCTGGTATGGTTTTCTCCATCTAGATCAAGAACGTTGGCAATGGTGGCAATGGATAAAAACTTCCTATCAAGGGTATATTGCTTGGACCCAATTTGTGACTGAGATTTATGAACGCTTTGACACTGACACCAACCATTTGGGCCATTTGACAAAGTTGAAACAATCAGGGACCATAGAAGACTTCATAGCTGCCTTTGAGCACCTAGATTTTCGAACAGAGGGCATGACCGATGCTTTCTTTCAAGAGTGTTTTATCAGTGGCCTCAAGGATGAGATTTGGGCCCATGTCCTCATGGATCGACCTTCGAGTTGGGTGGAGGCTACTAAAAGAGATAAAGAAGCACAACAGGTTGTATCCTCTCAAAACCGTAAACCCTTCTTTATCCCTCACCCTAAACCAGTTAATCCCACTACTCCCTCCACCCCATTAAAGGTCTAAAAATTGACAAGGGCTGAAATGGCTTAATGCCAACTCAAAGGCCTTTGTTATAATTTTGATGACAAATATTTCCCGGGCCACAAGTTTAAGGAACAAAATGTTTTTATGGCCATCTCTAAGGATATTTTGGAAGAGGATGTTGAAACTCTCCTTGTGTCTGAGTCACCTGAAATCACTGACATAACCCCTCCCTTAGATCCTCCCGAAGTGGAACCAGTCATTTCCCTCAATGCTCTCACTGACTTCTCTGCTCCCCAAAACCTCAAGTTAATCGGTTACATCAAGAATTGGAAGGTCATCATTCTGGTTGATAGTGGAAGCACCCATAATTTTATTCATCACTGCATTGCCCAAGAAACTCATTGCTACATCCATGACGTCAACAATTTCCAAAT
>JZKD02S0413973.1:546781-566603 GCA_000966675.3 Picea glauca
ATGATTTGGGGAAGGCCCCTAGCCTTCTTAAAAGTGATTTCATGCATATTGTAATCTGCACCACACTTAGTTCCCTCTTCATATAAAGGGATTAGTCAAAACACATAGGCACTTAAGGGATTTGAAATCATTATTTCCTCTTTTTCTCTCATTTTTCCACATGGATGGCTTGCTTTGACTAAAAGTATAAGTTGGAATCATTTGTAATCACATAAAACTTGGATTGGGACTAGAAGTTGGATAAAAATCATTTAGTATGCTTTTCTCTCGCGATTCCAAGCAACCTTGAGAATTAGAAAAAGATTGTAGGACAATTTCATCTCCCTTAAAAAGAATAAAACCTTTAGGAGAGGACAACAACCCCTCTCGGGACTCCTCTTAGTTTATTTTTCAAACACATCTTAAGATTGTAATGGGCCCATACATGCCCACATGATACAAAGATAAGATAGTGTTGAAATTTACTTTCTTAGATTAAATCACTAGGGAAGTTTAAAGGTTTTGTAACGGGCCCATACATGCCCGCATGATCACAATATAGGATAGTTTCAAAGATTTTCTTAGATTAAATCACAATAGGGAGTTAAAGGAATAGTAAAGGACCCACATGTCCACATGCTAGTTTTCTAGGGACTTTTGAATTACGCAAGTTTGTACCAAAGGCATTTAGTTAATTAGGGAATCAACACTTGTAAGGACCAAATGAAATCCACATGCAGCAAGGTGACACTTGATTCATTAAAACATTGGCACACTTTCACTCATTCACACACAAAAGTCACTTATCACTCACATAGTTTTATTCTCGAAACGTGGAGGTCAAAGTAAGTTTCCTCCAAAGGGATTCTGAAACACCCCACCCTTTTCTTGATGAAACTATCCACTCCCATTTAATTTCAACGAGGTTGGTTCACACCCTCAATCTCTCAAACAACCACATCTAAATTTTTTCTAAAAACTCACTAAATTTTCGTCCATAGGAGGTGCCAAAATAAATTTTTTAGTCTAGGTAGGATTTCGGGGATAGGCATCCAAATAAATCCCCGTTATTTGGTTCTCTCATTGTCAAAACAATAGAATTTGTCAAATAGGGAACTGAAAATCCTCCAAGTCAAGTGTTCCTAACACCATAAGGTAGGGGGATACCCGTGAAGGGTTGAAGGCTGAGGTGTGGTTGTTCTATGCATCAACCCTTGAGGCACACACCTCTTTGATGGTATCCAACCCATGACCCATTTCTTAGGCCGAAAATCTAAATGTCTCACTTTGACCGAGGTACCTAGTGACCAAATTTTAGGACATCTACCCAGGTAGCAATTGTGGGCTACAATTGCACCTTGATCAGATTTTGTGTGGCTATTGGGAAATATTGCCAGTTCTTTCAGGATATGCCCCCTCTACCCCTCATTATAACTGATTATGTCATCCTTCACTAGTTTCTCTTCCGGTGACTTCAGACCCCACTGTTGAGTACTATTGGAAGGTCCAGTTCTATTTGAGAGGAAGGACGTTACGTCTTTTAGGACAAGAGCATTTGTTTTCTTTGTTCCCCCACATGGAAAAAACCCACTTACCCACATATATGTTTATTTTTCACAATACTTTATGTATGATTCACATTTGATTACATTTTGATTTGGATATATATTGTGTCAAGTTCAAAATTTTCAACAAAGGCTCTTGTTTATTTTCTCTCATCACACTTTGCACACATCCACTCAGCTAGTCGGACATCATAGGGGACCCACAAAACCCCCGTCATTCCAGACACTTTCTAAACCTCCCTCCTATTTTAAGGGGAGTTCCTAGTCTTGCCAACTCATTGACACCGCCTTCACACACTCCTGTGAGTGCCACTATCTTAGGATCAACTTTGCTTGGTTCCACATTACTTGGGTCCACTTCCCAAGTCCCTCCATCCACTCGCTCTCCTTTACATGGAAGCGGGGGGCCAATTTCCTCTCAAGGGGGAAGTACCAACCCACCTAGCCCCCCTCAAGGGTCAGGTTCACAGAACACTCACACCATGGTCGGAACTAATCTTCTGCCCCCACTATAGATGCCATATTTGGCCTCTCTTAACATACCAGACCTTAGCAAACTCACAAATGATCCTATATTGCATGACCCCACATGGCTTGCAATGCCTACCAAACTACCTTCAGACATCCCCAAGTTTGAAGGAAAGGCAGGAGATGACCCTGCCAGCCATGTCATGAATTTCCACCTATGGTGCTCTTCCAATAACATTATGGATGATTCCATTAGACTACGATTATTTCAATGCACACTCACTGGCCCATCAACAAAATGGTATGTCGACAAAAAATTGGGGTCCCATGCGACTTTCGAGTCCTTGACCAAAGCATTTTTGACCTTCTTCCAATTACCAATCTACCATGACAATGGTCTTGAACTACTCTCTAATTTCAAACAAACCTCACCCACACATATCGTTGATCACATTCATGAGTGGTGTAGACAACATGGTTTGTGCAAAGCTGAAACCACCAAACAACAGTGTCTTGACTGGTTTCTCAGATCACTTGTCTCTCTCCTCAGTAAAGATGTAGCTTCCACCTTCCCTCAATCTAAAGAGGAAGCCATCAATAAGGCTCAACAATATGACCTCATCTATTCACAATCAGTGTACTTATACATAGTACTTCCTGATCTCCCAAAACCCATGCCATTTGGTCAAGACAAACCCGTGATGTCTCACTCAACAGATAGATTGATTGGTAATACCACGTACCACAATCCACAACCCCAACAACCACCAATGTATGGCACACCTCAATATCCATAGGCATATGGGGGAACCTCTTATTACCCCCCACCACCTTATCAACACCCATACCTTGTTTCTATTCCTCCACCCATCAGTGGGCCACCGCTGGCACCCCAAATACACCCACCTATCCAAACAAGTTCTGGTACCCCCTCTACCTCAGCTTATACTCTAAGTACTAGTGAAAGCACCACACCTTCCTATGTACCTTACGGATCATTACCCCCACATAACACATAATTTCCATTCCCTTGTCCTCCACGGTCCATGGCTCCCCCACACCCTCACGCTGGGGTGAATTTTGTTCAACCCTCTCCCCTTCAACAATATCAAAATTTTGAACAGCTGAATATGGAAAATCCGACCCATCAGTGGAATAATGCCAAAAATAAAGGAAAAAACAGGAACAATAACAACTCCATTCAAGGTGGGAATCACCCCCAATAGAACCAACCTACTGGGGGAAACCATAATCAAGGGAATCAGAACCCCTAGGGGGGGCAATAACAACAGGCATCAAGGGAGAAATAACAATACTATTAAAACCACCTTCCCTTGTGCCCTTTACGATGAGTTCGATCATTATACTCATCATTGCCCCCAAATCACTAATTTTAAATGGATGAAAGACTCAGGCAATCTACCACATCCTCTAGCACCGCCTTCCCCTCAGTAGGCCCCACAACAATACATGCAACAACCCCCCCCAACCGTGTTGCAAAATCCCATTCCACACCAAGGTGTGATGAACACCCAACAAGAGATGTATCCTACCCCACCATAGTTAGGGCAGTATCTCAATCCAAACAATCCTGCAGATCGTACTATCCTCCTCACTAGTGAAGAAGAAATCCTTCTGCAAACATGTAATCATCAATAGCGCGCACCCGCTGAGTCTCCTCCCATTTCCCTAGAAATAGTCCCAGCACCAACGATATCCCCATTGGTGATTCCTTTCCCTAACGCAGAACCACCTCTCCGCATCCCTCGCATCCCATTGCACATGAATTTCCACAACCCCCAGGCTAGGATAGCTCATAATTACAGTTTGGTCGATGAATTAGCACAATCCCTAGTTACCATGTCAGTCTTGGAAGTCCTTCAGACTTGTCCCACTCAGCGGAAATCATTACTTTCTGCCTTGGGGGCAGTCGACCCCGCGGATACTCAACTCATCACATTTGATATCGACGGTGGAGAACCTCGCTTCCCCGCTCTAATCACTTTTCAAATCACAGTAAAAATTTGAAACATTACAGTTCGTCAGTGCATCATTGATGAAGGAGCATCCACATGCATCATGTCCAAGTCTGTATGGCAGAAAATTGGTTCCCCCGAACTCATCCCATCTTCCATTACCTTAAGAGCTTATGAAGGATGACCATCATCTCCTGAAGGGATCTTCCAAAATGTTCCTATAGAACTCGGGGGCAAGGCTATTCTTATTGAAATTGAAGTTATCGACACCCCACTTGATTACAATATCTTGTTCTGTCATAGCTACATGTATGCTATGAAGGAAGTTTCCTCTTCTGTCTTTTGAACAATGATGTTTCCCCATAATGGGAAGATCATTACCATTGACCAAGTTTCACATTATGATCCCAAGCCTTCTTCCAACATCGATAACATTCTCCCTCTCATCCACACGAGTCATGATGCATACCCACTCATCGAAATGGGTCCCATAATTTTCAAAGACCCATCATTGTTAAGAACTTACCATGGTGCACCACTGCTCCTTCATCCTTCCAATCAGGTATGCGTTGTATCATCTAATGGAACTGACATAGAGGATACCCTTCCTCCTAGGCATGGATGATTTTAGGGGCTAAATTTCGCTCATGGGCTAATTTTCCATGGTTTTTCCAAAAACGAGATTCGTTATTTTAAAAATGATTCGCCCAAATTCTATAGGATAAAATTATTTTACCTTTAAAATCGCCAAAAATTTATAAAATACTTAGAAATTTGAATATTTTTACAAAAATATCGCCAAACATTTATAGTTGACATATGAACTATTCGTAAGATTCATCAAGGTTTCTACATTTTAAAATAAATTTTCATCCTTAAAATCATCCCTGCTTCTAGGGAGGCTTCTATCATATCTGACGTCCCACTAGTCGCAGAGCTCCCCCCTCATGAGCCTCCTGTGAACTTTTCAACTTCACTAGTTCATGATTTCACCTCTCCCCAAGGCCATATCCCAGTTTGGGAGACAGTTCCCCAAGCCATTACTCAAATCCCCTTCTTTTACCCTCCACCAGGTGTACAAGCTTTCCAAGTAGCCACAACGCTTACCCTCCCTAATATGGTGTTGGCAATTCTAGTTTTGTATTTACATCCACCAGAGATGGTCCCTCAACCATCCCTTCCCCCCTAAATGGAAGGAGTCCCAATGACAATTACCATACTCACTCCCACCATACCCTCTACACCCCCACTCACTAACCTCCCTGCCACAGCTGGGGGCAGGCGAAAGAAGAAGGAGCCCACAACTCCACTTCCCCCACGTGTCTAACCTCCTTACATGCTATGTGAGAAAGATGGAAACCAAACCAACAAATGTCCATCTCTACCCGAGTTACGGAACCTGATTCCACTCAATAAAACACCATCAATGCTCGCCACTGTAGCAAGTACTGCCGCTACTTCCCCTCCCTCAAGTAGCAAAGGACTGTGAACCAAATTCACTTGCACCATATTTTCATAATATGGCCATTATACACACCATTTCCCAATGCTACCTCAGTTCCGACAAACATTAGTAATAGTACGCCAAAGCGCCCAGCAGGAACACCATCCAGTTACGTCATCCCCACCAAAAATCACTGACATCCATTATGTCACAACTTTAGTCAATGAACGTATGAGATTCCCTTACTCTCTATGTGAATCCTTAGATCATTTTACATATCAATGTCCTATGATCATTGAATACAGGTGACGCCAAATGACCCTGATTCAAACCCTTGCGCCCCTGACAGAATCGATGGTTGACCTCACCTCATCACTTGAGATTCTTTATATCATTTCTCCTGAACCAGAGGCACTCCCTATTCCTCCATGGTTCTTGGATGACTTATTCGAGGATTTACCCCCAAATCCCCCCAATTCTCCTGTACATTTCCCTCTAGAAATTTTACATCCAACAACCACTGATACTTCTAAGTACTTCGATATTTGGTTTATGTCGAGTGAACCATCACAATCTCATTGCATCAGTCCCCCTTCTTCTTCTTCACCCAAAGACAACCACATGACGACAGTCACCGATATCACTCTTTTAGATCCCTTGTATTCCTGCCAATTCCACTATGACGAGGACATACTCGAAGAGTTAAACACCCCTGACTACCCATGGGATGCGCTACACCATAGAGCACTCTTCTTTCCACGGGAAGCCTCCATGCCTCCTAACCAACACCCCATATACGTAGTCGAAACCAAGGATTTAATCCCATCAAGGCATATCGACTGGTTCAACAACCCCATTCCTACCCCTGATTCTTTTGAAAAAGGAAACATGGCCAACATTTCCTCGACCATCAAAATCGATATTTGCATCAAAAATTGAGTTGTTGAGGAAATCACCATTGGCACCACATGCACTCCTCAAGAAATCAATGCCTATAAATCCCTCTTCCAGGAATATTGGGATATTTTTGCCTGGTCATACACAGAGATGCTTGGCCTTGATCCCTCTATTGTCGAACATCGCATCGACACTTGGCCTGACATTACACCAGTTCGTCAAAAACAACGCTCACTACACCCATCCAAAGTAGTGGCCATTAAAGTCAAGATTGACAAATTATGCGCAGCTAGGTTCATCTACCCCATCGCCTATACCTCATGGGTTTCCAACCCTGTACCTGTTAACAAAAATTAGGGCACTATCTGCATCTACACAGACTTTCGCGATCTCAATCATGCATGTCCTAAAGATAACTTTCCAACGCCTTTCATCGATCAAATTATTGACGACTGTGAAGGCCATGAGGCTCTGTCCTTCATGGATGGTTTCTCTGGTTATAATCAAATCCAAATCCACCCAGCCGATCAATACAAAACCACATTCACCACCCCTTGGGGTACTTTTTCATATCATGTCATGCCTTTTGGCCTAAAGAATGCTGGTGCAACTTTCCAATGGGCTATGACATACATTTTTCACGATTTGGCTCATATCATCCTCGCATACATGGACGATCTCATAGCTCGATCCAAGAAATGCACCCAACATCTTGATTATCTATGGATCATGTTCCAACGGTGTCTTCAGTACAACATCCGCTTGAACCCCCTCAAGTGCGTGTTTTGCGTCACTGCAGGGAACCTCCTCGGATTCATCATTTCCCAAAGTGGTATTACCGTGGACCCCCTTAAAGTCCAAGCCATCACTGAAATTCCACCCCCCCAAAATTTACGTCAACTCTAGAGCCTACAAGGAAAAGCTAACTTTCTACGGTGTTTTTTCCCAGACTATGTCACTCGAGCACACAGTTTCCTTCACTTACTCCGCCACGACATCCCATTCCACTGGGATGAACATGCCCAAAAATAATTTGACGATCTTAAAATGGCACTCTCCAATGCCCCTTTAATTAGTGCACCCGACTACAATCGTGACTATATCCTCTACATATCATCCTTAGTTGTCTCAGTAGCAGGAGTTCTCATTCAAATCAATGATGATGATCGTGAGCATATAATTTACTACATTAGTAAAAACCTCTTAGGGCCACCCTTGAAGTATAAGCACGAAGATAAACTAGCCCTTGCAGTCATCCTCGCAGTCCAGAAACTGTGTCATTACATTCTTCTTCACACGACTAAAGTCGTAGCAGATTCCAACCCTATGAAATACTTGCTCAGTCATCGACAAATTAATGGAAAATTTGCTTGATGCATCGTTATCCTTTAGGAGTATGATCTTGAATTTTCAACACCCAAGAGAAAGAAAGCTATCATCCTCGCTGAACTTGTCACAGACTTCCCCTCTGATACTACTAGTGCCCCTATCAATACTGACTTCCCCGATGAACATCTCTTTTATATCACTTCAAATGATCCTTGGTACGACAACCTCCTCATCTACCTCTGAAACCAAAATTTTGGAAACCACCTCTCACGAGATGATCATTGTCGTATTCTCCACCAGACCCCCTCCTATCTCCTCATCGAAGATATCTTATATCGGTGAGGGGTTGACATCATACTTCATTGATGCTTGACTATTGATGAGGCCGATAGAGTCTTGAATGACTGCCATAGCGGCGCATGTGGGGGCCATCTTTCAGGAATTTCCATTGCTCAAAAAATCATCTGAGCCAGATATTTTTGGCCCACATTGTTTCACGATTGCATTCATGTCATGAAGCGATGCGATAAATGTCATATTTATGCCAACAAAGCACGAGCACCACCTGCTCTTCTCCACCCAGTCATTACTGCAGGCCCCTTTTGTAAATGGGGCATCGACTTCATGACTTGTAATCCCCCATCCAGCAATGGACACAAATACATTTTTGTCGCAGTCGATTACTTCACAAAATGGGCTGAAGCTATGCCCACCTTCAACAACACTGCTGACACTGCAACATGTTTTTTCTTTAATCACGTCATATCCTTCTTTGGAGTACTACTCCAACTAGTTTCCAATCATGGGAAACATTTCGAGAATGATATTTTCGTCGAACTCTCATCTCGGTTGGGATTCTCCCACGAGTTCGCCTCACCATATTACCCTCAATCTAACAGACAGGTCAAAGCAGTCAATAAGGTCCTCAAGACCATGTTGCAGTGCACGGTTAACAAACATAAGACCAATTGGCATCATATGTTATTTTCCGCGCTATGGGCTTCCCGTATGGCCGTGAAAATGGCCACTTGTTTCACACCATTTCATCTAGTCCATGGGGTTGAGGCCACTCTTCCTATAAAGTGTGAAATCCCCACCTTACATACCACAATTGAGCTATTACCCGACACTGCTCCAATGGAGCAGCGTTTGCTGAACTTAGAGTTCCTGGATGAAGATTGTTGATCTTCATTATAGAACAATGAGGTAGCCAAAAAATGGTCAAAGGCCACCTTTGATCGCCATGTCAATGTTCACTCATTTCATGAAGGCAACCTCGTCCTTGCTTACGATATCGCTCATGATACCCTCAGTCATGGAAAATTTGAGTCACTATGGCATGGCCCCTACATTATCCAACATTGCCTCACCAAAGGCGCATACATCTTGGCTTCCCCTGAAGGCCTCTCTCTCAAAGAACCCATCAATGGGTTATACTTAAAGAAATTTTATGCCTAAATGTAGCCATTCTACATTAGGTTATTTCTTTTATAGTGTTTTTAATCATTTTTTCCATCCCTCACGTCTAAACTACCATTTGTGTTATTGATAGATGCTTCCTCCACTGGCCTACCACATTGGTTACGTCGACAGCGCCAGCCAATGGATAAAAAATCTCTCTTCAGCAACTTGGGCCCTCTATACCCCCTCACATGAACTACTCCACTCTAGCGACATATGTTTGGGTTCATCAACTAACAACCAAGCTGAGTACACCACCGTCATTGGCCTCTTCACCGATGCCCATCAACATCGTATTCGTCACCTTAGCGTCTTTCTTGACTCTCAACTAGTCGTCCTCGAGCTCAACAATGTGTACCGTGTCCGCGATCCTTGCCTCTTTCGCAAATACCTACAAGTTAGACTTTTATCTAGACATTTTTATTTCATTACATTTACACATATTCCAAGACAATTTAATCAAATCACAGATAACATAGCTAACATTGTGTTAGATTGGCATATATCACATCAAGATATCTCTACAAACACATAAAACATCAAGAGCCTGTCACAACATATATAGATTAGACATCATAAATAACATTAAAAGACAGATGTAAACATCACATACACCCAAAAATGTATACTCATATATATATATAAACCGGTCCATAGTTCCATCAAAATGTTTACATACATACATCGCATACAAAATCCGCAGGCCAGTGGAGCACCTCAGTACAAAACTAGTCTCACTACACCAAAAATGGGCTCACCAGCCTATATAAAAAAATACAAACATACATAGAGAGACACTCAAGGTTACTCTAGAGAACCACCTCCTGCCCCTCCCTTAGGCGGTGGTGCCCCACCCACTACTGGTCCCTCTGGACCAGGAGGTAACCGTCCGGTCATCGTAGCACCTACTATTGCTACTCGTCGCACCACGACCCGCCACATCAGTGAAACTACCACACACTGCTCTAGGATGCCCTCATCTTGGATACACGACCACATTCCCTTAGGCATGCCCTATAGCACCGCCTCCAGGTGACAGTGAATATCCTCAAAATCTCTCACGGCCTCCGCCAGAGGATCATGCGATGGCCCGGCACCAGGGTCATCAAAGTGGTGTCTCCTGGCTACTGTCTCATCACCAGTTGGTCTTGCCTCGAAGTCCTCACACCGACACCTCTCTCCTGCCCGCGGCGGTCTCCCCGGATCCTGGCGAGCCAACACTCTCATTAGCTCAACCTCGTGCCTGTGAGGTCCCACATCTTCAAATACAAACAATCAAACGATAGTATCAGAATCTATACAAAATAAATATGTAATGCTATCTCAAAAAGCAACATATCAAACTCATAAACATACCTTGGTGATCAAACACCTCCCCTGTAGGTAAAACCATGTCCGGATCACCCTGGAAGTCAACACCATAGTATGGATACTGTAGTATAACCCGCGACATCTTTTGCCACACCTGTGCTGCCTCAACCGTGAAAAAATGGCCACCCTTTCCACCACCGTGGCGAACCAAAATCATCGACCACCACCTCAGTCGTAGCTCTTGTGCACCAGGAGCACCCAATAAAATTATAGGGTGCAACATCGACACCCTCTCCAGAAACCAGGCCACCACGATGGACCCAAAGGCAAAGTCCCCTGAGTTTGTAGACCAACATTTGTCCAGCTGCCCTACCATCCTTGCATGTAGCATCAACCCCCAAGAAAAATGATCACCGGCCAGTACCCTCCCCATAACACTCAACTGACCACCACTAATTCATTGATTCGTGAGGGACCCATATACCCTCACAATCATTGCTACTACACAGTGATGAGCTAAAGCATCCATCGCCTCGATACTCATGATGGAGCCTAACATATAGTTCTCCCTCGAATAATATCGTCGGCCCAAGGTCGCTAATGAAACATCCGTAGATAACACCAGCTCCATCGGTAGGGGTATTCCTCGAAAAGGGAGCCCAGTCATAAAATATATATCCTCCACCGTAGTGAAGGCAATCTTCTCTCCCGCACTATAAAGAAATGCAGTTCCAGACTCCACATCCATATCAGAAAATGCAGGAGATACTCTTGTGCCCATATCAACAGGCACTCGAAGAACTTGAGCAACCCACAGGCTACCAAAGTGGAACGAACCCCTAGTTCCTCAATAGCCATGGAATCCCTCAACTATGACTATTCCCTCTCTCACCAATGGACTGGAATCGTGCAAATGATCGCCTGCAACTACATAATACAGTCATAGGTTAGCCATATTGACCATAAAAAACATTAAAAAAGACAAGTTTTTCACCCGTCAGCCTTGCCTCCAAGGCACGACTGTTTAACCCACAGACACACACATATGCATGGATGTTCACCCCACAGGTGCACACATATGCGTGCATGTTCACCCCACAGGCACGTATGTCCATCCCACAGGCATACATGCATGCACACTTTCCCACCCTACAGGGGTGCCTTCATGTGCCCCTGTCATGAACACAGGCGTGCATCACAACGCACCTATCCACTATACAGTCGTGCACCTATGCGCAACTATGTAGCAAACAAGCACACATATCATGCACACCTTTGTCCCCCCTACGGGCACACCCATGCGCAACTATCTAGATAACAGGCACGCACCCATGCGCGCATATTTCTGGATCACCTATGCATTGGGGGGCCCACACCCATAACATCCCATGTACGGCCCTTCGTACAGGCCCTGCCCATAAATTGAAGACCTACTTCTATGCAGGATGATAAGACCACTAACCTGAAGCTCACTGGTTCTGAATCGACTGCCTTGTCCCCCTAGAATCTCCAAATCTCCTCTGAATACCTCTTGTCCAGTCACTCTAGTAGAAAGTACAAATGAGGTGGCAATGTGGGCCCTACAACTATATATAGGCCTTTCTGCCAAACTTCCAAACACCATTCCGGGAGCTCTGGGTGTCTGCTTTTCGATCTGTCGTCAGCCATGGGATCAACATCCTATCATCTACATCAAGATAGTTGCTAGGCCATTTTTTATCCTTAGACCTTGGGGCACCATTTTTTCATACCCCGTCCAGGTATGCATGCTCATGTTCAAAATTATCAAATAAATGCTTGTATGTTCGATTCTCTTCAGATATTGTTTACGTTGGGTATTTGGTTTTCATGTGTGCAGATACTTGGTCATCATACATCAACACAACCCCTTCAGGTATATAATTAACAATGGCATGTAATCACTCCCTCTGAATCTCAATTGCATCTCCAGTCACACTCTCTGACATTTGCCTCTAGGATCCCCATCTCCGGCTTTGCAGTACCGACACCTCCATTGCATATTAGGTACTATCACCTAGTAGCACTCTCCCCCACATGAGTTTTCCCATTCATAGCACCCTTTTGCACTTTGACACTCATGTTGTTTTTCAACCCTTTAGGGATGGGATTCCTGATAGTCTTATATCATGTCGCAAATCAGCCACATACTCCTCCTCCTCATTTTTCTAGCTTTCCCAATGGACTCCCAGATTATCTCTTCAAGGTTCTATTTTGACTGCACCTCCACAGTGTCATGAACCCTCCATTTCATCCACAATTAGTTTTCCCCTTTGCAAACTTCCCTCCATTTCATCTACCTCATACAAAAACCCACCCATGGGCCCCCCACCTTCCACCAATTCTCCAAGCTAATTGTGCCCTAACCGGACCAACCATATTATATTGGGGCACCCGTTTCTGTATTTGTACACTCATCCCAAATTATTCTTTATTTGTTTGGTAAATTGTAAAAATCCTTTGTTTCCAACATTTACATACCTTTTTGTCATCACCTTTGGCGACCTTCTTCCCTTTTTGGAAAATGCAACCCATGTCGCCCTTGGTTTGGGCACTCCTTATCATCTACCTTTGTTGACATTGTCCATATACTCAGAGTATCCCACGGGCCACTTACCTCCACCCTCTGAGTTTGTTCACTTTATCTTGCCTCTAGCACAACTTATCCCACATCTTGTTGTCCGCCTGACACTCAACCTAGTTGAATGGTTGCGGCCACTTATACTTCACATATATCCCCAACCAAGGGAAGTCTTGAGTCTTCATACATATTGACTTCGACCATGTACCTCCTCCATTTCCTAACCTCACCTAGAATATTTCATGAAGCCCTTTGCTTCTGGGAGTCGCATCCCCCTTTTGTCGACATCAACGCAGTTTTACAGAAGGGCGACAGTATCTTGACTCTCATTACCTTTCCAATGAGAGGTCTCGGATGACACAGGGAGAACCACAATTTCTCCCTGCTATCGTTGACCCCCGTAACATTTGACTTCAACACTTTCTCATGTTACGGTGGGTCTTACTTTGCGTCGATTACAGTTATTTCTTATATTTTCCGAAGACCTATGAACTTGGATGGGCTATCAATGCCTACAAAATCCATGATATTTCTTACAGATGTCATTGCCTACTGTTTAGAGTATGTTCCTCCATAGAATTGTTTTCTGCCTTTATCACGACCTCCCCCGAGGGTGCTGCAGTTGTCTACATCAACACACCATTCCTTTTTGAGTTACATGACACGAGCATGGGGCATGCCTGCCTCGTTTGTGCACAGTTTATTTTTACACACCTTATGGAAGGTTGGGTTCTATATGTTCCCTTCTCCCTCCAATGGGTAACTCTTGAAACTCTCACTATCTCTCTCTCTTGCAATGACACTCTCAGTAGAAGAAACATTGATGAATTTCGGCTATACGTATTCTCCTAACCTCATCCATCAGGGGGCATCTATCATCACTGAAATTTCATCCACAAATGGTTACAAGAATCCAGCATCATCAAATAGTTATGAGGTCACCCATGGACCAAAATTACAACAAAATCATTTCCAAAAGGTCCAAAACTATACAACCAGTGATAAAATTAAAGTGCACTATGACTACATAGGGCGTGCGCGCACATGCGCAATCCAGAAACGCAGGAAAAGCACACATGCACTCGATGTGCGACTGTGGTCACTAAAATCTGTACACATCTAAGAATGATTCATTTATGAGATTGGTCGACCTCCCACCCACTTCTGGTTCATCTTCCAAGTTGATTTGACACCCAAATCTCGACTGGATCCTACTGGGTGGCTGGTCAAAGACCTAAAAATTCCCTAATTAGCCTCTTTTCACACTACAAGCTGGTTGCACAATACCTCAAAGGGGTGCTATAAAACAAGGCCATGGGTGCACTTCATTTTCAAGGAATTCAATAGCAAAGTTATGCTACTACTATTCTCTTGAGGAATCCTCTATTCTCATCAAGAGTATACTAGCACCATTACATTGGGCAATCCATCTCACCTCTTGAGTGGATTAGCTTGGGATTCTTTCACCATTTTCATTCAAAGTTGTAAGAAGATCTTGTTAGTGGGGTTCCAAGAGCCCTCCCTTGGAGGAAGAAGGGACTCATAGTCCTCTTTCTTCTTGGTGTTTTCTTTCACTAATATAATCCTTGCCATTGGTGACATCAGTCTTATTGGTTTTTTGTTCTTATGTCCTTATGCTCAATAGTTTAGTTGTTCTTTTATTTCTTAGTTGTTATTTTATATTTCTTTCTCTAACCCTTTTCCTTTACAGTTGTCCTGCTTAGATAACCCAACTAAGCTTGTAAGAACCTATGTTTTTCTCATCTAGGTGGCAAAAGAGGCGCAACACTAAGGAAGAAGAAGCTTTGTGCAAAGATTCGACCTGAAACTGTGGAGCTCTATGCGTAGATCTATTTCCCTAGTGCACAACATTTTACTTGACCTGTGAAGCTTTGTGCCAAGAAAAGAGGTCAAATCTGAAGAAAAGAGGTAAGATCTATAAGTTCCGTGTTCTGATAAAGGTAAGAATAGTAGAAAATTTCTAGATTTGAAAGCTTTATGCTCTATAAAAGTAAGATAAGTGAATTTTGTTTTGTTTCTAGAGTATGGATCTAGGTATGTTTGATAGATTCTGTCCTAGCTTAAAAACTCGGGCGCTAATAGATGAAAGAAGATTTGATATGAGTAGATATATTAAGAATAGTGAAAGATATGTTATACCTATGCATAGAAATATTGTTTGGACTAACAAATGGATGCAAGATCATAGAAAGAATTTGTTGCAGGTTAGATCCTATGATCCTAGCGTGCAGTACTGGAGAATATGGGGATCATTTAAAATAAAGAGAGGATCAACCCTCTGTTACAGCTATAGAAGACTGAGACATCTTGCTAAGGAATGCCCTGGGAGAAGACCTAGTTGTCTTTGTTGCAGAGCTATGGATAATGAAGTATTGGATTTCCCTAGAATGATTGCTAAGCTTGAAAGAATGAATCTGAATCAAGAAAACCCTAAGGAAGATCCATAAACTATGGCAGAACCCCAAAAATAATTAGAGAAATCATTTCTACAGATAAAAGAAACCCTGAATGACCACCAACATGTTAGATTATCAAAGATCTTTAAAGAAACATAATGCATCAAAACAAGAATAGGAGACTTTGACATTGACTATGTTCTAGATGAGGAAGCACAGGTGAATATCATGATAGAGAGAACTTGGGAAGCTATAGGGAGGCTTGGTATGACTCCCTCATTATGAGGAATAGGGTTATTCAAAGGAAAACTGGTAAACCTATGTGGAAAGCTCATTCAGATATCTATGAATTCTAATGGAACTTCGGCAGAAGAATATTTTGAGATTATTAAATTTATTGAGGACAACACCCCATTTACCATATTACTAGGAAAACCTTGGATTGATAGAGATCAAGCTAGATGAAAGAAATAAGAAGAAGTTTTGGAGTAGAAGAAACAAGAGTTAAAAGATTTCGTGAATAGAAAGATCGCAGACTTGATTGAAGAATAGGAGAAAAGATCGAAGTTATTTAACACTAGAGGCTCAGATGTCGAAGCTGCAAGAACATTAGAGGACTCATAGAAGACTGAAGTACATACCCCAAATAAAGAAGAGGTATTAACCCTGATTCCTAGGAAAGAATCTCAACATCATGTAGTGACTATGTCAAAAGAAGATAAGAATCATAATGGAAAAAGGAATACCGAGACAAAGCTCACTGGAAAGAAGGATAGGAAGCTAAGTAAGAAGAGGGCTAAGATTGAGAAGTTACAGAAGGTTCCAGAGGTAACTTCACAGAAAGAAAATTTGCAGAATTGGAGCTTCGTTGAGATATCAGAACAGTGACACATGGCACTTCTCCATGGTGAAGCAATATGGCCGTTGGGGACATTATAACCATTCGACCGGTGCTCTGAATGAATATAAATAAATTTATGGTGAGACAACTCCACACTAGACCATTGGACCATGTCATAAAGGACATAAAAAGAGTTAATGAGGCTTCATACCCATTACAATAGAACCGTTGTCGAGTTACCTATTTATCCTGTCGCACGATGCACTGAGAACACTTTTGCTAACCAATAGTTTGAGCCCACATACTAAGTGAATTTCATACAATGATCATTGCACTCTTCCTGTTTATTATAGTACAGTGTCTAATTTAATTTGACCTTGATCTAATTAATCCTGAGCGCATATGTCCGACAAGCTCAATGTAGTCGAAGAATCAATGAAAAAAGTACTCCTTGACTTGATGACTGAAAGAGTCATGTCAAAAGGAGGATTGTCTATAGATGTACAAGCATCGTCGATGAGAGGATTGTCGTCCTCTTTGTCCACTGCTCGAGCTAGACCATCCTAACCAGTAGATGAAAAGAAAATCAAGCACACAGATGATCTCACGAATTCCAAACTGATCCCGAACATATTACCCGCCTATCTACCACCTCTGAGTGGCGCTATAAATCGAGACAGTGTACCCAGAGACTTTGAGTATGCCTTGATCACGATGTACCTCTCGAAAGGGATATCTGAAGTTCACACAGACTAAGAAAATATTGTAGCATTGAAGTTTAGCGACTTCAACCTCGGTGACGGGAAATTCTACGACATGTTAGCCCCACATAAGTAGCTGACTAGAACAAAGGGAAATAATTTGAAGATAATTCCTCAGTCATGGACTATGAACTTCGCGCAGTACACAATGTTCAACGTCATGAAGATTCCTCACTTTGGAAGACACCAATAGGTGAATGCATGTGTCAAGTTGTTTTTGTCTTGTTACCATGGTGGATACTTGTGGTTAAACTGCCCTATAACAATTGATTTGATGTTGATCAATCGGATCACAGGGATGAGTATGCAAGGCCCCAATCCACAAGATTTATATCCCGGAAAAACCATGGATCGCGCTCTAGCTCAAATGATAAAGGACACCTATGGCGATGTTGAGAATGGCACACGAGGCTACAAGGTAGCTTCTATCTAGAGCGGCACAGTGCACCTTGCCTGTCAATTGATTGCAGGAAAGTTATTTCACAAGAACCCACTCACCTAAGTGACTGGTTTTATAGTCGATCTTGTAGGGAAGTGAGCGGAGGGCCTACAAATGAATTGGGTGAAGCACCCGGAGAACCAATTAGAACATGACTGCAAAGAAGCCCAAGATCAAGGGTACAAATTTCATTTTAGTTGGCTATTGATCCTAATCGTTTCATTTCCTGGGAGATGCCGAAAGGTGCGACCTTCCTGGACATCTATCCCTTTGAACCTCTGGCTGTGAGTTTCAGTACACTGTGATATTCCAGTGACATGAATAAGCAATGGAAATCAAATGTCATGTTCCATACATACTACATTCAGATGAAGACAACCATCCAGTCCGAGCCTCGTATGACCCCGAATAATTTACACAGGTTTCGAACTTTGATGAAATTCAGTGCGGATCGAAATTTTATTTATATTACAGCGTGCGCTGATGAACATAAGCAACAGATGAAGTCATACTACAAGCTAATGGAGGAGGAATTAGAGGAGATTACTAAGGAATGGTACATTGACCTCCTCATTCCAACCAACCCTATGGAGATATCTGACATTGACAACCCAGAAGCTGTGCATGATACACCCGAACCTAGCAAAAAAAAAGGCTGATGAAGTACAAGATTTAAGCAATGCCTCAGTGAATATTGCTTCCATGTCACCAGTGCCAGGAGGTGATGGTGAAGATATAGATGGCACAGAGGCTAAATAGAAGAGAGGTAAAGTAAGATCGCCTAGAGAGGAGGAGGACCCCTCGAAGTAAAGTAAGGTTTCCCCCCCAAAGCCTTCCTCTCGGAAGCAATCGAAAGCAACAATGACCAAATTGCAGACTATCCTCACCCCAGATGACTTCGATTTCATCATAGCAGCCATGAAAAATGCTTTGCTATAGATAGCAGAG
The DNA here is from genome assembly GCA_000966675.3 of Picea glauca. NCBI lineage: Eukaryota > Viridiplantae > Streptophyta > Pinopsida > Pinales > Pinaceae > Picea > Picea glauca. Next base: position 565,217 of record JZKD02S0413973.1, read on the forward strand.
AAGCAAGAGGCTAAGCAAGAGGAGATGTAAAATCGAATTGAGGTTGAACTTCAAGGGGTGTAGCAGGCACTATAGTCCAACCGCACAATTTCTACTGTGTCTCTTCCATTAGGAACACCAGAACTATGAGATGATCCATCTCAACTCCATTGAATTGTTGATACAGTCAAAGCTCGCCTTCGAAGAGAATAGGAAGAAACAACGCAAGCCACCCAGGATTTAGCACAAGTATAGGGAGTCCTTCTAGAGAAATGTAGTACTGCAAAATAGGAAAATATTGCTCTCCAAGCGAACTGGGATGAAGAAAAAGAACAACTGTAGTAAAGCAAGGAACACTTTCTTGCAAAGAAACTTGAAGAAAGGAAATGGTCATGTAATGATCCCAGTCCAAATTCTTTCTTGGAATCACTAACTACTACTAATTTATTGAGTTATTAAGTGCATACAATATATTCAAGATGTAGAAGCACAAGCAAAGATCTGAACTTTTTATTATGAGCAATGTAAGATCAATACAATAGATGGCCGATCTGGCATAAACCTCAGATGGTTGTACAAGCAATAGATATGAGCTGCTACAAAATTCTCCCGCTAATACAAAATAATGCCTCCAAAGGCTGAATAAGAAATGAAGATCAATACAAGCAGATCTGAATGCCAAACTCTCCAGCTGAAGAATGCCACGCTCCAATAGAAGGCTGAAACCCTCAATAACTCGGCCCTGCTGCCAAATTTGTCCAATCACCCTAAGAAATATGTCGATTGATAGATCGGGCAATGGTAAGAATAACCCAGGTGCCAGAATCTCCAAGATCCCTCTCAATCTCCGTAGATCTGAATTTCCCACTGGATGGGGTGCCCCACTAGATGATTGAAACCCTAGCTGGTTCGGCCCTGATGAAGGAGGCCTCCAAATGCTCTGAAACACTCCAAGAATATAGATCGGGCTATGAGAACCCCGTGGGAGAAGTTCTGGGCTCAGATCTCAAGCAGATCTCCCTAGATTTGAGTTTTACTGAATCACAGGACGTCCCCTATGGCTCCACGATGTCCCAATCTACATACAAATATAGAATGATGATAACCCTCCAGAAAATCCCTCAAACTGATGGTCTTGCCCTTGCAAACAAAACCCAATTGTCGGAATGGCCCTAGGCCCTCAGGATAAGCTGGATTGAACCTCCCTCAATAAACTAGCCCTGAGACTAGAATGGTGTGGAGGAGTCTTTCATCCCCGAGACCAAGCTGTGGAACAAGGTGAGTGGATATTTTACCATTGAGTTTCTCACAAGGGTTTGTACAGCAAAACCCCCAAACTGAATGCTCAAGAGAAATAGCAAATGCTAATCCAAAACCAGAATGAATAATAGGTGCACCCCAGCCTCTT
>JZKD02S0413973.1:573751-594657 GCA_000966675.3 Picea glauca
CCTAGGCCCTCAGGATAAGCTGGATCGAACCTCCCTCGATAAACTGGCCCTGAGACTAGAATGGTGTGGAGGAGTCTTTCATCCCCAAGACCAAGCTGTGGAACAAGGTGAGTGGGTATTTCACCACTGAGTTGCTCACAAGGGTTTGTACAAAAAAACCCCTAAACTGAATGATCAAGATAAATAGCAAATGTTAATCCAAAACCAGAATGAATAATAGGTGCACCCCAGCCTCTTACTTATACTTTTCCTTCTAATTCTCTTTTGAGTTAGGTTAACTCCCAGGGCTAATCTTCTATTTTTCTGTTGAGTTATCTTTTACTCCTTTATCCTTTTCCTTTCTTAAGTCAACTTAAAAATATAACTTTTAACTTCTTGACTTTTCCCCCCTCAGTGTGAGACTATGACCTAGTGGGGGTGCCCAGGCCACTGAGTCTCTTCATCACCTCTCTAAGAGGTGGGGGGCATTACAGGTCAACAGAGCACTTCACTCTATAACAGTCGTAGAATTAAAGATTGAAAAGAGAGTTCCACAACAGGTGGTGCAACTTGAAGAAGTGATCCAGTAGCTACAACAATGCATCACATATTTGGAACTACGCACTGTGCCTGAAACCCTGCTAGACGTAAGGGACCTAAGAGAAGCAACGGCTTGCAACATAGTTGACAGACTAAAATCTCTTTCCCTGGAATTCAAGTAGCCGAGTAACCACAGTGCCCAAACATATGGGAACCTCACCGAGAATCCAGAGTTACAGGCACTGGAGTCATAGCTCCAGGAAGCGAAAGAACACACAGACACACTAAAGGCATGGCTAAAGGCCTTGTTGACCGTAGAAAGAATGAAGCGGTCTCTATAGAAACACACCTCCCAGCAGTAGATCCATATGATTAAAAGAAAAGTTATGGAAGTAAATCAACGACTCCAACCAGTACAAGATAAGGCATGCCAACTATTCACAGAGGTTGAAAGTCGAGGAGAAGAGATAGAATAGGTTGTCACCGCAATAGAGCAACACCTAGAAGGGTCAGTGAACGACGCAGTGATCCAAGATTTCATCGATCAAGAGGTCATCGCACAACAGCAAGTCGAAGCATCTTGAGCCAAGCTTGAGGCATTCGAGGTAGAACTAGTCAGACCAGAGTGAATTGGGATGAGTCACAGGTGAGTGTTGGGGGGTTGTTGGCCCTTGACCAATTTTTTGGAGATTATTGGTCATGTTGACCTATTTTGGACTTTAACAGCCTGTCGAAGGAGGGGCACAAGATGAAGCAGAGATCAAGGGATCTCGACCCCTTTTTGAGTCTTTTTTGGGTTTTTGGGATTATGTAATGGGCATGGGATGTCGGCCCATGGGTTTACCCATGTTTAGGCATTTTTTGTATAATATATATATATATGTCTAGGCAATATAGAGAGGGGAAAATGGCTAAGTGCTAGGATCTATGTGATTGAAGGATTGTAAGAGCTTTGTGCATATTGTGTGAGACTTGTAGAGCTGAGTGCAAGTCATTGTAAGAGGCTGTAGAAGGCTATGTGCTACTGGGGAAGGAGGATATAGTGAGCTCCGCAGATCTCTTGTGCTAGGCGAAGGAGGGTTTTTGAGGATCTGTTCTTGTCATTGATTACTTGAAGATAATAAAGAAGAAGAGTTGGTGGATGTAGCCCCAAGGTGGGGGTGAACCACATAAACATTGTGTTGTTCCACTTTGTGCTTGTCTTGATGTATTTATAACTTCTTTTTGCTAACATCTTTGATAGATATAGATAAATATTCTTATTCTTTGTGCTAATGATGTGTAAGAATGTTAAATCTAATCTATATGAGAGTGCTTAGTGCTTGATCTGATGGATATGACCTGCCTGTTTTGATAAAGTACTTAAATACATCGGATCTGAGTGAATGATGCGATGCTTTGTTCTATCTGCATGGTATTTATTGGTTGAATATTGATGAAATGTTGATGCTAAGTGCTCTGTTAAGTAATATAATCATAGATATGTGTCCTAGCTAAGGTTGTAGACACTTGAGTCCTACAACCACCCCTGCCTCTACCTCGGGTGAGACTTCATCTGCTTTGCAAGTTTTTTCGAAAGGGTCGGTAGTTAGGGTTTTGTTGGTGCGTTGTTATAGTGTTGAACCCTGGGTCTGCCCCTATGCCAACAATACATGACATGTCGATAGTGCAGCATGTGTATGTACGTGCCCTACTAGTAGTACAACTCGCGTATGTACGTGGTCAATCTGTACTACAGCCTGCGTATCACTTCTAAGAAACCAGGGTTTTCTTTTCGTCACACAACCCTCAATCACATTCTCTTCTGTCTTTCACTATCCAATATAACCCATCACAACACATCTAAGCTCGGCAACAACTTACTCATTCTTCTCAACCATTCAATATGAATACTACTCATAAAGTATAAGAAACCAATATACTATAGCTATCATATCAGTACTGAATCATAACATTGTTTCTCACTCCTTCAACCAACACAAACCAAATCACAACAACCATACAAATAATGCATTAAGAATTCACCACACAACAAGGAAGATTATCCATCAAGACAACAATGTAACCATACTAGAATTTCTATGGCATATCTGAGCCCATAGAATGCAGATCTGGAACCTACTTCAGTCTTCAAGATCCTGTCGTCATCTCAACCACAAGTCTTCATGAATTCATCCACTGTACGGACCTTGTCCTTATTCATCATGTGTATGTACGTGCCCTGTCTCACTACAGCCCACATACACCTCAAAAACTATGGTTTTTGAACTTCCAAAACTTTTGTCATCATGATCTCAGACTTACCGAAACTTCGATGCCTCCATGAGACCCTCCATACACTCTCTCTCTTTGAATAGATATTCAATGCATGCTCAAGAGATACACAAGAGACCCTTTCCTCTTATTTATAATTTCCAATTAGCTTCCTTAGAAGCATCTTCTAGGTCACTTAACCCACTTCTAGGTCACGTAACCTATTTCTAGGTCACTTAACCTATCTTAAGGTTAACCGCTTTCCATAATTATAAATTTCTCCATTTAAATGTTCCTCCTTGACTTTGTCACTTTTATTTACCATTTAAATAATATTTTCTTCTTTGCAATCTTCTTTGAATTTTTTGGGCTTCAAGCCTACATATGAGGGTCCTCCAACTTCGTAAGGCCATAAATCTCAAACCATGAAGAGTCATGTGACATTCCACATACCACCAGAAATGGCATGACAAGCAATATCCATATAGGATAGTTGCATTGAACAATTCACTGATCTTCCTCTCATTATTCCACATATAAGCATGGGTTCTCTAACCATACTTCTAGGATAACTCAACCGTAAAGCATCTTCCGATGAGGGCTTTCACCATAAGGGGACCACTTTGGAGTTCTTACATTTGTACACCTTATCAACCATGATAAAAAATTAATAATTCGTCTTTACATCAGTCAACATATTTGACATCAATCAACATCAATCATTTTACATCAAACCTTTGACCTTTGACATCATTCAATCATCCTTTGGCATCAACCAGTTCCTTGAAATCAATCCTTTGACATCAATCAATAAATCATCCTTTGGCATCAATCAATCCCTTGACATCAATCAATCAATCATCCTTTGGCATCAATCAATCCCTTGACATCAATCCTTTGACATCAATTAATTAAACCTTTGGCATCAATGAAAACATGATCCAACAAATAGATGATGAGAGTCATGAGAATAAACAAAGACAAAACATTTCCCAAAATGAAATCGAGTCAAACAGTGCAGAAAAACAAGTACCCAAAAAATGATAAAATTTGATACAACGTTTTTTTTTAGGGTGTGTTGAGTGCTTAATAAGACCATATTGTGGCAAGAGAAGGGCCAAACAGTCTCGTAGTTCAAAAATAATTTCCATACCTTGCATACCAAGATAGGTATCAAAGACTTCAAGTGACATCTGGTTCTGAAATACCATCGGGCTCTGCGTAGGTACATCCAAACCAAAATGGATTGCCTGAATATCTCATCATTGGGAGTTGCCTATCGATATGTTGTCAAAATCGAGCAGAAATTTGGGCTCCAGAACAAACAAGAGTTTGGGTCTGAAAATCTACAACAACCAAAGTACAATAAAGACGGCCCTAACCAATAGCCTCTCGACAACCAATACAAGACACAACAAGATAAGAGTAAGGAAAAGACAAAGAATGACACTGGGAAGTGGTGCAACTTCCAAAAAATCCCTTGGCACAACACTGATGAATGTCTCTCAAAATAGTCATTGGTGGTTGAGATCAAAGACAAGGAGTCAAAACCTGATTCAGATTATAATCTAGAAAATAATGAAAAAAGAGAGATCATCGACGCATACCCCACTGCTATTGTCGTGACCACGACAATTCAACCAAAAGAACCAGCAGGTCCTGAAGAGGGGGAGTGCCTCTTCCATTCAAAAATGTGGGTGAAGGGAACCCCGTTGCATTTCATTTTTGATAGAGGAAGCCAGAATAACCTCATATCAGCTGAGATTGTCAAACTGTTGGGGTTTTCAACAACACCACACCCGTAACCATACAACATTGGTTGGCTTTGCCAAGGACGAGATCCTCGTTTCAGCCAACAATGTTGCATGTCCTATGGCATTCAACCCTTCATGGATGAGGTAGTATGTGATGGTTCCCCTCTTGATGTATACGATGTTGTTTTGGGCCAACCATGTATGTGGAAACATCATGTTGTTTATGAGTCTTGACCCCGTAGTGTGATTATTACTCTGGGGGGTCATCTCTGTTGGCATGTTTTTATAGGAAGAGTGTGCTTTCCATTGATGGAAATAACAACAATGAGGATGGAGAACAAGAAAATCATAATCTCAAGAGGAGAAGCAAACAATATGTAGATATCAAATCTCAGAAGGAAAAGTGTAAGCTCAGGGTGAGAATCCTGTTGGCGCGAATTGGATCAGACCAGGGTCCTTCTCAGGTTACCAACAAAAGGTACCCTGTAGTCTAGGGCACTGGAATTTTCATATCCTCTGAAGAGAAGAAGTCTCACTCGAAGAGTTGCTAAGAAAGATAGATAGGGAAGGTTAGGGAGAAAACCACAGAGGATCCACACAGTAGTCAGAACTCATTTCTATTCTTGCACAAGAGACATTAACAAATCTGAAACATGTAAATATAGGAATCCAACCTATTTACATTGCGAACAAGCATTCAAACGTTGAACCATCAAATATAACTCATAAACCATAAAGGAAACACTAGAATGCATAAGAAAGTATGTAAAGACACAACATATTTTGAATTTCGGTCCTGCTTCATATTATCTTTAGGATCTTTCTCTGATTACAAACTCAGAATTACATAGTAGGGCTCAATACAGACTCTTGGCTCTTAGATCCATGTCATATATATCTAATCCCCTAGTTAGTAGTTCTAATTCATTACAGACTTAGACATTTATTTTCCCAACCTACAACAATTATCAATAGCTAATCCCAAAATCTGGGCGAATCTGACCAACCTGACTCGACTCAACCCAGCTGACTAACTCAAGAACTAATGAACCGGTTACAGAGCAATGAACAGGCGAATCGAAATAATAATGACAAAAAAAACACTCTTTTTCATTTTTGTTCGGTCCTATAGATATATAGTTGGGTTGTGTCTTCCTTCTTAGTTTGCATGCCTTCTTATTCTGTTGCAACCATTTGTTGCTTTATTGGTGTTGTGCTTGATTCCGCAACTACTTTTTGTTGCTCTTTCTCACAACCTCTCATGGAGTTTGTGCAACTTGTTCTTAATCAAAACTTGCACAATTCTTTCTCAAAACAAAGGGCCCAATAGGATTCGACCACAATCCTTGACTCATCCTCGAGTCAAGATTTTGGTTATTTCACATCCTCCAGGAGCATCTGTTATTTTCCCTTGTCCATTTTTTCTTCTTATTTGGGCTCTTCTATTTGTGATTTTTCTTCCTTTACCTCCTCAAATGAAGGGTCCAATTCTGGTACCAACTCTAGTGCTCTGTGCTTTACTTCGTGAAATCTTTCAACTTTGTCCTGCCATTTCTGGGTGAGGAGTGATGCTTCTCCAAGGAACTGTTGGGTCATCTCTTTGTTGTACTCCTTTGGCTTGGCCGCACCCAATGAGTTCCATTCAGAATCGGCTATTGCATCGATCTGATGCATTTTCATACAGGTGGTTTGAATTATCGATCGAAAATAATGCAACTCTTTCTTGGCTACAAAATGTGCCTCATAGAGTGTATTTAGTTCATTGTCGGCCTGCTGAATTTGATCGAACTGCTGTTGTTTCTCCATGGGGTCCATTGTGACCGCAAATTCTTCGTTCAACACCTTGATATTTGTGTAGAACTCCTCTAAGACCTTATTTCATCGAGCAATGATTCCCATCCAGCCACTGACTTCTCTAAAGATTTTGATGTAGTCCATTGTGTGCTTATGTATTACTACTATGGCATTGTTGCCTTGCAATATTATCTTATGCATATGTTCCTAGAGTAGCTGAGGTTGTTGTTCTTCTTCCTACTAGACCTGTTGTAGCTTCACTTGGAGATGGTTAGTGAAATTGGTGAGTTGTGTCCATGCTTCCTATAAAAACTCAATCTGTTTCTCTGGATCGCTTACGTCACTGGCCTCAAGTAGTTCAGGCACAACCTTCCAAATATTTGGCCAAGCCTCAACAAGTTTTTCCTGCAGTTTTTCCAATTTGCATTAGACTTGGAGTTTGTCACGTGCTTCCTGCATTTTGTATGTGTGCGTCACAAATTTTTCTTTCCTTACAATCTCTACAGATCTCTTGGCTTCTTGGAGTCTTTGCTCCAACTGGTCTGTGGATGCCCTGATTAATCCAAATAATTGTGGCATTGGCCAGTGTACCATGTCGATAGATGAATGAGGTTCTTTGGTGGGTGCTCGTATCTATAGTGGGAGACCATTGGCCGTTGAATGGTTTGAGTGAGTTTCTACCTCTTCTTCCATTGGTGGCACTGGTGTGATTCTCAACCTTAGATCTGGTGGAAAAAGAGTCAGAACCTTTGTTTTGGCTATGCAGAGTTGCATCAATTCTGCAAATTGTTGAGGGTTATGAGAACCTGCTCCATTTGTGCTCGCATGGCTATCATATCCTGTTGAGTTGTCACTTCTGGTTCGTTGTTCGAATTTGGTATCTACGACTCATCTGATCCTTCGTCGCGATGTGTTGTGATTTATTGGGAACCCTCACCCTTGATTGGTGAGGTGGTTTGTTGGTTGTTGTTAGGTTCCAGCTCCTCTCTAGCTCGTGCATCTTCTTCTTTCACTGAAGATTCAAGATGTTGTTCCCATTAGTCTGGATTCAGATCATCCACTATCATGCTCAACTCAGGGGATTTGGTGTAGGGACCAGAAATTTCTGATCTTGGTTTGGGTAATTCTCTGGTTATTTATCGGGGTCATTGCTCCACTATATCTGGTGGATCAAGCTACATTGGTTCTGAGGTCATGGTCTGATGTCGAACGGTAGTGATGAGATTTGGTAGTTGGAGTAGTGATGGAGGGTGATCAGCAATGACTGTGGATGGAAGTGTTTTAGGCTCTGGGTCATCATGAATTTCAATGATAATGGTGGCTTTAGTCCTGGAGTGGGCCTGGGGAGTGACGGATGAAAGGGACTGTGGGTTCAGGGGTTTGTTCAGCGAGACCCCAGTTCTGGGCCTCTTCACCAATGGTTTGGTACCAAGCACAATGCCCAATATATGGTTAACCTGTGCACCTGACAACAAAATATCATTTGGTAGTTGTCAGGGGGCCAGTATTTTCCTTCGCTCTAGCTGCAATATCTCTTCTTCCCCCTCGAATTCTGTTTGTGCCGGAGCATCTGGATTCTTCTTCTCGGGGCTTGAACTCGATCCTTATCTTCGTGTGTTGTCTTTCTTATTTAGCATCTCTGCAGGAAAAATGTAATGCATTCCTGATTTATGCTAGCCATGTTTGACTCCTGGCCTTGACATGACTTCCTTATCAAAGGCTTCTTCATCCAATCAAACAGAAGAATCTGTGCGTGGAAATGTTCCTTGATGACATGTCTTGGCCAGATAAATGTGTTGTGCTGGTTCATGCTAAAGGTGATATTCCTTGTGTTACAATTGAGGAGCTCCTATGGGATGCGGAGCCACTGCATTGCATCTATCATAGAATTATACCTTTTGGAAAATGTTGCATTGTTGAGTGTTGTTTTCTTCGAGTCTTGTTTGGACTGCCATGGCTCAAACATGTTCACCATGCACCCCTTATCTGGTATTTCTGGTGGTATGCCCACAAGTGTCTTCCATTTGAGCATTTCAAATGCCACAAGTAGGTATCCATAAGTGAATGTTCCTCCCTTATCTTGTGCTTCCTCGCAAGATATTAGTAGTTCCTCCAATAGGAAACTACACCAGTTTAACACTACTCCATTTGGGCAAAATTCGACGACTGATAATGCATCTAGAGTGAATTCTCTCTTGTATTAAGACCTCATAACCTTGCTGGCTATGATGTAGCAGCCAGTCTGGATTGTCTCGAGCAGTATTGGTTCAATTACTATTGTGCGTCGTCCTTTCTTTGTGTTAAATTTCTTGTAAAGGCTAAGCTCGCCTTTCTTTTTCGCATGCTTCTCGGGACCCTAGAATCCCTTTGACACATCCTCTCCTTGGGAGGACAATCCAATAAGTTGTTGGATGTCATCGACATGGATTAGATACCACTTATCCAACCATAGACTTCTTTCGTGCACCCTACTTATCAGAAATTTTGTGCAGCATGCGATCTCGCATGTGGTACCAAACACTAGTAAGTCTCTCAGGTTCATGATGGTTGAGTCAAATAAGTTTATGAACATTTTTTTCGGTACTACTTGCATTCCTCTGACTCCATATGTGACTATATCCCAAAATACGTCTGTGTGCATCTGTGGGAACAAGGATGAATCTGTGAGGTTGAGGTCGAGGAGCTTTACTTCCTCTACCTTCCCTTTGAGATTGCCCACGATCTTGACCAGAGGGTCATAGGGCTCATCTAGTACCACTTCTTTACTCATGGCACTTTGAATTGCTATGGCTCTCAACATTCACACTTATATGACAGGTAAGAGCTAGGGTTACGCTTGCAACTTTTACAATGGTCCTAACTAGTTCGCACTATTGATTTCAGAGATGGCTATGCTCTTTTTAGAAACAATACATTCTTGGCTATGTTCTGAGAGCCTTACACTTGGCTTAACATGTAAGTTTTAGTAGTAACTTCTATTCATCATTACCGTATGGACTCAATCCGGGTGTGAGTTGTCTGACGGGATGATTTTAATCAAGGTAAATCCTATTGGCAATCTTAGTATTTACTTATTTCAGTGGAATAGGGACGTGGCCGATTTGAGACCTTTCTGTTTGACAGGTGGAAGTCTCGATGCTAACGTCGATGGAATCTTGGAATGATGTGTCTTTATGGCTCAACTAGCATCATACGGGGTACCAGAATGGAAATAAGGTTGTGACTTGACTGGGTTTATGTGGCCTATGACTCAGATTGGATTTGGATTTGTGGCCCCTCTGACTACAAATGTTGTCCTCATCATCTTTAATGACTGTCATTAATGGAGTGTCTTATGCATCAGTTCCTATACTGTTGGGTCTTTATTTCTTTATCAACCAACACTTAGACGAAAAAAATTAACTATGTGTTATGGAGCAATACTGTGTAGATGGACTTATTAACCGAACTTACAAAATTTCATAAAGAAAACAAAACTCAAATCTATCTATTGTACAAGATCCTTTGAATTGGAGTGACTATCCTTATCTCTCTGGTTTGAGATAGGTAGGGATTCAGGTGAGTGCCATTCACCCATCCTGGTCATAGCACACCATCCAATTGCATGAGTAGGACTGCTCACGAGGGTCGGATCTCTGCAACTATGAAGGGCCCCAACCAATGCATATGCATATTTCTAGGATGTTTCTAGTATCTGTTGTTGTAGAGTAACACCTTATCCCCTTGTGTAAATACCTTGGTCTTAATGTGTCGGTCATGCCAAGAATTTTTTCTTGCCTTTTCCATGAACTGATGAAATTCTCCTAGAAATCTGGTCTCCTCGAGTTTTTGTAGCTCCACAAGTCTCTGTGCTACTAATTCCCCTTCTGTCACACATGTGACTTGTGCAATATACAGGCTTGGAGTGATGAACTCTTCAGGAACGATTGCCTCCCTCCCATAGACTAATTGAAATGGTGTATATCTATGGATTTTCTTTGTAGTTATCCTATAGGCCCAGAGAACAACTAGAAATCTATCATCCCAGTCCTCCCAGTTTGCGTAACAGACCTTTGTTAGTCCTCTTTCTAGGATTTTTTTGAAGTCTTCGACTATTCCATTGGCTTGTGGGTGGTATGGAATGCTCTTGTGATGTTGGATCATAAATTCTTTTGTAAGTGTTTCTATAGTAATGCTAATGAAATGAGGTCCCTGATCGCTAGTTAGGCTCCTCGGACATCTGAAATAGGTAATGATATTCTTGAAAATGAACCTGGCATCAATGTCTGTCAAACAGTCCTGCACCATTGCTGCTTTTGTCCAATGAGTAAGGTATTCAGACATGGTAATAATGTACCTAGCCTTTGAGTGTTTTTCTATGGGGTTGATTGGTCCAATGAAGTAAACTGCCCATTTCTCAAATGCTTGTAGAGCTCTAACTGGTTGCAGTGGTAGTTCATATAGTTGTGACGACTTTCCCACCCATTGACAAACATCACACGATCCAACGTATGTTTTTGTGTCTTTGAATAGTGTAGCCCACAAAAGTCCTACCAGTAGAACTTTATGTGTTGTGGCCTTTCTTCCTATGTGGTCTCCTGCTATTCCACTATGGCATTCCCAGAGTATATCCTGTCATTCATGATCCATGACGCATCGTCTGAGAATGTTGTCTAATCCTAGTTTATACAATTGTTCGGTGATCAATTAGTAATCTGCTAATCTGACGAACATATGGTGATTTTGGGTTTTGGAATATGTTTTAGGACATGCCCCTGTACTGAGAAAGATTTCTATGTTCTCTAGATATTCTGGTATGGCCTCAATCCTGAACAAGTCTACATCTGGGAGTTGTTCATCCACTGCTCCACCACTTTCTCCTGACTCTATCCTAGATAGATGGTCAGGTCTGACGTTGAATTGTCCTGGCTTGATGATGACTTCAAAATAAAATTTATGAAACAACAACAACCATCTACAAATTCTCCCTTCCAACACGGGTTTATTAACTAGGTATTTTAGTGTGGAATGATCAGTGAAGAATTTGAAGTGAGATCCTAACAGATAATGTCTAAATTTTTGTAGAGAATAAATCATTGCTAAGCCTTCCCTTTATGTTGTTGCGTAGTTGCGTTCTACTTGTGAAAACTTTCGATTCGCAAAATAGATAGGGTGATCCATAGCTCCATCTCCAAGTTACGTTAGGATAGCTCCTAAGGAAATTGTGGAAGCATCTACATGGACGTGAAATTCTTTCTCCCAGTTTGGGAATATCAAAATCGATGCTGTAATGAGTTTCTCCTTAAGTGTCTCAAATGATTTATCGCATTGGGGATTCCATTGTAACGTTTCATCTTTTTTCAGGATATTTTTCAGTGGCACAGTAATGTTGGCATATCTTCGAATGAACTTGTGGTAGTAACCTATGTGTCCTAGCGTGGAGCGCAAATTTCATATTGATAATGACCATAACTTTGGTTGGGTCTACCAATATACCTTCTCGGCAGACTATGTGTCCCAACAGGTTTCCATGTGGCACATAAAAGATACACTTTATGAGATTTAATGAATTTTGCAACTCTTTGCATTTGTCAAACATTAGCCTGAGCTATGCTACATGCTCCTTAGTCAAGCTATATATTGTCCAATAATCCATATAGACTTCGATAAAAATTTAAATGAATTCTCTAAAGGCTGCTATCACGATCCTGGAAAAAACTACAGGGGCGTTCTTTAAACCAAATCGCATGACATTGTATGCAAAAGATCCCCATTCTGTAATGAAAGTTGTCTTTCTTTTGTCTTCTTTAGAAATCCTGACTTGATGGTATCCTAAAAAACCGTCTGTAAATGAGTATTATTCCTTCCCCACAACTTGTTCTAGCACCTTATCAGTAAAGGGTGTTGGGAAAGGGTCATGCACACAGGCAGAGTTGAGGCTTTGTAGTCTACACATAATCTAATATCCTTAGTGTCTTTCTTGCTTTGAATGACTATCAGGATAACCCACTCCGCTTCTTCTACTGCAAAAATAAGACCTGTTTCTAGCATGTTATCAATTTCCTTCTTAACTTTCTCTTTTACTCTTGGGTTAAGATGGTATGGTCTATGTCTGATAGGATTACATCCTAGGTTTAACTCAATCTTCATTTTTTCCATGACTCCTTTGATTCCTTTTAATTCTGAAAAAGTCTTTGGGAATAAATCCTTGTATTCCCTCAGTAAACTTTGTAGTTATTGGCTGGTTTACTCGTCCCAGTAGTCTCCTACCATAACTATCTTGGGTTTCTCTGCAGTCCCTATGTTGAGTCTATGCAATTTCAATGGGTGGTTGTAGGAACGATCGGTTTGGCTGGGTATGGTGTTCTAGATTTCTCTGCTCCCCTCTGTCTCTTTGATGGTTAGGTTTCTCAGTCCTTATAATTCATCTAGGCTTTCTGAATCTTTTCTAATATGATAGCATTCTATGGGTTGGTCAATCAAGAGTAAGTGGAGTTTAGTATGAAGTTCTTAGGTATTTTTGGGATACACTACAAAGTTTGATCTCTCATTACCATTGGTTTTAAAAATAAGTTCTTTAATCTTTTGTCGGGCTAGTTCAAGCTCGGGGTACTTACATGAGAATGAGAAGTCTTTGCAAAATTTAGTTGCTAGTGTCTGCCAGTCACTCATCTGTCTTCTAGTTTCTTCATGTATGAACCAAGCTTGCAGGACTGGGACTAGAGAATGGGAAAATACCTGAACCCAGAAGTGAGCAGGTATCTCTGCAGCCTGTGACTGTGTCACACACTGTTCAATGTGTATTCTAGGATCCAATTCTCCATTGAATAGTTGCGCAATGTGGACATCCATCTGCATCTCTGATTCCAGTTGCTCCTTATTCTAGAACCTGTACTTGATATCTTGCTTCACTTTGTCCCAAGTTCTCAGCATGAATTTATGAGTGGCCCACCATTTGGTGGGGTTGTTCTAAAAGGCTACATCTAGTAATGAGATTCTTTGATCTTCTCTCAAATTCTCTTCCATATTCTACAAATAATTGTCTAGATCTAAAGTACCATCGTATATTGGGTGTTCTCTCACTTCAGTCCCAACCCATTTGGTCATTTTGACAGTTTTGCATCTTCTTGAGAATATTTCGTGCCACCCTTGTTGCCAACTATCAAAAGCCAGTTCTGAATCTTCGTCTATTGACTGTATAATTTTCCATCTTAATGATCCATCAACAATAGGGTTTATGTATTCATTTCTGATCTCCACTATTATAGTGTACAATTGGTCTAGGTCTCCTTCCTCCATATTATTGTCTGTTGGTTCTATGTATCTGGGTCCTACATATGGATCCAAAGGTTGAACTACCTTAATTACCTCAGCTTCAAAAGTCATGGTATCTTTCTTTAAATCGACTACTACATAATTATCATAGGCCCAATTGATGCCAAGTAGTGTAGGGTAGGGGTCCTTGTCTCCCATGATCTCAATGACTTCAAATTCAACTATTGTATTTACTCCTGCTACATAGATTTCTACGATCTCCAATATTCTTGTGGGAAAGATGAAGTATTGGTTTTCCATTCTTAACTAAATTGGGGAATATGTCAGTCTTGGTTTTCCTAAGGCTTCCCAAGTCTTCTTATGGATAATGTTCACATCTGACCCTAGGTCCAACATGACATCCTTAATTTCAAAGTCATCCAGCAGGGCGACCAGTCAAAATTATTTCCCAATTCATACTTTTATTCATTGCACTCTCTGAGTACTCTTCTTAGAAAGATTAGCCCTTATCCTTGCTTATGAAGTTTACTCATTCCATAAGACTAGGTACAACGCATTGCACAACTTTTCTGTTAGTCGGTCATTCCCTAGAATGTCAGAAAATAATTGAAACCAAAGATCAACTGCGTTTTGGGGTTTCTCAAACTATCTTGATATGGCTACAGGGTTTCTGGGTGTAGGGGGTGAAGTAGGTACTTGTGCCATTTTAGGGTAAATGGTCGGCTGGGGGGGTTTCTCTTTCATTTCATGACTAGGAATGTTCTGGAATACTTCTATGGCTTCTTTAAAGAATAGATTTTTCTTTAGGGGGTCATACCTATCTCCCTTAGGTGTTTCTTTCTGGATATGAGGTAGAGTATCAGCATCAGCTCCTGTCTTCACTCCTCCTCGAGTAACAATATTAAGGTTGGGCAATTGTCCCTTAGAAATCCTCTTGATTTCTGAACTGATAAGGTTAGTCCCCCTTTGTTGTACTCTATCTTCCCACTTTGTAATTAACTCTGGATAGTCTTTAGTTGTGTGTCCATTGGTTCTGCAGTGAGAGAAGCATGGCCGCCTTAGATGAGGACAATATTTGGCCAAGTGACCTTGTTCATTGTAGTTATATCATCTACTTGGTCCTCTTCCCCCAGTTCTTCCTCCTTTGAAATATCCTCCATCTCCACCTCCTCGACCTCTTCTTGGTCCCTGAGGGTTTTCATTCACCCTGAATGTTGTTCGGTATAATTTGTCTCCAAGTGCATCCAATGCTCTACATTGATTGGTAGTATGCATAGTGGATGCGCAAAAATCACAGTGTACTGTGTTTGGTACTGTCGAATATTTCTACATGATGGGGCACTGCCTTGGCCCATGGTTGTGGATTCGACAGATTTCACAATATTCCGCTGTTGGTGTTGCTTGGCTTCCTAGGAAAGCATGATATGGGGTACGGTTGTGGAATGGTGAATTCATTGACACTTTCGAAACTCCTCTCGTGGGTCTTGGTGGGGTCACCATCAGATTCTAGGGAGGTCCCAGTCCCCTCATTCTTGAACATTCGTTCCCTAGATGACCTTCTATGTAACATCCATTGCACCAAACCTATGGTCGTCTTGGTCTAGGTATTGTTAGCTCCAGAATATTTTCTATCAGTTCTGATATCTTCCCTTGTAGTTGCGCCAGATTTGCATCTACTGGGGGTTGGGTTAATCTCAGGCTCCCAGGGTATCCTGCCATGGATTTAATCTTCATCGATTGTTCCAAGATGTCTGTTAACATGGCTATATGTTGTTGCATTAGCATAATTCAGGTCAAAGGAAAAAACCCATGAATGTACCACTCCCTTTGACGTTCTTCGTGTATTGGATGTGCCAACCTCCCTATGGCATATTTAAATTTCTGGCTATAATCCCAGGCTGATTCGCCTTCCCTGTGTTGGATCTCGCACAACTCAGACAAAGCCTGTTGTTCTAACTGGGGTAGCTTGAATTCTGCTATAAACCTCATCCATACCTGGACAAGTGTGAATGGTTGACCTTGCATCCTTGGCACTCCTGGTTCAATGATATTCATGTACCATTTGAGAGTGTGACCTCTCAAGGTAGTCTAGAACTCGAATAGCTTATTCACATCCGGGGTTCCTGTGGATCTCCAGATCGCTTCACACAGGAACCAGTGTTTTTCAACGTTTTTGTCTCCCTTACCCCAAAATTATGGGTATTGGGCAATCAAACCTCTAGCATGGTTGGCCATCGTTGTTCCTGTTGTTTGTATCAATATGAACCCTAGCGGACCCTCTTGTGATCTACCAGGAGATCCTAATATCCTCCCTGAACCTACAACTCCTAGTTGTGACTAACTAACTAATTGTATTGGAACAGAATTAGCATGAGAAGGTAGTATCGAACTTACTTATTGAATAGAATGCACTTGGGGTATGGGTGATTCGGGCCTGGCGCCACTAGCTTCAGGGCAGTTTTCTTTGATCTAGGGGGTCTCGTTAACTTCCACTGGGATGATCTCTTCGGCCGGATTCCTGATCTATCCTGTTATCATGGCTAAATATTTTCTTTCTCCTCCATGATTCATGCTAGATTCCTCCTCTCTTTCCTTTGCGCTTTCTCCTTCTTGTCCCACTCCTTGGGGACTGCTTTCTTGCCTCACTTCTCTCTCGTTTAATATTTGACTGGCCAGTCATTCCTATCTTCTCATCTTCTGTAGTTCTTCCATCTGTCTTTCCTCTACTTCTCCCACTCCACCTTCTTTCCTCAACTTTTCAGACTGTCTTACGGCTTTCTTAATCTTGTCGTTCCACCACTTCTCAACTATGGCGTCTCTATTCAAGGCTTGCTCATCTCTTGAATCTATCTCTTGTTGTTTCCCCCCCATTTTTAAAAGAACCCTTCCCCTCTCTCATTCCATGAGTCCCACCCCATCTCACCCTACCCCAAGTGAGGGTGTTTACGCCGCCATCTCAGTTGGGGACATAATCAAAATTCCTTCCTCCATCAAGAAAACTTTAATCTAGAGGAGGATTTCTCTCAATAGTCTTTCCCTTGCACCTTTCTTGAAAATTTCCTCTGCCCATGAAAAAGACTAGTGGTTCTCAGCTGTAAATTCGATTATGTATCCCTCTAGTGTGGTACTAACCCATAAATCAACATCTCTTGTAACTGGGCAATCCATCATCTAGAGTGTTGCTAAATTTTTGGTATCCCATGCATAGATATGAACTCTGGAGCTTCTTGGACCTTCTTTATCCAGTGAAAAAATTATTCCAGGAATTTAACCTAGAAAATCTCATACTGGTCGCTCGATGTTTCTGAGTAAAATATTGCTTTGTGAGTGTTTTCCAATGATTTTCTCCTTAGTTCCGCTTCTTTCCATATGAAGGCGTCACAACTCCTTTCCCACCATTGATCAATTCTAGATCTATGGATTGACGAAAACATTCTCCCGACAAGTTCTCTTTTTACACAGGTCCCAACAATGGAACCATTTTGTTGATTAGACTAGGGTCCTTCTCAAGTTACCAAAAAAAGGTTCCGTGTAGTCTAGAGCGTTGGCATTTTATCTCCTCCGAAGAGAATAAGTCTCACCCGAAGTGCTGCTGAGATAGATAGATAGGGAAGGGTAGAGAGAATACCACAAAGGATCCACAGAGCAGTCATAACTCATTCTTGTTCTTATGCAAGAGACATTAACATATCTGAAACATATAAATGCAGGAATCCAACCTATTTACATTGTGAGCAAGAATTCAAACGTTGAACCATCAAATATAACTCATAAACCTTAAAGGAAACACTAGAATGCATAAGAAAGTATGTAAAGACACAACATATTTTGAATTTCAGTCCTACTTCATATTATCTTTAGGATCTTTCTCTGATTACAGACTCATAATTACATAGTAGGTCTTAGTATAGACTCTTGTCTCTTAGACCCATGTCACAGAGCTCTAATCCCCTAGTTGGTAGTTCTAATTCATTACAGACTCAAACATGTCTTTTCCCAACCTACAACAATTATCAACAGCTAATCCCAAAATTTGGGCGACTCTGATCAACCTGACTTGACTGAACCTAGCTAACTAACTCAAGAACTAATGAACCACTTACAGAGAAATGAACAAGTGAATAACAATAATAACGACAACAACAACAAAACCCTTTTTTGTTTGTGTTTGGTCCTATATATATATATATATATATATATATATATATATATATATATATGTATGTATATAGCTGGGTTGTGTCTTACTTCTCAGTTTGCATTGCTTCTTGTTCTGTTGCAACCATTTGTTTCTTTGTTTGCGTTGCACCGGCTTTCACAAATACTTTCTATTTCTCTTTCTCCCAACCTAACATGGAGTTTGCGCAACTCGTCCTTAATCAAAACTTGCGCAATTATTTATCAAAACGAAGGGCCCAACAAAGCCTCAACAACCATCCGATCAAGAAATTGACCATGTTGATTGTCTAATATTATGGACGTCGGTCATATGAGTGACCATGGGCTTGAGGACCATTGGAGGATCGTGACAGTCAGATCTGCAAGACAGATCAATGACAGGGATGAACTACAGAGAGTAAAATAATAATTAAACAACTTGCTAGTTCTAATCCTACAATTGCTCTAGATCGTTAGATATCATAAACCCAAATATCGACGATTGTGGTTGATCTAAAAAATGATCATATTAAGTCGGATTAAGTCATGACCGTCGAATGCATAGTCACTAGATCAATGACAGGGACAGATATCGGAGATCAAAAGGAGAATTAAATATCGTGCTATTTCCAATCCCGCAATTAGTCAGGACCATCAGATCTTATAGCCTCGAATATCGACGATTGTGGTTGACTCACCAACAACAGAAAACTTAAAATTGTGGATTTTTGGTGACAAGTTAAATCACTTGCAAGTTGTGGTTCCACAACCTTCCTTGATCATTGATCTACTTCGAGTGTCTTCACTACCGTTGGATCACTTTTAAGTGGAAGGACAGGATAAGCTAGAAGAGCAGCACCGAATATAGATCAAGCCATCGATCTAAGAACATGATCAATGAACAACATTTGGTTCACGTCAAAAGTTGTGAGGAGTTTATTGTTTGGGGAATATCACTTTGGAAGAATTGGCAACTTGAAAGTCGAATTAACTGAAGCCTGAAAATCCAAAATGAATAAGGGCCATCGGATTTGGAGAAAATGTGATGACCATTGGATCACCTTAAGTGGAAGGACAGGATAAGAAAGGGCCGATATCTGAGATCTTGATCACCCAAATTTTCGTAAGCCATCAGATTAAATTAAATGGAAGGATAGGATAAGCAAATATGGAGAGTCGTTGGATTTAATCCAAAGCAAAGCTGCATCGTAGAAAAATTGACTCGTTGATATAATATCTTGATCCAATGAACAACATTCATTTTAGGTCTAAATATTTGAGGAGGTTACGCTCTGAAAAAATCTCATTTCAAGAATTCAGTTTGAGATTTGAAATCCCTGATGCTTGGAGGGTCAGAGAGCCGAAATACATTCTTGACCATTGGATCATCTAAAGTAGATCTCATTCTTCAGATCATCTGAAGAATATATCAAGCGTTGGATCACCCGAATTGAATCTAGGTTGTCTGATCCAGAGCGTAAGTTTGAGATTTGAGATTTCAGAAGTCTAGAGACCCGAAGGAGATATCGACCATTGATCAAGAAAGGGGACACAAAATCGTTGATCTGGTTGAAAGGTCAAATTCTTGAAGTGGAGGCAGAGTCGTTGATTGAGAAGGATAGGTTTCCATGGATCATTGACTCTGGAATATTAGTGTATGGAAGAAATCAGGGTTTGATATTTGAAACTCTTGAAGCTCGGATCACGAAATAAATCACAACCATTGATTTAGGGAGGTTGGATTTGATCTACAGATCATGAAATAAAAAATACAAATCATATGTTCAAGAGCACCATCAAGATCATGAGATCGACGATCCTGTCACATTGCAGGGATTGAAGGTATGTGAACTTTAAATACTTAAGGGTAGGCCACAATTGAAACCACGGTTTTGAAAAAAGGGTACGTGGCAGCTGGAGGTGGATTATGGGGAGAAAATTGGTTGATCCCAAACCACTCTTGGACGTTCCCACAATAGTTCTCTTACAAAAGGATGTAGCCTGAGGTCACATGTGACAAGGGGATAATGAGAAAAGATCTCGCGCCCTCAATCACGTGGTCATGAGAGACCATCACCCAAGGTCACAGCCAGTGGTCATGTGGAGAGGAATGTTGCGCTAGGTGCTAGTTTGTGCATGTAAAGTTCAAGAGGACTTGTGGATAAAAAATCCTTTGTGGGTATAATCCAACGACACAGATTAAGTAGAAAATCTAATCGAAGGGTTGATTTTTCACTTCATGGTTTCTGGATCAGTTATGATTCAGTTACACTAATTGAATCATTGTTCTAGGGCATTGGAATCATTGTTCTTGAGTGGTTTGATATTCCCAACTCAGGCGTTGGAGATTTGGAGTGTAATAGATGATGAGAGAAGGAATAAAGGAAAAATGTCGTGACAGAGGTAGGTTGTTGTTTCTCGGTAAAACAAGTTGAATTGTACATGAGAAAGAAGATAGCAGGAACAAAGCATGAAAGATGCAGAGATGAAAAACATAAGTTGGACATAGCAGAAATGGTGAAAAAAATAGACAGTACGAGAACTTAAGCGCAAGAATATGCGAGCAGGAACACATTGATGTAGGCAGAGCAGAGAAGTGTAGCCAAACAACAATGAGACTAGTAAGCCATTGATAAATAATGTATCACTATAGTAGATTTTAGAAAACAAAGATTTATATACCAGGGTGGTAGGGTGGTGCTAGGGAGGACTGTTGTCCTCAAAGTTTCAAGTGGGTGATTGAACACAAGGAGTTGTATCTTTCATTTGGTTGTAGCCATAAAAAATAGGGTGGTAGGGTGGTGCAAGGGAGAACTATTGTTCTCTGTTGTACAGGTTGGTTCTTGTGTGATTGGAAGTTGGTGCTGGAACACTTAGGGAGTTGGCGCTTCCTTCTAGTGGGTGCTAGAGAAACTAGAGAGTTGGTGCTCTCAGCAAGTTGTAGCTTGTAAAACAAAGGTGGTAGCCTCACATTGAGTTGGTTCTCAAAGATAGATGATGTACAAAACATACAAATACTGCCTATCATTCGAAGAAGAAGAGGTTTTCTCCCTTTATGGGTTTCCTCGGGAATATCTGTTTCTGTTTCTATATACTTCATGTGTGTGATTGATGTTGAATACTCTATTGCTTACTTCCTTGAATTACTGTGATCATCATTGAGTGTTCTGTAAT
>JZKD02S0413973.1:647250-660295 GCA_000966675.3 Picea glauca
CATCCCATCACTTTGCTAGCAATGGTTGGTGCCAATGCTGCTAGAATAACATGTCTGGCTTTTGAATTACAACTCATAAGATTCTTCTCATTTGGATCGATTGGAGCATTATTTGGGATTACATAGCCATTTACAACTAAGTACCAAATGTCTACTCCCAAAGTTGTTAGGTAAGTTTTCACTCTATCACTCCAGTATGTGTAATTTCTTCCATCAAATTTTTGAATCCCATTTGAAATGTGCTCATGGTCATCCATCTTTGTTCAGGATTTTCCTTCTAGTGGTTAAACTGTTCTAAAGGCAACCTTCTCTAATACCAATTGTTGATACTGAGAGGGGGGTGAATCAGTATCAAGTACAATTTAAAACCTTTTTCAACTTATACTTAAACCATTCAACTATATCCAATGACAACAACCAATCTTCCAACAATCTCCCCCTTTGTCATTGATGGAAACACTCATGCTCCCCCTATCATCATGATCCCAATTTCTCACCCCCTTTGACATCAATGGCAAAGGGTTGCATGTTCATTTTCCTTCATGTCCAAATACCTTCATCAATCTTGCGGTCCAAAACCCATGACTAGGGTTGAAATCAATGACAACAACCAATCTTCCAACAATGTTCTCATTTTTCATTGTTTGACTAGTAGATTTCATCATGAAATTTTTATATTTTAGCTACTCCTTATTAATAGTGTATAAAAAAGTTACATCAACTACAAACTAGTGTTAATCACTACATCTAGAATTGCATGTGATTATAAAAAATTTAGAGAAACACCATCACATAAGAATACAATGTTATATGACTAACTTAACCTAATATTAGACTAAAAATATGAAATAAATTAGATAGGCACAAAATCATAGAAACACAAAAGTTAGAGAGATATCAAGGTTGCTAAGGGATAGGATTAGACCTAAGAGGATTTTTTTTCCACTTTCTATTTCAAACATTAGTCCAACCGGTAAAGTTGTTATGAGTTGGTGGTTTTGTAATAAGGATTAAATTTACATAAGGAACTGTAGGCTCAAATTGATCTAGATTGATAATGACATCTGTTTTTAATGTTTGAATTATCTTATTGATGGATTAATTTTCCCTCTTCTTAAAATACTTCTTCGGAAAATATTTTTCTTGACATTTCACATGAATTTCCATAGAATATACTAGCTTTATCCAAAAACCAATGACATAACAATTTTGAAATATGGTAATGCACATATATATTATCAAGGAAAAAACAAGATACATGAACTTTCCTTTGAAATTTTTTTTACAAGTTAAATAAGTATATGTGAATAAATTAATAAAAAAATGTACTAACCTTGAAATTTCAAAATCTGATCTATGTAGATCGAGAATTGAATTTGTTCAACCGGTGGGTGATGAAAAAAATAAACAGATCAAACAAAAGTCATGAACAATGTCACAACTATAGAAAATGTGTCGAAAATTCTCTTAAAGTCAAGTATATATAGATCGATTATCGTCGATATAGCGACAAAAATACATGAGTTGATGTGAAGAAAGTCAACTAGTCGTTGCAAGCCATGTGTGTTAGCAAGTGCGTTGAGATAGTCAACAGTCGTCTCTATAGCGACGAACTTTCATCGCAATAGCGACGATAATCGTGGCCAATTTAATTAAAAAATGAAAACAAATGCTTAACTTACTACATATGTTTTGACGAATGTAAGAAACATGGAAATATTCGCCCATATATAGTAGTGTCATCTCAATACATCTTTATGTACTTATGGGGCCATTTTGAGGCCCTTAACTACATGTTTTGGGGATTTCCACAACCAAACTATTAATGGAGTCAAACTTTGAAAACATAATGTGTATTTCGCAAAAATACCTTTCCAATGGGCTATCATACGCCTAAAACGGAGATCATATGAAAGCGTTACTACCCCGGGAAGTTGATGTACTAACTTACCCCAACGGGGCCCACATGACTTTTGGTGCTTCATCTCTTAGGGTTAGGTTTTTTTATTATAGGGTTTTGGAATTCATGTTTATTGTAAAAAGGAATTCAGAGCCTCATTCTACTCATGTTCTTGTGAATGAGAATATCCATCACATCTCTTCTTAGAGATAAAGCTTCCACCATTCTAGCGAGACCTGCACTCTATATTTTTACAGTCTCTGTACATTTATTTCATTAATAGAAATCATGTATTGTTGTATTTATATATTTCTGGAAATATTTATGTGTATTTCATCGTAATATATTTTCTTTCATTTCATTCAGAAAATAATCTAGATCAATTGTATCAGAGCAAGCTACTCTTTATTGTTTTCAGTGCATGTCCCCGACGAGGTCCGAGTATGGCAATTTGGGTCTCAAGATTGTCTCTCTTGAAGACAATATTTCTCGTATGCCGAAGAAACCCTCTATGGAGGAAGAAAATAAAAATAGCGGAGAAAAATAATATGTTAACATGTTGCTTGTGCAAGCTCTTGTGCAACAGAGGGACGCAATGATGGATAATTTTCCCCATATCCCTCAATGCCTTCCAATAGCAACACGTGCATATTCATCAAGCGACCACTTTGGAGGAACGTCTCCCTTCAAGGTACAAGTTAACTTCGATATTCTCGTATTTGAAGGTAAGATAGATGCAGATTCCCTAGAAAAATGGTTAAATCTACTAGAATATTATTTCTCTTTTCACAATTTTTCCAACATGTAAAACATCACCTTTTCACTCTTGAAGACTCTCCCCCATGTCAAACATTGGTGGGAAAATTCTTGGGAGAAAATTTGCATAGAGGAATCTAGAATATATGGGGACGAGTTGACTTGGGATTTTTTTGTGGATGTGGTCAAGGAAAAATATTACCATGTCGATAACTATAAAGACCAGTACATGAGATGGACCACACTATGGCAAGAGAAGGGCCAAAAAGTGTCGAATTTCATAAATACTTTCCATACCTTGCGTACAAAGTTGGGTATCAAATACTCTGAGTGACATCTCGTTCTGAAATACTGTGGGGCTCTGCATGGGTACATCCAAACCAAAATGGATTTCCTAAACATCTCAACACTAGGAGTTGCCTATCGATATGCTGTCAAAATCGAGTAGACATTTGGGCACCAAAACAAATAGGAGTTTGGGTCTGCAAATAAGAAACAACCAAAGAACGATAAAGATGGCCCTAACCAACATACTCCCCAAAACCAATCCAATACACATGAAAAGAAGGGTAAGGGAAATACAAATAATGACATTGGGAAGTAGTACGACTTCCACAAAATCCCTTGGCACAATATCGATGAATTTCTCTCAAAAACGTCATTGGTGGTCGAGATCAAAGACAAGGAGTCGAAACTTGATTCAAAATCTGATCCAAAAAATAATGAAAAACTACAGATCATCAACGCATACCCCACTGCTATTGTAGTGACCGCAAAAATTCAAACAGAAGAACCAAAAGATCCTAAAGAGGGGGAGAACCTCTTCCATTCACAGATGTGGGTGAAGGGGACCCCATTGCATATAGTTTTTGATAGAGGAAGCAAAAAGAACCTCATCTCATCTGATATTGTCAAATAATTGGGGTTGTCAACAACACCACACCCGCAACGATACAAAATTGGTTGGCTTTGCCAGTGACGATATCTCCATGTCAGCCAACAATGTCACCTATCCTAATGAGTCTAACCCTTCAAGGATAAGGTATGATGTGATGAGTCCCCTCTTGATGTCTATGATGTTTTGGGCCAACCATATATGTGGAAACATCATGTTGTTTACGAGTCTCGACCCCATAGTGTAATTATTACTCCGGGGGGTAAACTCTACAGGATACCAGTGGTATTTATGACTATTGTTCCACCAAAATAGTGCCACAAGGTAATCTCTCATACTACAAAATTCAGCCTCTTCACAATATGTTCAAAGGATGCACAGACGGGCATTGCAACCATTGCAATTTCATCACCTTCTATCAAGAAGAAGAAGATTGTAGAAGAGAAAGAAGATATTATTTCTTCACTTATGGTGGTTCCTATACAATGCCTCGTCAAGCCCAAAGACAATAGGTTGGTGGAATAGATTCATCCCTGCCAACAACAGGTTCATGACAACCTTCCACGGGCCAAGCAATACAACTTCTCCAACAAGGCACGCAAATCACCAAGATTTTGATTCAACAAACACTTTCCCCTCTTCCTCGAGCACTCAACATAATGGATACCATTGCTTCCTAAGGGGGGAGGATTGATCCAGGTGGGTATTGGTGGCCACCCACCTATTCCAAATTCCAATTGGCTCATGTCGAAAATTTTCAGTTGAGCATGTTTCTCTGTAATGGGGACACTTCTTTTTAATTATGGGTTCTGCACTTCTGAGGCTATCTTGAATCCATACACAACATAAAGGTGGATATTTTTGGCCTCCCATCTAGTCCAACTGGCGTATTTTGGTAGTCTTCATCTCTGTACATATTTTGTACTTCTGGGGCCATTTTGAGGCAATTAACAATAGTTTTTGGGATTTCCACAATCATATTATTGATAGCGTCACATTTTGACATCATAATGTGTATTTCTCAAAAATACCTTTCTAATGGGAGATAACACACATAAAATGGATATCGTATGCAAAATTTATGACCCGGAGAAGTTGATGAACTAACTTACCCCAACAGGGCCCAAATGACTTTTGGCGCTTCATCTCCTAGGGTTAGGTTTTTGGATGTCTAGGGTTTTGGCATTCATGCTTATTGTAAAAAGGCCTTCATAGCCTCAATGTACTCATATTCTTGCAAATGAGCATAGTCGTCACATATCTTCTCAGAGATAAATCTACCACCATTCTAGTGAGTCTTGCACTCTGTATTTTTATAATCTCTATACATTTCTTTCATTAGTAGAAATCATGTATTGTTGTATTTCTCTATTTCTGGAAATATTTATGTGTATTTCATCGTAATATATCTTCTTTCATTTCATTTCGAAAACAATCTAGATCAACATATGCCCTCAAAAGGAATGTTTATCTTATGACTGGGATATGAGAACCATTATGAGTTTTTGTGCCTTTACCTTTGTCTAGTGACGAAAATAGTCCATTAGGCTTGAAAATAAGGCTATAGGGATCATGGTCCATTAATGAGGCACTAAACCAACTCATAAGATCTCATGATGGTATCTTTGGATTACAAATGAAATGTGAGTTCCATTAGGAAGTTTTGTACATGAGGGATGGGTCTTGAGACCTTTACCATAGTCAAGGAAATAAAATAAGGGACTTGGACCTTAAATACGCTTCTAGGGCTTAGGGTACATGAGATATGTACAAAAACACCATTTATTCTCTCTTAAGTTAATATTTGGCTTATGAGTTGGATATGGGCACCATTAGGAGGATTTTCACATGATAAATAAGTATTGGGGATTTGACCATGATATTTGATGGAAAATAAGGGTCTCAGGTGTTAACAAAATTTTTTAGGTCTCAAGGACCAAGAATGTGGCCCTAAACCACTACATAAGTATTTAAGAGGGAATATTTCTCCTATGAGTGGGATATGGCCAGCAGTAGGTGGTTTTGTTTCATTAGGGATGGGTATTAGGTACTTTTCTATGGAAGGAGGAAAACAAGGGGGAATTTTATCCAAAAAAATAACTTTTAGGACTTATGGTCCATGAAAAATTATATGTACCACCACACATGCTTCTAGATGAGAGTAGACTATGAAAACCATTAATATTTGTGTACATAAGGGATGGGACTTAGGGCCTTGACCATGGTTTAAGGATAAAAATAAGAGAATTAAGACCTAAAGGTATCTTCTAGGGCTTGTGGGCCATGACCAAGGCCTTTGATGACAAATGGGTACTTGACATTGAGAGGGGGGGTGAATCAGTGTCACAAAACTTATGGACAATTTTCCACTTTTCACAAATTAACTGAACAACAAATATTTGTTTCATTTTTGCAATCATTATATATAAGAATAAATATTTTATTTATTAAATAACTTGAATGAATACATAAGATCAATGTTTGAATATCATCTTCATACAACTATGAGAGACCCAATTCTCTGTTACAAGACCCATCTTGTAGTTCTCAGATCCAACTGAGAAATGAGGAATCCAATCCTCATAACAAGTTTCAGCTTGTTGATCCCAGATCCAACTGAGATGTGAGGAATCCAATCCTCATACAAGACCCAAATTGTAAACATGCACCAACCTGATAGAATGAATTTTCATTCAATCCATTATATATAAATATATATACTTCAACAAATTCAACTCATTTCTTCTCACCATTATTTCTTGTTTATATAGTATTCCAACTAATGTGAGTTTGAAGCATTGTGTCTTTTGATATTTGAACCATTGTACCTTTTCATTTAAAATGATAATCTTTAAACTTTAATTAATATCAGTTTTCCTTTTTATTCTTTATTCATGTTTTCATGATTTAACTCTCTTTTAATAATGGTTGTGTATCGATTCATCTATCCTCATGAGTTGATCATAGATATGGATCAACTCATTAGATCATACACATGCTTTTGTTGTGTTCTCGGTTCACCAATAGATCATATTTGATTATTTATCGATTCTATGTATTTTTCTGGTGTAACTCTCTTTCGATTGAAATCTGTATGAGGCGCTCCCTTCAAACCATTTTCATATGACCATAGGCGTAGAACCACAAGCTTATTATTTAATCTTTACCTTTATTTTTATTATTCCATATGACCATATGTGGTGACTAGGCGCTAGGCAAAATGATCGCTTGAGCAATTATTAGAATCAATGGTCATGATTAAATATCTCGATGAGATGGACGGCTGACGGAACTTCACCCTTCAGAACTTCGAGATTTCAACTTTTTAAACCTTTCAAAACTTTCAAATCATATTTCCCAAATAGATTAGACAGTTTAAGTTTATTTCATGAAAACAGATCAATCATCAGATTTGATTCTTACAAGGCTTAATCCGATGGTTGGGTCTTAATCAAGCATTGAGATGGATGGCCACCATTTACTCAGGGACTTTGGATATTTCAACTTATGCTATCCTTCCACTGTAGTATATCAATGGATGGGAATGCTCTTGAAGTGTTTCTTTGGATTGGATGGACCATGTCTACTTTGGGATTTCATCCTTTGGGACTTCAGATCTTTTGGCATTTGCTAGTGGTGAAAATCCCTAATTAATTCTTCCAGAGTGACATAATTTATTGATGTCACATGTTGACATGAAACGAACCAATTTCCTCTTGACACATGTCATCATCTAATTATTCCATTTGTACTTGCTGACATGGTCTTCTTATGTGGTCTTCTACGTGTCCTTGCTGACATGGTCTGCCACACATCTTTGCTAATGTGGTCTGCCACACATCTTTGCTAATGTGGTCTGCCACATGCCCTTGCTGACGTGGTCTACTGATGTGATCTTCCATATGTATTTGCTGATGTGGTATACCACATGTCTTCTTGAATTAGACGGTTGAGGCTTACTTCAGATGATTTGGTGGTTGAGAATTTATTTTGGGTCTCCGGGTCTCTGGGATTCGGGAATTTCAAATCTCAAACTTTTTGGAGCGTAACCTCCTCACATATTTTAACCTGAAACAAATTTTGTTTGTTGATCAAGGTTTAATATCGAAGGCTTGATCTATCTATGATACTGCTTAGCCTTGGAGTAAATCCAATGGATCTTCTTCTAGCTTATCCTGTCCTTCCACTAAAATGATCTAACGGCTGACGGATATTTGGGTGATTGAGATCTCGGATATCATCCCTTGATTATCCTGCCCTTCCACTTAAATCAATCTGAAGGCTGACAAAAATTCGTATAAATGAGATCTCAGATATTTTACCTCGCTTATCCTGTCCTTCCACTAAAAAATGATCTAACGGTTGACGAGATTTTGGATAATCGAGATCTCAAATCTTTCATCTTATCCTGTCCTTCCACTCAAGAATGATCTGGCGGTTATGAAGACTTCTTGAAGTAGATCCACAATTAGGGATGGTTGCAGAACCACAACTTGCGAGTGATTTAAATCGTCACCAAAACTCCGCAATTTGAAGTTGTGCATTCTTGGTGAGTCAACCACAATCGTCGATATTTGAAGCTGTAAGATGTGACAGTCCTAACTAATAGCGGGATTGGAAATAACATGATGTTTAATACCTATTATGATATCCAAAATCTATCCCTGTCATTGATCTGGCGATTGTGCATCCGATGGTTATGAATTAATATGACTTAATCATATCGTTTGTTAGATCAACCACAGTCATCGATCTTTGAAGCTATAAGATCTGACGGTCCTGACCGATTGCGGGATTGTAACTAGCAAGCAATTTAATTCTTATTTCTCTCTCTATAATTCATCCCTGTTGTTGATATAGCTTGCATATCCAATAATCACTATCCTCCAACGATCCTCAAGCCCACAGTCACTCATATGATCGAAGTCCGTTCCATGAGATGATCAATACCGTCAATTTTCTTGATCGAACGACTACTGAGGCTTCTCACCTTTTCTTGTGCATTGGTCGACTTCTCAAAGAGGTATTATCCCAACTTAAGTAATATCCAAACCCTCCTAAGTTCTAGAAGGAGGGTTTGTATATTACTTAAGTTCTATATTTGCTGAAAAGGAATGCATTACAAACCCAGCCTCCAAAAGGCTCACGGGTTGTTCCCCTGGTTTTTTATTCAAGAAGATACAAAAATATATGTCTTCTACCCCCTTTCTAATAACTGAAAAAAAATTTGGATTCCAAAATAAATCCCTCTAGAAATAAACAAGAATTTCATGTAGGTATTGAGGTCGAAATCCTCCCAAAAGATAACAACAATTACCATCAAATTCAGAAACTTTCTGCCATAGAAAATGGGTCGAACTGCTAAAAAATGGGGCTGCGGTTATGGTTCTGTATCTCTCGGATCGTGATAGTTGTGTATAAAATGACAGAGGTTTTTGTTCATCTATTTTTTCTGACCAAAAAACTCTCTCATTTTCCTGAGATCCGTTTCCATTTGCCCCAGATTTGCCTTTCAAAAACATGTGTCAAACGAAGAAATTTTGAGATCCAAAAATTAAGGCTCGGGGATGGATTCGATTCTCCCAATATGTGACACCTGTAGGAAAACTGAGGGAATTTATTGATCTCTGATTTGTTAGGCACAAAATCCTCTGACCGTTTCTCAAAATGATATTTGAGTCGCTCAGAATCATCATTTGAAAATGATGACTCAACACAGTAAAAAACACCACATTTCTGAAAACGAACCTCCTCTTTCAGGGGACTTTTGACTTCCTTTCCAAGCTCCAAATGAAAATATGAATACACCAATGGAAATCCTAGGATATTTATATGTCAATCGACCATTTGAGTGCACAAAATGGCCTCTCCACGGCTGAGAAAACTGATTTTTTGCTGAGGCAGTTTTTTGCATATGAAAAATCTGCGATTTCGTTGGCTAACACGTAAAAAAAAAAGGTATCTTAGCTGTCGAAAGTCCTAGCTTTTGGTGGTTAACAGTGCAATTTCAGAGCATCGTAAACCACCTAAAGTCCCGAAACCTCGATTTTAGGATTTCGGGATTTCAGGTTTCGGGAAATAGAAAACAAAAATTTCGTCGACCAAACCTCTGATGGCCGAAACTCGAAATGATGACATGGCATTTTTTAAAACCTTTTTTAGTGATTTTATTTCTGTTTATTGCATTTTATTTTTTGTTTTTATTTTTTTTGTACCTCCTCTTGAGCTCTTCCTCCATGTGATGCTTGAGTGCTTAGTCTCGGCCAATACACTTTTGGCAGTTAAGGGCATATGAAAACTGAGATTTAAGCTACCGAAAGTCAGCACTTTTCCTCCTAAGCTACCGAAAGCCAAAATTTCAATATTTGTTCCAACAGGAGGGTTAGGGTGTACCTCAAGTTGGTGTATGAATTGAACAATAGTACCATTTTCCAACCATTCTTGACAAGCTTCCTCAATCCAAACTGGAATGGGTAAAGCTAAGGAAAAGAGGGGTTGATCCTCCTCAAATTGATAAGATAAAGTATCAACCCTGGATGTTGGTTTTCATGGATTCCTAAAAGAATGAGAAATTAGTTCATTCATATGTGTTATGAATTCTATAGTGACCTATGAAATTCCTCCAAGACCCTTTGTTTTAATGATTATTTTTTTACTAGAACAATGCACCCCTTTTACCTCTTTGTGTCGATTTTCCATGTATACCATTTAGGAGGGTTGGGATATTACTTAAATTGGTGGATGAATTGAATGATAGTTTTATTTTCCAACTTTTATTTATAGGATTACTCAAGCCAACCTAGGATGGGTAAAGATAAGGCAAAGAGGGATCCATCCTCCTCAAATTGCCAAGATAAAGTATCAACCACCATGTTTTATTTACCCTTCCTATAGATAATCATGTAATCATGCCCTAACATCTTGATGACCCACTTATGTTTCTCTAGTGATGATAATTTATGTTTCATAAAGTACTTAAGACTATGATAGTCAATCTTGATCTAAAAATATCACCCTATGAGATATGGACACAAGGTCTGTACTCCATGTAGGATAACCATCATCTCTTTCTGATATATGGATCTACCTAATTTGTAGGCACAAAAATTATTAATAGTGAATACCAAGATCTCTACCTAAGGAATTGCATTTCAGGAATTTATTTTTAGTAAAATATGGTATTGCTAATAATATAGTAAAGCACATGGAATCCTTTAAAGATAAGAAGGGTACGGAAATTAGGAAACATGCACCAATTACCTTCCTTATTTAATAACATTTCCTTCAATGATGAGTAAGTAATAATACTAGAATGTATGAATCCAAACTCCAACAATCCCCGAATGATATTTTCGACTTCATTATTCTGTGAAAACAGGTACCTATAAGTACACACATTAGGTGGTATACTGCTTGAAATTAATCAAATACCATGGTCATGATCCTCTTGGAAATGTGGTAACACCTGGGGAATTTCAAAAACCTAATGATGTTTGGAGAGGATCAACTATGAATGAAGGTTAATCCACTATGGGGTGGTGTCCACTACTTGTATGGCATTGAACTATGTAATAATTCTTGTGTCCTTTCTTCAATAATTTCTCCATGAAATGAGAGGTGATAATTTCATGGGAATCATATGTAATCCCTTTGAGGATATGATTTTTCCCTTCCTTATTGAATATTATGTATACATCCTTGAAATCGATAGTTATAGGTACCGAAGTGCATATCCATTCCACTACAAGAACTACATCACAACCACACATGTCAACATAAAACATGTGGCTTTTGAGAAGATACTCACCCATTCAGAGTTTCACATTTTTACATTAGCAACGACATTTTATCACACCTACATTAGAAATCAAAACTTTATAATTAGGTATATCACAAACATTACAATGGGTTTTCCCAACTACTCTCCTATGAATAAATATATGGGTGCTACCATTGTCAATCAATACAATCACTTTGTGATTCTTGATATAACCAATCAACTTCAATTTTTCGGATGGTGAGAAACTAGATAAGCATGGAGAGAAATTTAGGGTTCCTCACAAGGAGCTTGTTGTAGTATTCTAGATTTAAATAGTATGAAGAACAAAAATATTTTAGCTAGAAATGGAAAAACAACAATGATATAACCAAAACAATACCAAAATAATACTAGAATAACACCATAAAGAGCACCTTGATTAATGATAGCAATGTTCACTTCTCTCTTCTAGGGGGAAACCTCCGGTAGAGTAGAGCTATATTACAATAATATCCAAGACAATATTTCTCATACCCTCTACTCCTATTTATACTAAATCTATCTATCCAAAAAAGCAATCTAGAGGAAGATCCTTCTAGAATTGGAAGGTTCCATTAGGTCTTCTTACATTTGACTTATTCTTCTTTATTGCTAGGCCTTTGTTGGGCTCGATATGTGATCAGTTATTATACACTTTTTCCGCACGTACATATGTGTTTTTCATATTTTGAAGGATCTTTTTGAAGAATTTTATGTTAAAACGGTATGATCTCCACCGAGTATGTGTGATTCATGTTTAATGTCATTATTGGGTATAATTCATCACGTTTTATGATTACCAAGAGATAATTCACATTTTTCTGGTGTTATAGGACAAAAATGCACCACGTTTCTACTTCTAGCACTCAGTCCGAAACTCCTTCCATCACTCGTTCTGGTACCCGATCCGACACTCTATCCAGCACTGCGTATTGCACAAAAATGGAGGGCAACTTGGCAGTTATGGTATTAGCGGCCAGTGATGGGTGAATCGGGAATGTGGGTTTTGTTCATGCTTCCCCCCTACAACTACTGAGCTCCCGACAACTCAGTTTTGGTTGTTCAACTGAGCGATTATTGGCTCACTCTTTTTTATTAGTTAGGGCATCATTTAATGCAAATTGTCGAAATTAGAAGTGGTTCGACCCTCCTGTGGTCGACCACTTGGTTTGTAAAAATTATAAATACCACCAAGGTGGTCAGATAGTTGTTAAGTAGCAGAAGCATCAATGTGATAGGTAGAAATACGTTTTTACTCTGTTTTGCCATTTTACATTGCCAGATTATACAAGAACTGGGTTTTTGAGTTTTCGTGGTGAATTCGAATTGCTAAGTTCATGGCGTGATTTTAGAAAGTGACCACGAATTGTTGGGGGGTTGTTTATGGATAAATCCGTAAGTGCGGACACAAACCGATCTCCCTAGATCCACCTGGATCTAGAACAAAACAAGATAGAATATATCACTTTCCCTAGATCTAACTATTGAATTAAATTGGAAGTGAGAAGAAGATATGTACCTTGTAATCGCTTCCTTGGTCTCTTTTGTTCCTTACTTCGCTCCAGTGCTCTTGTGCAGTCGATATCAAAACAGCACAAACCAACCGAAGTGAAAGCAAATAATATATTCAATAGCTAATCTATACATATGATCAAGGAGTTATGTAATAAAGTAAATCTAACTTTATGGAAAAGAA
>JZKD02S0413973.1:676196-686341 GCA_000966675.3 Picea glauca
CAATGACAACTCATTGATCCATCTTCATCTATGCATTCTCATCAAGGACAATACATATTATATTACATCAATCATCAATCAATCAATCCTTTGACATCAATCAATCACTTTACATAAATTAATGACATCAATCAATCAAACCATTGGCATCAATGACAACATGATCCAACAAAGAGGTTAGCTAGTTGTTCTTGTTTGCTTGCTTTCGTAGAATAGTTGCTTTCTTGTTTATTTTCTTTCATAGGATAGTTGCTCATTGAATGTAGGTTGGCAAGTTAAAGTAGTTTGATTTTGTTATTTGCTTATTGTTATGCTCAATAGTTGCTTTTGCTTATTGTTATGAACTAGTTTGCTTTACATAGGGTTTTTACTTGCTTTCTTAGAACTATCCATCGATCCTTGGCCCAAAAGTACTTAGGTTACCTAGTTTCAAGTTGCTTAGTAGGGTTTTCTCATTAGATAGTTTTTATTGAGTAGATTAGCCTTAGATAGATACATCCATTAGTTAGACTATACTCCTACCATCCCTTCTACCTTTGGAATATATTTTTATACAACTCTAAGTTTACTTACACTGGGTTGACAATTTAATTGAGGGTTTTTAGTGTGTTTTTAGTGCATATACAACACCCATAATTTTTGGAGCCGTTGTTGGGGATTTGTCTTAAGGTAAGAAGTAGTTAGGAAATATATTATTCCTAGACCTTAGCATTAGATTGGTGGCGGGGGAACTTTACGATGAGAGGTAATAACCTGCGCATTTTCTATAGTAGATTCCCCCAAACCCAATGGTAGTTTTTCCTTTTGTTTTTGTTTACTTTCATGAATAGACCCAAATTGAAGATACATTAAATCTAAATTAGACCTCGCAACCAAGGGTCCTTTCGAACTTTTTTGGGGATGGAACATTCCACTCATAAGCTCCACAGACCAATATCGAAAAATAGGAGCTAACTCAACCCAAAGAGCTAAATAAGTCTCTAAAAGAGACTTAAACAGGGAGCACTATAGAACAAGAAATTGAAGCATCAGTAATAGTGGGACAAGAGCCAAGACCCCTCGAGCCTTTCGTAAAACCAAACAATACAACCTTTGTTTTCTTAACACCATCAGGAGATACTAAATTTTTGGATATCATCTTTGTGTGAACCAAGTTTTATCAAATGACAAGATGAATTTGAAGGTGACCATTAGTTTGGAACAAATCCCTCAAATCCTAGCAACAACTAGGATCTCTTCTTTTCAGGAAGAACACATCTTGACAATAGTCAATAACTTATCTACCTCTTCGGAAATATTTTAAGAATCAAGGTCCTATGAGCTACAAAATGATTTTCCTTGCCAAAATGCGAAGGAAGCTGAAAAATTATGGACTACATCCAGTGGAGAGAAATCATTAAGACCTCAGATTGAGGAGTTCTCAACATCCATCTCAGCAGATCCTTTATGTACTTTAGAAATCAATCATCCAAAAGAAGAGGATTTGCATAGCATGATGAAGGAGATCATATAAATTATTGTTGATGAACATGAATATTACATTGAAATTTGGTTTCAAGAGGTCATCATGCCACAATATTATTCTATTCTTCAACACCTTCTGATGCCCAAACAAGTAGGTTGGTTGGTTCTTCATATCCAGGTAATCACTGCGATAATTTTTTCATATATGGATATGAGTATGTTTCTTATCTTGCTCCACACATGGTTACATTGGAAGAGTTCTTACACTTGAATACAGATTTTCCCTTTCTTTTTAGGTAGGGTAGGATAGTAAATAAAAGTTGCATGTTGTTAGTTTAACTTAGAGTCTAATGCAACGTCATTTTACATTTTTTTTTAGTAAAAGAACTATGAGATACATGTTCCTATGAATTGATCTCATTGATCTCCTTAGTTTATTATATTTTAGAGTGTAGTTTTTGCAAACAATTTTAGAGATCTTTATAGGTCTTTATATCACCAAGGGTAGACAATTCCAAGGAAATATAAAAGAAGGATTTTCTTCAAAAACATTGTTACACTTGAACCTTGTTGTATGCTAAGCATCAAATGAATAATGACTTGTTGTAGTTAGCCATGTTTTTGCAAATATTTTCATCTTCTTGTTCTTAAGGCATTTAAAAAGAAATTGCTCTTGAAAATATTCACCACTATATAAGGAAGTGATACCGTAACCATCAAGCTTAGAGGTCTCTCATACAGTTTTCCCAAGAAACCTAAGTAAGTAAGTAAAGTATATTTATTAAAGAGTAACAAGGAGGTCTGATTAGCGGTTAGTCATGGAAACATCACAATAACTATAAAAGAAGAAAGTGAGTTGAGCCTAGAGATACCTTTCTTTTCTTTCTCAATGGTACCATCCACTACACACTAATTAACTTGATTATATCATATCTTTATATAGGCCATGCCCTCTTAAGTACCTCCTTACATCGGGACAATCACTAAGTAATATAACAGAAATTCATCCTCTAACATAAATACAACCCCAATTGAGAAAAAAAAAAAAAAAAAAAAGTTGTTTTCAGAGTTTTCCCCCCATCTTCTTGCATAGATAAATCTTATACTAAAATCTTAAAATATGGAGGGCCAGTCTCTGAGGGTGTAAGAGGCTAACCCGTCAAGATACTGAACAGGTTTGCTGGCAGCGGGTACCGGACTGTGGTATGACTAGGTAAACCCATCAGAGTATTAAACAGGCTTGTTGGAAACAAGGCATTCTACCTAGCGAGGATGGTAATCTGAAAAAAATAATTAATAAATTTAAACTTGTCTTGATGTACAGCATTACTTGCAGACAAAGCTGACATGAACAGAGTCAAAAGCGCAACATGGTCTTGTAGAACACTTTTTATGACTTTTCCTGATCCATTTTCTGATGTAGTAGTTCCTGGCCATGTGTCTCTGAAGCTTGATGTCCATGTTGGCCTTTTTCAGGATCATATTCAGGTGTTCATTGACTCTTACAAGACAATACTCTTTGTCCTTTTCAAATATTTCTGCAATGGTGCCTTCAATGTCTTGTTGACATAGTGAAGGTAGATACTCTATTTTTTTAAGCTTTCCATTTTCGATTGTTAGCCCACTTTCAATACACAATTGAATTTTACCTTATACTTTTTAAAGAGCTTGGATAATATGTCCTCTCAAGTGAGGAAGAATGTAACCAACCCCCACAACAAACTCTTTCACCATGGATTTATCAGACTTCTTGTTTTATCCGAATTGGAAAAAGCAGGGGCAAACTTGGGATGCATTCATTTATCAATCTGTAAACCCTCACTTGACAATCAAGGCTAGAAAAAAGACATCAGATCTAAGGACTATTTCTCCATCCAAAACCCACTCTCCAAGGACTCCAAACCCTCATGAACAACCCATTTCTTTACCGGAACAAAAATCCAAGAAGCTTGTTGAAATCCAACCACAGCCTCAGAGAAAACTAAAGCAACACGAGAGGCATAAGGAAAAGTCTTCACACCAAGAAGGAGAAGCTTCCAAAGCTGATCCTGCTTAGCAAGATTAGTCAAGAGGGGTAATTTGGTTTTGTTTGCAGTGGGACCTGAAAAATATTAAGTGTGGGGGTAATGTTAGGCCCAAGATATGATCACTTTTATGACGGTTATTATACACTTTTGCCACATGTACATATGTGTTTTTCATATTTTGAAGGAGCTTTTTGAAGAATTTTATGTTAAAATGGTATGATCTCCACCAGGTACGTGTGATTCATGTTTAATGTCATTATTGGATATAATTCATCACGTTTTATGATTACCAAGAGCTATTTCATGTTTTTCTGGTGTTACAGGGCAAAAACGCACCACGTTTCTACTTTCGACACTCCTTCCAACACTCGTTCTGGTACCCAATCCGACACTCTATCCAGCACTGCGTATTGCACAAAAACGGAGGGTGACTTGGCGGTTATGGTATTGGCGGCTAGTGATGGGAAAATCGAGAATGTGGGTTTTGTTCATGCTTTCCCCCTCCAGCTATTGAGCTCCCGACAACTCAATTTTGGTTGTTCAGCTGAGCAATTATTGGCTCTCTTTGTTTTATCAGTTAGGGCATCATTTAATGCAAATTGCCGAATTTAGAAGTGGTTTGACCCTCTTGTGGTCGACCACTTGGTTTGTAAACATTATAAATACCACTAAGGTGGTCAGATAGTTGTTAAGTAGCAGAAGCATCAGTGTGATAGGTAGAAATACATTTTTACTATGTTTTTCCATTTTACATTGCCAGATTATACAAGAACTGCGTTTTTGAGTTTTCATGGTGAATTTGAATTGCTGAGTTCATGGCATGCTTTTAGAAAGTGACCACGACTTGCTGGGGGAGGAAACAATAGTATGGTAACTATCTTTGTGTTTGTTTATGCATTTCATAGTTTAGTTGTTCTCTTTGTTTTCCTATACATGCATTTTTATTATGTTAATTAGTTTGTTGTTATAATTTAATTGCTTTGACTCTCTTTTGCAGGTTAGTATGATGAATGTTGTTAGCATGCATTAATCTTGTAGTTAGGAATGGATCCGCAGATCCCTAGACTAACCCCATGTGTAGTTATATCTTAGATTATGTCTTTATTTATGATTTTAGAATCAATTTTAAAACATAGTTTTAAATAGAATAGAACATAGTTTTAATTTGGTTTTTCTTTGACAAGGATTTGATGGATGGATAGAGTTAATTTGAGTTTTTAATGATAGCATGCTTATTTCAGTTTTACATAGATCTTGCTTACTTAATTTTTGGCTAATACATTTGATATTTTAATTTTTAATATCATAGTTTAATTTTTGTTCTTAAGCAGTTTCTTATTGTAGTTTGA
The DNA here is from genome assembly GCA_000966675.3 of Picea glauca. NCBI lineage: Eukaryota > Viridiplantae > Streptophyta > Pinopsida > Pinales > Pinaceae > Picea > Picea glauca. The sequence continues at coordinate 681,037 of JZKD02S0413973.1, forward strand.
ACTTTGAATTGTTAGAATAGATGTAGCATAGTTTCATTTATGTAATTTCCTTCCTAGAGTTAAATTGCAATTATATTTATTAGTTAATGCTTGAATCTATTTTTTCTTACATAATATAGAAGTACAATGATGATCTCGTTATATTGTTGATGGTTAATAAATGAATATGCAGGGTAATTGACGATTCCTTTTGTCATGGCTAAATTCTCATTGGATTGTTTAATCCATACCTTTCACTTTGCTATTGAGATCAACATTGAGCTTATACCACTTGAATTGTCCTTTGTTGTCAAGTGCCATCGAGATATCATACGACACCAGAGACATTCAGATAACCACCAACATTATGTTTGAGTTTTCATAGACTTAAAATATAGTTTTCTTGCTTTCATAGGTTAAAAGAAAAGTTTCTTGTTTTCATAGATCAGAAAAGATAGTTTCTTGTTTTTGTAGATTAGAAGATATAGTTTCTTGCTTTCATAGTTTAGAATATAGTTTTATTGTTGTTGTAGGGTAGATAGTCTTTTCTTTGATAGATTAGATAGTAGCTTTCTTATTATAGGTTCAAGACTAGTTGTTAGTTTTTCTTGCTTTCAGTTAAATAGATTTCCTTTTCATGAATTAGAAATAGTTTTGAATTAAGAATCTAGTCCACTTGCCTCTTAGGCTAGATAGTTGTTCAATGAGAAGTTTTAATTTGATTACTTGCAGTAGAAGTTATCTTAGAGTAGTTAGTTGTCTATTTTCTTTAATAGGTTAGCTAGTTGTTTTGCGTACTTGTCTATTTGCTTTAATAGGTTAGTTAGTTGTCTTGTTTACTTTCCTTAATAGGTTAGCTAGTTGTTCTTGTTTGCTTGCTTTAGTATAATAGTTGTTTGCTTGTTTATTTTCTTTCATAGGATAGTTTCTCATTGAATGTAGGTTGGCAACCTAAAGTAGTTTTCTTTTTTTATTTGCTTATTGTTATGCTTAATAGTTTCTTTTGCTTATTGTTATGAACTAGTTTTCTTTACATAGGGTTTTTACTTGCTTTCTTAGAACTATCCATCGATCCTTAGCCCAAAAGTAATTAGGTTACCTAGTTTCAAGTTGTTTAGTAGAGTTTGCTCATTAGATAGTTTTTCTTGAGTAGATTATCATTAGATAGATACCTCCATTAGTTAGACTATACTCCTACCAGCCCTTCTACCTTTGGCATATATTTTTCTACAACTCTAAGTTTACTTACACCAGGTTGACAATTTAATTGAGGGTTTTTAGTGTGTTTTTAGTGCATATACAACACCCACCAACCTTATTAATATTGGCCTTTATTACATGGAATTATATTATTCTACCTACATGAGGGGTTATGGAGGTTAGGTCCGTATCATTCCCTCCCCCTTGAATAACAACCTTGTACTCAAGGATTCAGATGAGGAAATTGCTATAAAATGGTGGCCATCTCCCAGGTGGCATATTCTGGAGGTGTATCTTTCCATTGGAATAACACTTCCTTGATGGTTCCTTGATGGAGACGACACTCTCACTGGGACAAGACTGCTTGGGGCTGCAACCATATAGAACCTTCTTCATCCAACTTAGGGAGACTAGTTTGAGTTTGGAACTTAGTTCCAACCTCCTTCTTTAAGCAGGAAACATGAAAAATAGGATGGAATTTCGACTGACTGGGTATAGCTAACATATAGGCCATCGATCCCACATACTTGAGCAATGTATAGGGACCATAAAATTTGGGCATAAGTTTCTGACAATGTTTAGATTTGAGTGAAGTCTTGTTATAAGGTTGTAGTCAAAGAAACACCTGGTACCCTTCAACAAAATGGCGTTCAGAACAACCTTAATCTGCTTGTTGCTTCATGCAATTCTAATCCATGAAAAAATTGTCTTTGAGGGCATGGAGAATATCCTCACAGATTGTAATATTTTTGTCAACCTCTCAAACCTTCGAGACCCCTGGCATATAGGAGAGAATTAATGGGGGATTTTTCCATAGACTGCTTGAAAATGAGTCATGCGAGTAGTTGTATGGTAAGATGTGTTGTACCACCATTCAACTAGGGGTAACCATTGAGCCCACTGATTTTTCCTCTCAGATGAAAAACACCTCAAATATGTTTCCAAATATTCTGAGATATAATTGGGTGCCCTGTAGCTTGAAAAATTCTTACCAAAAATTGCTTGTGAAAGTGGGGTCTCTGTCAGAGACAATAGAATTAGGGATTCCATGAAGCTTGAAGATATTATCCATGAATATTTGAGCCAATGTGGCGGTTTTGAATGGGTGTTGAAGAGAAAAAAAATGAGCATATTTGGAGAGACGATCTATGACCACCAGGATGACTAACTTATTACTCGATTCATGTAAGCCAACAATGAAATCCATAGAAATATCTCACCAAATAGCAGGGGGGACCGAAAGTGGTTAGAGTGTGCCCTGATATTTGAAAGTTTCTCCCTTGTTGTGTTGATAGACATCACATTCATCCACAAAGGTGAGGATGTCCTATTTCAGACCCTCCCCCCAAAAAAAAATGTTTGACCCATTCATAGGATTTGGTAAACCCTGAATTCTCGATTGTGGGTGAGGCATGAAGTTCAAAAAGAACTATGGATTTAAGTTGGGATTTCTTGCATAAATACAAACAACCTTTGTAGCGAAGCTCTTCATTGTTCCAAGCGTACCCTGGAGAAACTAAAGAATTGTGTTGCAATTGGTGGAGTAGGATAGAAATTTTTGGGTCTTGCAGCCATTCCTGATGAACAACTTGGAGCCAATATGGTACAATGAAGGAGAGGGACAAAAGGGACCCATATTCTTCATATTTCAGGGAAATAACTTCGACCACTACATTTTCCTTTCCCTTATTGTAAATTATCTCATAATCATTTCCAAATAGCTTGGTCACCCATTTTTGTTGCATCGAGGATGAAATTCATTGTTCCAGGAAATACTTGAGACTCTGATGATCCATTTTGATTTGGAGTCGTTGATGCAATAAATAAGGACGTCATAGATCCACATCATCTAGAATAGCTAACATTTCCTTTTCATAAATGGATTGGCCCAAATGTCGCTCTGAAATTTGTTTTCTATTGAAGGCCAAAGGCCTACCATGTTGTCTGAGAACAACTCCAATTCCTTTCCCAGAAGAATTACATTACAATACAAATGTATTTGTGAAGTCTGGGAGGGCTAGGATAGGGGTCGAGGACATAACATATTTTAAGGCTTGGAAGGCATGACCCACAACTGAAGTCCAAGTGAAATCATTCTTTTTAAGGAGAGAAGTGAGAGGAGTTGCAATCTTTCCATAATTTTGAACAAAATTCCTATAATATCTCATTATACCCAGAAAACCACACAAGATCTTAAGAGTTTTAGGGCAAGGACAATATTTCATAGATTCAATTTTCTTAGGATCCACTTGGACACCATCCTTGTCAACAATATGACCCAAGTATTCCACTTCTGAGGCACCAAAGGCACATTTAGATTGTTTGAGGAAACATTGGTGCTTAGAGGGTAGATGGAGAACTTGATTCACATGGGAGAGATGAGATGGCCAAGTTTTAATATAGATGAGAATATTATCAAAGAAAACTAAGAAAAAATTATCGAGAAAAGGATGAAAGACATTATTCATAAGACTTTGTAAAGTGGAAGGAGAATTACTCAATCCAAAGGGCATTACCAAGAATTCATAATGACTTTCATGAGTGCGAAATGAAGTCTTGGGAAAGTCTTCTTATTTCATATGGATATGGTGGTAGCCAGAACATGGATCCAATTTGGTGAAGTACTGAGAACCATTCAATTCATCCAAGAGGTCATCAATGACATGAATGAGAAATTTTTATTTTATTGTGAGTTTGTTGAGGGAATAAAAATTATGACACATGGGCCAAGTACCTTTTTTCTTAAGTACCATGACCACAATGGAATAATAGGGGCTAGTACTTGGATGGATAACACTGACTTCTAGCAATTCATGAACAATTTTCTTAATTTCATTCTTCTAGGAAAAGGGATGGTGATAAGGCCGAACATTGGGAGGAAGAATTCCTGGGATGAGAGGGATGGAATGATCATGGAGTCCATGGGAAGGGGAAAGTTCTTTGGGAGTGGTAAAAACAACTTGGTGGAGGGAGAGGACAGACTAGAGGTTAGGATGCACATAAGGTGTCTCAACATAATGAATGGAGTGGAGTTGGGATATACTTCATGAATGACATATTTTGAGGAGTTTTCCATACGATGGGAACTGATGATATCATGGGAGCCTACTATGATGCCTTCGAACTTATATTGTTGTCCCTCCTATTGGAATTGCATGGTTAAGTACTTAAAATCCATGAGAATGGGGCTTAGAGTGTGTAACCATTCAACACCAAGAACAATATCACAAACACCCATATCTATAGAAAAAATATGGGATTTCAGGTGATACTAACTAATTTGGAGTCACACATTTTCACACCATCCCCCACATTTCATGGAACCTCCATTGGAAAACATGATTTGAAAAGTATTGATGACACAGATGTAACAATTGAATTCTTGGGCAATGTGGCGATGAATAAATTTATGGGTGCCACCACTATCCACAAGGATGATGAATTTCGTATTTTTGATGTAACCAATTAATTTGAGATTCTGGGGAGCAAAGAAGCCAGTGAGGGTATTAAGTGAAATCATTGGGTCAACGTCTGGTGGATCAGAGGGTGGGGTGAGGTCAAAAGATGGTGTTAGTTCCTCCACAGGAGGAGAAACAACATATTCTTCAGAAACATCCTCAGTCATAGCCATAAAAATATTCGGTTACTTACACTTGTGCCCGGGAAAATATTTTTCATCACAATTATAACAAATACCCTTGAGTTGACATTCACCCATTTGATCCCTGGTTAATTTATGGATCTTGAGGGGAGTAGTGGGTGTTGATACTGAGAGGGGGGTGAATCAGTATCAAGTAAAATTTAAAACCTTTTTCAACTTATACTTAAACCATTCAATTATATCCAATGAGCAATGAACAATAGTATAAGAGTTACACCAATACACCACAATACACCATGCACAATATATGAGAAATAATCAATAGTTTTTGTTCAAGGGAAGTAATGACTTCCAAAGGTAGCTCTAGCTTCCAAATGTAAAGGGAGGGATAAACTTCCAAGAGGAAGATGCAATCTTCCAATATCAAGAGATATTTGAACTCTCTATCCTTGCCCCTTCCTTCCACCCAAGAATATATGAGAGATAATAAAACTTTACATTAAATCATCACCATCAACCAATCAT
>JZKD02S0413973.1:691447-740043 GCA_000966675.3 Picea glauca
ATCCATGAGGACATGGGAAAAAATCTCATCCTTGAGGCCACTGATAAAACATTCTCGATAAAAAACATCAGAGATTCCCTCTGTGCGGAAAGCCAATCACTCAAAAGTGCCTATAAATTATTCCATTGTGCTAGATTGTTTTAACTTTGTCAAACAACCTAAATGGTTGGTGTTAGTGTCAAAATGTTCATAAATATCTGCCACAAATTTTGTCCAAGCCACATACCCTTGGCGGGAATTTTTTCTCCATTGCCACCATTTCCAATGTTCTTGATCTTGATGGAGAGCACCATACTAGAGTTTGGCCAACTCATTTGTAATTCCATACAAAGATAAATAATGATCCATTTGAGTTACCCATCCAGTGGGATCTGAGCCATCAAATTTGTTCACAGCCACATGTAGAAGGCATAGGTCACACTGAAAATAATGGGGCTGAAAAGTATGGGAATTAGAGAAAGTTTCACCTTAAGAGGGAAAAGGTGGGTCATAGGAGGGAAGATCTGCAGGGATATTCATCTTGGCATGGATCATGGTAGTGAAGGATGCAAGATGGGTACTGAGGTCTTGTTTGATGGTTTCGATTTTGGCGTCTATGGATGAATGCATGTTTTTATTGATGGTGGAAAAATTGGCATCTATGGAGGAATGCATGTTTTTATTGATGGTGGAAAAATTGGCACTGAGCTTCCGCACTTCTTGTTGGGTCTTTGTGAAACTAGAGGACAAGGAATTGAAGTGAGCTTCCAAGTATTGGATACGGGTGTAGGCCATGATGAAGAGGGAAAATGAAAAGGGATAGGTGGGACCACACAAAAAATTGGTTATGGGTGAAGTGTATCATGATGATCAGGGTGATGAGAGGAATCCAAAGGGGTAAGGCCCAAATAAGGGTGTTGGAAAGGGGTAAGCTCCATGGGAAAAAAGATTTGCTGAAAAATGATAGGTATGACTACGATAAAGGCAAAGAGAGGAATCCAACTAGATAGGGCTCAAATAATAGTTCCAACATGATCCGTACTTTTTTTTTTACTCCTGCAGAGTTATACTCTGATCTGAAGAATACTCTAGCGTTGAAATTCCCAAATTCTTAATAGGAAGAAATGTGTATTAATTTCACAACCTGAATGCAAGAGGCATAGTTTCACAACAATAGATCTTGTCTTTTCTATTTTTCTTTCTGTCCCAAGGGTTAGGGTATGCAGGGTGTCTATAGAAAAGGGTTTTCCTTGTGCTATATCTCTCTGATATACATGTGGGGTCCAACAGTAGTACTCAATCCAATATATCAGGACACCAACTAAGGAGGCTAGACTGTGCCCTTAACCATACTACCTGACTACCCAGGTACTAGAGAGTATCTTCTCAAGTGTTGTTCTCGGTGGCACTATAACATTCAGGAGAACGACCCGTTCATATATGGAGGGATTTAGGAGATCTAGGTTGATATATATATAGGTGTTGTCTAATGCGCTACCACTCGAAGGGGTACCAACAAGGCTAAAAAGGGTGGCCAACAGATGTATTCTTGAGTACCACTTGTATTTCTTGTCTGTATGACTGCTCGACCGCGGTTTTATGTGCATAGCAATAGATCTCTATAGCTTTAAGACATTGGAATACATCTCTACCCTGAAAACAAATTAACCCACAATTGTTTTCCAAGGAAAGTGCTCTGATACCACTTGTAGTATTCCAGATATAAAATAGTATGCAGAACATAAATATTTTAGCTATAAATGGAAGATGAACAATTATATAACCATAAAAATACCAGAATAATACCATAATAACACTAGAAAAAGAACCTTGATTAATGATAGAAATGTTCACTTGCCTCTTCGAGAGGGAAACCTCCATCAGAGTAGAGCTCTATTACAATAATATCCAAGAAAATGTTTTTGATACCCTCTACTCTTATCTATAATAATCTATCTATCCAAAACAACATTCTATAGGAAAATCCTTCTAGAAGCGAAAGCTTCTATTAGGTCTTCTTACATTTGAATTATTCTTCCTTATTGTCAGGCCTTATTAATATTGGACTTTATTACATGGAATTATATTATTCTACCTACTTGAGGGGTTAGGGAGGTTAGGCCCCTAACACTTGAAAAGTGTTTTTCTCATCTACTGGAGATGTGGCATCATCTAACTTAGGTTAAGTTTTTCCCTTAGAAAATGTGTCTACTGAGTGTTTGTTTGGGGAGACATCCATTTGAAATAATTGTTTTTCTTTTCATTTGTTCCCTTTAAACTATCTCTCATCCAATTATAGCAAAGGTGGGGACATTGGTGTTATGTGATATCCTCCAAAGATAACTTGTGGATTTTGACTATCTACAAGTTGGAGGAGCTACGAGTAGTTGTCAAAAGTGGGCTAGGAAAAGTGGTAAATAAAGGTCCCTTGGTTTCTAAATTGATCTCCATATCAACTTATTTATCTCTTTCCTAATATTCCAACCACATTTTTTGGATCTACATCATGATGTGTTCTCTAATTGCTTCCTTGAGAACACTAATGAAAAAATCCTTGAAAAATGAATAAGATAGGCCCTCTTTGCAGATTTCCAATTCATGAAAGATGGTAATATAGTCCATAATTGTTTTAATTTTGAATAACTTTGGTAGGCACCCAAAATGGTGAATGTGACATTTAAAATGAGCATAAAAGAATTTCACAAAACAAGTCCAGTAAAAGTAGCCTTTATAAGCATTCTTATAACATTTTCACCATTGCCAACATTTGGCATCCAATTATAATAGGCCCATTTATTATTTTTTTACGTTATCAATAATTCCATGGAGAGATAAATAGTGTTCAATTTTGGTAACCCACCTCAATGGATTAAAACCATCAAATGTGTTCATGTCCGTATTTGAAAAAACATGCCATGAATTTTTATCACTAAAGTGTGTGTGGGGGTTATTATTATATCTAAGTGTTGATACTGAGAGGGGGGTGAATAAGTATCAAGTACAATTTATCACTTTTTACAACTTTACTTTCCAATCAAATAATATATCCAATAAAGAGAAGAATAAGAGATATACAATTCACAATAGATATAAGTGAAAATTCACTGAATGTTTTTCCTATATAACAAAATATTTCATTCAAAGGAAGCTACAACTTCCAATATTATTCAACATCAACTTGAAGGAGACACTAACCCCCTGTTTTATAGGCTCCAACCTCAAGGAAGCTACAACTCCCTAAATTCTTCAGCTCCAACTAGAAGGAGGTTCCAACCCCATTTCCTTACCCCTTCCATCCACTAATGAATATAAATGATAGAATCAACATGCCATTGCCACTGTCATTGATGCATCGTCATCATCAAAATAGGTCCACTTAGAAATTGGGTCCACATAGACTATCATTTTCACTGTCACTATCATTGTGATAATCATTGATACTTCATCATCATCATCTAACCAGGTCCACTTAGAAACTGAGTCCACACAGAAATTGGGTCCATAAAGATATCCTAGGTTCACATGGGTCCAAACATAAACCCCAACAAACACATAGAACCTTGTGAAAATAATCAACCTTCCATACTATAGAGAACCCATATCAATGATCAAAACATCACCATAAGACTAGAAAATATCCTTCATAAGAGCTCCTTATCTTCCTAGTTCCTTCACTCCAAAATTGTGATAAGAGATCACAAGCTTGGATACACTAAAAACGAAAACCTCCATCCTATATTTATAGTAGTTATGTCCCTATTTTTAGTTTATGGGCCAACCTGGATGAATTGTCCTCAATTTTCAGGCTGGATTGTTGGACGAAAAGAATCATATCTCCTCATTCCTTGGGATTTATAGGAACTTCCATATATTATTGGAAAGGTATCAAAATAATATTTCCAATCATGTAAATTATGCTTCCATTTTAGTTATTTATGTAGGGTAAAAATTCCATCAAATATATGGTATCCAAATTGATGAAAAATAATGTTTTCAATAATATCCATCTTGAAATATTTATTTTAGACATGTGTAGGCTTCTTCACTTGATTGTAGAGGCTTCTTGACCACAAATCTAGGGATTCTTATGGGATTCTTCAAAGCGTATTTTGTACTCTTCTTCTTCAAGAAACTGTGGGATTCTTTACTTATTCTAGGGTTGACATCAATCAAAACCATTTTCCAACAATCTCCCCTTTTTTCATTGATGGAAACACTCATGCTCTCCATGTCCACCTGATATCCCCCTGTCAACATGCTCCTGATTTTTCTCTCCCTCTTTGACATCAATGGAAAAGAGTGACTCTTTTCTTTGGGGTCGATCTTCCTGAACACATGGCACTCAATAATACTTCTTCTTTATTTTTTGTCTTCTTATCCTTTGTTTCCTTTTTATGGTCCTTGGATCTCTTTTGTTTAACTTCAATTTTATTTCTCTTCTCTTTGTCTAGTATGTATATGTTATTTGGTCTTCTTTTTGTTGTTGGCAGTTGCAACCAATTTTCTTGAGTCCTTTTCTCTGATTTCACATTTTTAGGAATCAAACTTAAGATTGTATCCTTGATCACATATTTTACTGACACTGAGGATATTATGCTTCACATATTCAACCAATAGTACATTTTCTTCTTTTACATTTTCACTTCCAAGATTTACTACACCTTTTCCAAGTATTTTGATAGAGGACTCATCTCCAAATGCAACACTCCCACCCGTTTTTATTTAAGCTAATGAATTTTTTTTGGACCCCAGTCATGTGTGTTGAGCACCCACTATCTATGTACCATTCATCTTCTTCTTCTTTATCTTTAGCGATCAATGTTATTTGATAATTTTTCTGGTTTGGATTCTCTTTCCTTCTCCAAACTGTAGCCAGTTTTATGATAGAAGCATCTTCTTTTTTATATGTGCAATATCATTCTTTGTGACCAAGATTATTGCATTTATAGGATATAATATTTTGATCCATCGGTGGATGAAATGGATTGTAATGTATATTGACATATCCATAAGAATTTCTAGATCTACTATTTACATGATTGCTCCTGGAATATCCATAGTCATTTATGTTTCCCACGTAATTTTTTCTTGCATTGATTTTGTAGTGAATTGCTTTGTGTCCAAAGTCTATGCATGTATTAGAGTCACCCCAATTGTTTTCGGAATTTGGCCAATGCTCACGATTTTTGTTAGATTCAAGGTTTCGAACTCTTGATTTTTATTGATCTTACGGTTTTCTTCGTTACTTCATTTTCGATATTTAAACATTCCTATACTCGTATTCCCCTTTTATTAAAAAAATAAATATCTTATAAATATTCATCCTTTTGAATATTTTTACATATGATTAAAGTGTATTTAATGTTTGAAAATTATAACTTTACAATATTGAGTGTCTTTGGGATTTCTTTGACCATCGAATAAATGGTATGCTATTATATAATTATTATATATAATGTAATTTGTTTTTATACATGGAATAAAATATAAAGGTATTTTTATTGGGATATATATATATATATATATATAATAATTATTATTATTATTATTGGAATTTAGTTATGTAATTATTGGTGAATTTGCAATTTTTTGTTATTTAAATTTTATTTTTAATGCATAAATGGATTCAATGCATTTATGATGTTAGGAGTTAGTTGCATTTATGATGCTCTAGTTAGCTCGAGTTCAACTTTAATTCACTGAAGATCAGTTAGAGATCCATTGGATCCTTTTGTAACATGTGTAATCTATTTATTCATTCTGAATAGTGAGAAGGGTATTAGAGTTTTCCCTGTTGTTTTCAGAATTTGGCCAATGCTCACGAATTTTGTCAGATTCAAGGCTTTGAACTCTTGATTTTTATTGATCTTATGGTTTTCTTCATTACTCCATATCTTTGGAATGGAAACTATGGAGGATGTCTCTAACTCAGTTGTAGAATATAATATAAGAATTCAAAAAATAGTCAAGAACGTAGAATTGGTTGTGGAAAAGTTAGAGAAATCTTCCTTCTTTGGAGAATTTATGAAACATATGCAAGACCTGGAAATTGTTGCACAAATAGAAAGGGTTGTAGGCACATATCCACATCATTCACAATTACAAGTGGTGCTCTATGGAGTTGTACAGATGGAGCATGCACAGAATAACCCGATAGTGGAAGTTTGTTTTTATGTTCTAGTTATAGAAAACCGGTACATGCTATGGAAGAATGAATTTAATCAAAAATGATTTTATGTTCTAGTTATAGAAAATTGATACTTGCTATTTAAAAAGGTGAAGGTGTTATGTTTATATAGTCTTAGATCTCTTGAATATACCAATCAAAGAATACACAAAAAAGTTATCCAAAATGAGTGTGTCTTTAGAAAATGTGTTTGCACTATTAATGTGCATATATTTCATATTGCATCTACATTATGTTGAATACGAAAAATCACATTTAGATAAAATGGTTCTCTAAAAGATAATATGTATGCATTTTACTCCCTAAAAGTTGCTTCTCTTATACTAATGGGAAATGCATATGGCTATGAACCACCCTCTGAACCAACTCATATATAGTGAAGAATCATGACATAGACCCTTGAAAGAGGATATTTAGTCTATAAGAGGGATATCAATTCCATTAAGATGTATTTCACACTGAGAAGGGATATAAGGCCTAAAGCTTGGTATGGGTAGTGAAATAAATAAAATAGGACTAAAAGGAAGCTTCTAGTTCTTATGGATCATGAGCAACACTTTACACCACCACATATGCCCTTAAAAGGAATCGTTGTCTTATGACTAGGATATGAGAACCATTATGAGGTTTTGTGCCTTGACCTTTTTCTAGTGAGGAAAATAGTCCATTAGGCTTGAAAATAATGCTATAGGGCTCATGTTCCATTAATGAGGCACTGAACCAACTCATAAGATCTCATGATGGTATCTTTGGATTACAAGTGTGATATGAGTATCATTAGAAGGTTTTGTACATGACGAATGGGTCTTGATACCTTTACCATATTCAAGGAAAAAAAAAGGGACTTGGATCTTATATAAAGCTTCTAGGGCTTAGGGTACACGAGAAATGTACAAAAACACCACTTAATCTCTCCTAAGTTAAGATTTGTCTTACAAGTTGGATATGGGAACCATTAGGAGGATTTTCACATGTGAAATAAGTCTTGAGGACTTGACCATGATATTTGATGGAAAATAAGGGTCTCAGGTGTTAAATAAATTTTTTACGGCTCAGGGACCAAGAATGTGGCCTTAATCCACTACATAATTATTTTAGAGGGAATATGTATCATATGAGTGCGATATGGCCACCATTAGGTGGGTTTGTTTAACTAGGGATGGGTATTAGGTACTTTTATATTGAAGGAGGAAAACAAGGGGACATTTTATCCAAAAAAAGAACTTTTAGGGCTTATGGTCCATGAACAATTATATGCACCACCACACATGCTTATAGATGAGAGTAGAGTATGAACACCATTAAGATTTGTGTACATAAGGGATGGACTTAGGGGTTTGACCATGGTTTAAGGATACAAATAAGTGAATTATGACCTAAAGGAAGATTTTAGGGCTTGTGGGCCATGACCAAGGCCTTGACCCACCACATGGGTCCTCTAAAGTGATCCATTATGAGGTTTTTTCAATAGATATGGGAATATTAGGGGAGAAAATCAAGTGATTCAGAGTCTTTATGAATATTACAAAGATTATGGGTCATGAATAAAGCTTAGACTTGCCACACATTACCTCTATAAGGAATGTAGTATTCCTTAACCCTTAATATTTAAATACATCCAAGTATACAAATAATATAATTACAAGAAACAAGATACAAGAGACAATAAGACGAAATATGAAAACATTCCCTTTTATTATGATAATCAGAAAAAGGAAAACAATGTTCACTTGCCTCTTAAGGAGAGGTAACCTTTCATTGAGAAAAGCTTCAAATACAACAATACAAATCAAGAATTCCATAGCCTCCTATCTCTTTAAACAATTTTTCCATAGAAAAACCCTAACTACTTGGTTTCCCATCACTAATGGGTACCAATTACCTAGTGGGCCTTATAAAGTAGAGCCCTTTACATTAAATAACTATTCGCTACTATCTAATGGCCTTTAGTCAAATGGAAAGGATACATACAAAAATTGATTGACACATAGGTAGACTAAAGTAGGGAGGTTAGGTTAGAACCTTGGCAGTATCTCCCCTTCAAAAGGAGTGTTTTTCTCAAGGATGAAGATGATTAAATTGTTGTAGAATGATTATTGGTTCCCAAGTGGCATCTTTGAGTAACATGTCTTCTCATTGGATCAATACTTCATAGATCATGCACTAGTGCAATTGACACTCTCTCATATCCAATACTTCTTTTAGCTAAAGCCAAATGGACAATTCTTCATCAAGTTTTGGTATTTTTATTTTCAACTTACACTTTGATCCCATGACTTTCTTTAGAAAAGACACATGTAATACTAGAATATTGTAGTGGGTCGGAAAATCTAATTTAAAAGCCACTTGTCCAATGCATTGTGATATCATAGTGTCCATAGAAACACATGATCCCATAATACAAAGGAATGTTCAAAGTGTTGTTGGTTGGCTTATTTTTCCATTCTATTTCTATCCATAACCAAATTGTCCTTCATTATGTGGATAATAGATTCTCTAGTGTGGAATTTGTTATCCACTACATGAAACTTGGAGGTGCATGGTAAATATAATGTTATTGACAACGGTTTTTGGGAATAAACAACTTCATATGGGGTCATTTTAGTAGCTCCATGATAATGTTGAGATATGCCAACCAATTTCCCACGATTGTGTGGATTGTAGCAGATTTAGTGGCTTCTTTTGTTTAGTTAGTTGTTGAAACAAATCACCGAATTTGTGGATCCACATTAATGTAATCAAATCTATGTAATTTTTTGAGAGATGCTACGAATCCATGTATTTCCATAAAGGCAAAGAGAGTCTAGAGAGTTTGAGTGTATGTAATACTGGTATGGATAATGTAATATCTCCCTTGAACGATAAATAAGCTGGATATCATTGTCCCGTGGATGTTTCCCTGTATAGGGATTTACCACGTAAAATCATTGTGTTAATTTGCGTGATTGATGATTGCATCTTGTTCAACATTTGCAATATTTTTTAATCTATTTTTTTATGCTTCAGCTGCACAAAAAGTGGTATCATAGTTGGTGTAGCAAGTGAAGACAGGATGAATTTTGGAGATCTTTGTGAGTGAAAGAACCTTTGGATGTGTTCTGGTGGGTATAGGCAAGTAGATCAAAGTACTAAGGATCCCAAACATTTTCATGACCAATGAGCATTAATCTAGTGATTTTTTTGTAAACTAGTTCTCCCTAGGAAGTGTTAGGGGCATCTTGACACTCCCAAACTTATGATAGTCCAATTTCCAAACATTGACACTCTTGAATATAGGCCAAGGGATCAGAGAGAAAGGTGGAACTCCCCTTCCACATTGAATAAACACCATTATCTACGATGGCGCCAACTAGGTAGCCTTAGAGGAGCACCAGTCTCAAAAGTGGTAGACACTGTGAAGCTTAAGTCAACGCCATCCTCTTAAAGTGGAGAGGGGGAATGTTATTCTTATCTGAGTAGAAAATTGGTAGAGGGATTGACTATGAACTGGATGTTGAGTGTGCGAAAAATGATTTTGTTTGGTTGGTGAGCATTTTGAGGGCTTGTCTTTATGGCTAAGGTGCAGAGTTTGAAGTTTGAAGTCAAGAAATTTAATAGAAAAAAAAAATTGAGCTCTAGAATCTTAAGATGTAGGATCTGTTGGTGAAACAAGGGTTGCAAAAGGGGTTGGTGGGAAGGACAAAGAAATCGACAATCATGAAAAATGAGGAATGTGATGAACTAAAAGAAAAAACACTCAATACCATTCGTCTATGTCTTACACATGAAGTTTTGTTTAATATCATAGGAGAGGATATAACAATAAGGTTATGGAACAAGATGGGAATCATGTATATGAAGAAATCATTGACAAGTAGGATCTACTTGAAGAAGAAATTATACAGTTTGTGAATGAAAGAAGGTACAAAAATTGTAGATCATTTAAATACCTTTAATACCCTTATAATTGAATTTACTAGTATGGAAGTTAAACTCGAGGATGAAGATAAATGGATATTACACTATTGTGTTCATTTCATGAGTCTTGGGATAGTTTAGCTAACTCTATAATTTTTATCTCAACAAATGTTTTAGATTATGACTCTGTTGTGGGAGCTTTGTTGGTTGAGGAGATCAAGAGAAAATATAGTCAAGAAACCTCAACTTCAGAGGTGATGGTGATCATAGGTCTTCCCAAAGAGAAATATGAGAGAAGTTATTCAAAATCTAAGTCAAGAGGAAGAAAGGGTAGAGAAAAATGATGGTACTGTGGAAATACTAGGCATCTCAAGAAAGATTGCAGGAAAAGAAAAGAATCCAAGGAGAAATCTATGAAAGAAGAAAATTTGGCTACAACAAATTCAGGTGTGACCAATGAAGTTTTATATATTTCTAGTAGCTTACAATATCAGGAAGAATGGATAGATTCGGGTGCCTCCCACCATATGTTATCACATAGAAACTTGTTCATTGCTTACCAGTCTATTGATTAAGGAGTAGTGTTTATGGGAAATTATATACCCTGTAAAATTGTTGGGGTTGGCAGTATTGGAATCAGGATGTTCGATGGTATTGTTAGAGAAATAACAGATGTTAGATATGTACCTGAGCTTAAGTCAAATTTGATTTCATTATGGATTTTGGTTTCTAGTGGACATAAGTATGATAGTCAAGGTGGAGCACTCAAAGTTTCGAAAGGAAGTTTAGTATTAATGAAAGCAATGAATATTGATAATCTTTAAAAGCTATAAGGTAGTATTAAAGTATCATATGGGGTGACAGATGGATCTTCTTGTTTATGGCAGAAGAAACAAGGTGATATGAGCAAGAAACAGTTGCATAAATGTAAGTTTCTTTCAGACTTAGGATCTTTGTTTCTGATTTTATGCTTGTTGTATATCTCTACTAGTTATGATGGTGGTGTAAAGGGATTTAATGTGTGGGATCCTACTCTCCACAAGATCATCATTAACAAAGTCATAATATGTATTGAAAAACCAGAAGGGTTATTTCAATATCAAAATGGTATATTGTTTTGCATGCTATAGAATTCATTGTATGGTCTAGTCAGGAAACTATACAAGAGGATTGAATCCTTCATGGTGAGCCAAAAATTTTCAAGGGGTAGGTATGACTATACTGTTTATAGTACATTCAATTTCCTGATGATATTTTCGAATGATATGCTTGCTCCAAGGTGAAGCATGGTTGATTTTAGTGAGATAAAGGCTTAGTTGGACAAGAGATTTCAGATAAAGGATCAAGGATAAGCAAAAAGCCAAATGAGCACAGAGGTACACAAAGACTATAATAATGGTAAGTTGTGGTTGAAGTTCAATATGATCATTCTGAAACCTGTTAATATCCCTGTTTCTTTCCATTATAAGTTTTCTTCAAGTTTAGGTCATGTTTATATTGAATAAAATGTTGTGTCTCATGTCAATTCAGTAGGAGGTTTTTTGTATGCGATGAATTGGTTAATACTAGGTATTTCAAATTCAGTTGATGTTTTTCAAACACATGGAAAATTCATGTGAAGCAGTGAAATGGGTGCTTCAGTGTTTTAAAGGCACAAGTGTCACCTATAATGGATTCAATGGTTTAGTTTGTGGTAATTGTAATTTAGATTTTGTAGGTGTTTTGGATAATATGAGATCTAACTTAACATATGTCCCAAAGCATTGTTTTGGAATACATGTTGGAGGCGGAGCGATCCTTGAGAAAATAAACAATCGAGCAAGTCATACAGATGTATTCATGAAACCCATGTTATTAGAGAAGTTGAAATTATGTTTGGATTCTCTTGGCTTGCAACATAGGTGATGAATAAAATGGACATGATATTTAGGTAAATTGTTGTCAAGGTCAAGATTGTTGAGATATTCCAACCAATTTCCCATGATTGTGTGGATTGTAGCAGATTTAGTGGCTCCTTTCGTTAGTTATTTTTTTAAACAAATCACTGAATTTGTGGATCCACATTAATGTAATTGTTTTAGATTTGCTACAAATTCATGTACGTCCGTAGAGGAAGAGAGAGTCTTAAGAGTTTGAGTGTATGTAAGCCTAGCCTAATTGATTTAATATCTCCCTTGAATGATAAATAAACCGAATATCACTATCCCATGGAAGTTTCCCTGTATAGGGTTTTACCACATAAAATCGTCATGTTAATTTGTGTGATTGTTGATTTCATCTTGTTCAACATTTGAAATATTTTTTAATCTATGTTTTTTATGCTTCTGGTTCACAACAGATAAGAGGTATTTGTACCACCATTATGCAAGGGAAGTCATTGTTCCCATTGGTGTGATTTTTTATAAGAAAAAAATCATAGATAAGTTTCTAAGAAATTGTTGACCACAATCGTTTTACCATGTGTTTGGGTCTGATATGAAATTATCATGTTCATATTGGTACCTTATAGTTTAAACAACTCACTCCAAAATTTTCTTGAAAAGATAGGGTCTTGATAAGAGAGAATGGAAGTGGGCATGATATGCAACCTTAAAATATGGTTAAGGAAGACTTTGTAAACTGAGGGGTTAAATTGATGTGGTAAGGCACAAAAATGAACATATTTGGAAATATGGTCAACTACCACCATTGTTGAGCATGTGTTATATTCTTTGCATGTGTGTGTGTGGGCATGTCAGATTCGACAACTACATCTGACGATTTTTTCTATTTTTACTGGATTTCTAAATTAATCTCGAATTAAGGGATTAGGGTTTTGGTAGCTACAAAATACCTAAAACATTGTTTATATTGTATGGTGAATGGTGAAATTAATAAAATGAAGAGTTGAAATGTGAGACACCGAGGAAGGTTGGTTTTCTCTCGGTTAAGGGTTTCCAGCGTAAATCTTTGTGTACTATGTGTATGAGCCATTGATTAATTTTTGTTTTCCTTAAGAATATGTATCCATTTCCTTACTTCATAGGTTTAAAAATTACATGTGGTATCAGAGCTCATTTTTGGCTTCAGGGGACACCTTTGTTGCCGAGGGTTTGGCTCGGTCTTGATAGATCAATTTTATCTTGGGTCTGTGATAAATCTGGGTTTAGAGGGATATTTTGCAGTGGTGATTCGAGTGTAGAAATAGGAATGGCGAGCTCTTCTAGAATCAAGATAGATAAGTTCAATGGTAAAAACTTTGATCTATGGAAGCTCAAGATGGAGGACATTCTAGTAGACAAAGAACAATGGATCATTGTGGATCCTGGTACACAACCTACTAGTACACAGTCTACTATCAAATAGTCTACTAGTACACAAACTACTAGTGCACCACCTATTGGTATGTCAAAGGAATATTGGGAGAAGTTGGACAGAAGGAAAAGGAGTACTATTCGACTCTGCCTGGAAGATTCAGTGTTGTTGAATGTCTCAAGAGAATTGTTATAACCCTAATTTTCACCAGACATGCTTACCTGGCATCAGGCCATATCAGATTCCTTATTTGCCAAAACATTGTTGAACAACTCTTCTTAAAAACCCCTTTTATAAAGGCCCACGTGCCCTGCTCCATTATTGCACGCATGTACATGATAGCTGACCCAAGACAACCCATGTGTACCTACAAAAGCACAGAAAAAGGAACGTTGCTGACAAAACACATAGCTTTGGGTAAGTTAACTAAATCTTTCGACCATGCATGGCCGATCACTTGACCAATTACCTAGCTTCTTCTAGCCTATAAAAGAAGGTTTAGGGGTCCCATTCGAAAGGAGGAGAATCATAGTAAAGAAACTATAACTGATTAAGAATTCCCTTTGTCCCAACCTTTAGCCATCCTTGTGCAAAGAGAAGTATAGAGAAAAGTAGTTGGAAGACAGTGGAAGAAGAGCCCAAGACCAAGATCGAGGAGCAGTGGCCAACTTTATCATTGTAAGGTATCATTGTGAAGTTAATAAAATAATTTCTTTTCCCGTCTCGCCATATGAGATTTTCATTATTGGAATATTGATTGTATGATTTTCATTAGTTCATAGATCAAATGCATGTGGATTTCTTTGTTTGTCTTTAGTGAATGCAGGTCAGCATTGGGAAGAGAGTTGCATTCAAAGAACAAACAAGCGCGAAAAGGGATCGACATCAAAACATGAAAAATAAGGTACGTCAACTTAATCTCTTGAGCCTTGCATTTACATATGAGTAATGGGGCTTAGGCATGGGATGATGGTAAAAAGTAAGAATCTTTAGGTCATTTATGCATGCATGATAAAACCCTTAGTGCTAGTTCATAGGAGGGATTTCCCACCCACAACAGAGTTGGCGACCATACTGGGGATCTCTATGGTTTCTGGGAATATTTTTTCTTAGGTATTTTTAAAAACTGGTTTCATTCCTTGTTTTTAAAGTTTCTACAAAAGTCTGAGCTAACATAGATTCTGGTCTTCCATACCAGTTATCTCTGTTTCTTTGCTTGACTGCATTTTTTTTTATGGGACCCACAGAGGTACATGCATCATGTATAAGGTCTTCATGTGTGTACCCATGCCCTACCTTCACACAACTCGTGTGTATACGCTAGTTGAGGAAGTGTCAGTCACGTGTATGATTTCAGAAAATTTCTTTTAGGGAGGCAGTCATCCTCTCCCCTGTCAAAAGTGATCCTTCTCAAGGGTTTTCTAGAACTTATTCTAGTCTCTATGTTTTGCATTTTGTAGCTTAGGTTTCACCTCGGATTAGTTTTGTTCTATTAAATTTTCCTTGAATTGTTTTCTTTTTCTGTCAAAGTAAGTTTCTGAGTCTTCAAGAGATTCTGGTTCTCAATACCAGTAATCTCTGCCAGTGCTTGATTACTTGTATTTTTATTTTTTGAGGAGTTGCAGAGGTACACGCAGTCTGAATAAGGCCTGCATGCATGTACACGTGCTCTGACCTTACATAACTTGCGTGCACATGTTGGCTATTAAACTGTCAGCAGCATGCCTGTTGAGAAATTTTTTTTTTAAGGAGAGGCAATTGTCCACTTTCTTATCAAGAGTTATACCTCTCAGGGATTTCCTTGATTTAATCTTGGTCTTTGTCATAGCAGTTGACAACTTAAGTCTGATTACAACATATCTTTCTTTTTCATTAAAATATTTCTTTTTTTTCTTAGCTTTTTAAACTTATTTTTAGCTTAAAATTTTAAGAAAAATGAGTTGCATTTTAACAAAAAATTCCCCCTCATGGCCGGGGGGGGGCCATGAATCGTGCATTCATCAGTTTCTTTTAGAATATTTTGTTATTTATGTTGTGATTGGAAGAAAATAATAAAAACCTTAATTTGTTAGATCTCTTTATTTCCTGCCATTTGCTTTGCATTGTTATTTGAAAAAGAAAAAGAAATTAGCATAGTGTTGTGTTTTCTTCTAATTTTAAAATCATTTCAAAAAGAAAATAAGAAAGATAATCGTTCTTTGCTAGTTTTCTTATCATTTCTTTTTTCTGCAAGAGTCTTAACAACATCAATTTCACTATCGTACCCTTTTTGAGTAAATCAAGCAAGTAAAAGGAACACTAATTAAAATTTACTAGACTTTATGTTTGTAGGGTCCATCAACTAGATTAGTCTAGAGCCTTGATTTAGGTTGGAGAGGAAACTCTTCAAGGATGAAAACCATGCATAAGAGTCTATGCTAGGGAGTGTTAAAGTCCAGTATCATGAAAGTTATCTGGGACCCCTCTCTAACACAGGGGATAAACATGAGGTTGCATGCAGAAAGGTAGCAGAGATAACCCCTCCAAAGTCGAACCAATCGTAGTGGAGAACACATATAGAGGGCTTGTCTCAGGATTTCATCGATTGAATTTTCCACGGAGCTTCATGGGTCTCGAATCCATTTGAGGTCCTTAGTTGTCTTCCGTACCACTTTCTTTCGACACCCTTGATAGGTTTCGGGCTTGATACCCTGCTCATTGTGGTCTACTCGACTGTCGACTATACCCGCCTGATGACTATTTGCGCGCTGGCAACCTAGTTGCCTATCTTTCTAGGGACTTACATAGGTGACCGCGGGGGTATACCATAGTACCTAGGGTAGACATTGGGCCACACTTTGCAGATTATACCCAGAGGGTGCTTCTGTATTCGAGTTTCACTTGCACCGATAAGTTTCTCTAATGTTGGTTGGTGTAACTGTTCTTCCAACTAGTTAGTCGTTTTCTTGATTTACCTTTATGAACTTTTAGTGTGTGCTCTGTGATCCCTAGTTTTCTATAGGGAGTTAGTCAGTCGTGGATTTGGGTCTCTGACCTAGGGTGATAGACTGTCCACTTCATCGATTGAGAGGAATTTTCAGTCTTCTACTTAGAAACGTGGAGTCGCCTCTTTATAGGTGTTGTTTTGATAACATTGGTTCTTCAGAGTCAGTGTGTGAGACTTTTACAGACTTGAACGATCCCACAAAGGGAGAACCTATGCATAATATTTTCATGGCTAAATTTCTCGATGATACCAACCAAGGAACCCCTTCGCAAGGGGATTCTTGTGCTTTTCCTTTCTTCGGAAACGTTGGTGTCCCTTTGATGGCCACTTTGTACATTCCTGGGTTGAATGTGGGACTACCGGTTTGGTTGGGTACCATTCCAAATGTCCCGAATTCTCTTGATGATTCTCAATTAAGCACCTTAAGTCATGGGCACCTTGTTGATGTTTCTTCGTCAACAATGTCTCCTCCTCCTCTTTCTCCCACCTCTGGTGGAAGTATAGTTACTAGTAACTAGAAGTCTAAATGAAGTAGAAAGAGGAAGAATAGGAAGAAGAAATCACCAACCTCTGCAAGTCATGTTGGAGATAGGTAGACAACCTCTGCAAGTCACATTCAATACCAACACCCAGCCTCTGCAAGTTATGCTGGGGGCACATACCCACCCTCCGCAAGTCATGCTAGGGGAAAAAGTCCAGTCACTGCTAATCATACTAGTAATAGGTCTGTAGCCTCTGTAAGTCATGTTATCGACCCATCACTAGCCACTGCAAGTCATGTTGGAGATGTGCAACCAACCACTTCTAGTCATGCTAGTGGCATTAATTCTGTTGAGAAACCTAGATGGATAGGACGTAAGCCTAAGTTCCCTTGTAAGCTTTGCAAGGGAGATCACCTTACTCATTTGTGCCTTGGCATTCTAGAGGTACAAAGATTGTGGTCCCTATCTGCATGCTCTTCTGATTCTAAGTCTTTTGAGGTTTCTGTCAGGCTGCTAAATTGAAGATTTGAATGACCTAAAACACTAAATTGTCAAACCAGGGTTGGTAAACTTTGAGCTGCTACACTGTATGTGCGGGTAAGGCTCTAATCGCTATCTGAATGCTATCCTTAGTATAACACACAAACTTATTCTGAGAACTTGAATCCTAATGATTATCCTGAAGCTTAGCATTTCCTATTTAATTCATTAACAGAAAACAGTCCTATGTTTAGATGTTGGTGCTTCTATTTCCATGCAAAAGTGTGATTTCACAAGATTATTCCACCACTACTTTTAAACATCTATCATCACCATTTCGATTCAAGCCATGACAAAAAGAGTATTTTCAGAGATGCATTTAATCTTGTCATCAAAATCAATCTAAATCTGTCTATAGGAAAACATAGTACTACCCTACCTACTGGTACTGGAAGCTTCCTTTGATTTAACTGTAATCTAACTGTTCTAATTAAGTAGGGTAACTAACTATCTTAACAAAGCAAAGTTCATTCCAATTCTAAGTTATGTTCGAATTGAAAACTAGAAACTAATCTAATCTTAGTGCATGTTCTAAACCCTACAGACATCAGTCATGCATTCAATATTCATCAACATAAAAGATAATAGTATGCGAGAAACGATTCTGTTGAAGAACGATTAAACACGATTCTGAACCAGTCAATCTTTAAACTTTAAGCTATCCTGTATGCAAATTCCAAAACACCGAGATGAACTAAATCTAAGGCAGAGTAACACAGCGACTTGAACCGGTTTGGCGGGCCCAACCAAACGGTACAAATGCCGAAGGAAAGAACCAGAACTAACTATAGCATTCAATGCAAACATTGTATAATCTTTACGCTCCATAAACTCAGAAGAGAATACTTCAAATCGTATACCAGTCGAATAACATGACGCAACAGCAGTTTGTATTCAAAAATATGTGTTCACGGTATAACATAACATAACCCAACCGTTCTCAGGAGTGATCTCCTATTTATAACAGTCTAAATCAAAATACATAAAACAAATGGATCCCTGATCCGAAAATAACTTGGAATCAAGTTTTAAAATGGACTTCACATCTTCGTGACACGTAGTGTCACGAAGTGTGAATGATGAAGAATTAACGACTCAGTTTTATCATTATGCCTTCAATCATCCTGTGAGCGCTAACTCCAGCTGTCATGCGAATCTCTCTTTCTCCCATTCGGACTATAACGCACAGATATTGAGCAGCTCCATTGGTATCTCCACGGGTACGATTTGGTACCTGGTACCGACAATCCTGTTCCAAAAATAGAAGTGGTACCTAACCCAAGCGACATTAGTTTTAATATCAATTTAAAGCATCAAAATGCATAAAAATAGCTTGAAACATAAAGATACCTTAAGTAGCCCGATGGAATGGTAGGGAGATGTCAATTATGTCAAAACAAGGCCAAAAGGGTGGTACTGAGTATATAAATGGAGGTCTTTGGAATATAATATAGGCAAAAACATGATCAAAACCGGAGACCAACAGATTCCTCATAGTTTATTCAGCCATTGGTTGAGAAAGTGGTCACGCTGATGCAATCATCAGCTGATCCAACTCCTCTTTTGACGGGTGAGGTGCCTTTATACCTTGTAGTCTCTCATCCTATTCAACCATTAGTTGAGAAAGTGGTCACGTTGATGCAGTCATCGGTTGATCCCACTCCTCTTTTGAGGGGTGAGGTGCCTTTAGACCTTGTAGTCTCCCAACCTATTCAACCATTGGTTGAGAAAGTGGTCATGCCGATGCAGTCATCGACTGATCCCATTCCTCTTTTGGGGGGTGAGGTGCCTTTAGACCATATAGTCTCGTAGCCTATTCAGCCATGGGTTGAAAAATTGGTCATGCTGATGCAGTCATTGGCTGATCCCACTCCTATTTTGGGGGGTGTTGTAACAGATATTGAAAATCTTCGAACCTACTTAGGCACTTTCACCCAAATTTAACAACAGTATCCTTCGAGTTTACCAAGTTTAGCGCTGTGATATGGCTCACGATCCATACCTCACCGTTCAGATTTAACCATGTCTGCATGCACAGGACAACTCGAGCTATTCATTTTATTTTGTGAAAAATGATATCAATTTATGTGCAGTTTGTTTGGGTTGTGATATGAATTAAGAGTGACACAGTGAAAACGTGGAGGGAAATCGAGCACTTCAAGCTGAGTCCTGGACACATACAAGGAAATTGTAGAGATTGATGAGTGAAAAATAAAAATGCCCACCCTTCCATCTGGTACCTGGTGCATCTACCGAGAGAACCATACACGGTGTTAGGGTTCACACTCAACACCAACAATTGACGGGGAACAACTCGTTTCTGTTCTATGCGTCGGTGATCTTCCAGAGCTTGGGAATGGGGAAAGACGCCTTTCTCTACTCCGCAATCATGACAGGCACAATCATAACGTTTGACACTCTCATCTCAATGTTCACAGTCGACAGGGTTGGACGGAGATTTCTCTTCATGGAGGGTGGAACGCAAATGATCATCTGCCACGTTATTATTATCATATTGCTTGCACTGAAATTTGGGAAAGGTGAGAAAATTACAACGGGCTACGACGTTGGAATCGTTCTCTTGATATGTATTTTTACTGCTACGTATGAGTGGTCGTGGGGTCCACTCTCATGGCTGGTGTGCAGCGAGATTTTCCCGATGGAAACCCATTCCGCTGGGCAGACCCTGGTGGTCTGCGTCAACCTGTTCTTCACCGTGGTAATCGCCCAGTCGTTCCTGGCACTTCTCTGTCAATTGAAGTATGGGATATTCCTACTGTTCGGGGGTTTGATCTTCATCATGAGCATCGTCATTTACTTTTTCCTGCCAGAGACACAAAATGTTCCCATCGAAGAGATGAGGTTTCAGTGGGCCAAGCATTGGTACTGGAAGCGATTCATGGACGAATACATGGACAATGATGACGAAAATGAAAAAGGAATGGGGCACCCGCATGTATGATGTCTCCTATGTATTTTTGGTCTCATTCATATCCAAACACTGGAAAAATCCAACGCAGCGCTCCAAACGAAGGGGAGGCAACCTTCTTCTGTATTATGATTTTTCAGCTCTTATAGGTCCAAGCGTGATTTTTGGAAAGATTTTTCTCTTGACCTTTCATTGTCAACTGAGAAACACGGGTGCATGGAAAATAGACAATACACTCATGTTGAAGAGACGAATCATGCAAAAGATGGGATATTATTGGAAGATGGAAATAGATCGAGTTTTGTAGGTAGCACTCTCATGGAAACTCAACTGTCTGCAGAAATTGTTTCTAAAGACAATTCAAACTATAAGGAGCCTCACAAATTTGTCAAATAACACAGTCCTTGTCTTTCACTCATAGGATATGGGAACTTTGGCTACCACAACAGTATCTGCTGACAATATCCTTCCAAGTCAAAGAGTCGAGGCAACTGACAATGATCTGTTACTAAGTGCATCAGAGAAGAAGGAAAGTCGGGGCCCTGCTACAAACATATCTTTATCATATAATGCTCTTGATTACAATGGTCGTTCTACTACCTTTGTCTCCCACTCTCCATCTCTCATGGATCTGAAATTGCAGTAAATAAATGCAACACCTCCAGCGTCTATTCAACTGATGAGTTTTGTCATTGGTGATGTGCTTGGGTTGGGCCCTGTCATTCGCCACCGATTCCTGCATTAAAACTTAGTCCTAAAACAACACTACAGAGATGATGAATTATGAATTATGTAAGCCACCTAAAGGGAAAATTCGATGCCCAATAAATGTTGGAGGGATAAATAATTATTCATGCTCCAGAAAATAAAAATCATATAGTTTAGTGGGTCATATGTGCGTTGGCCGGCCGTTATCACAAATAATGTATGACAGATTTTATTAACGAAGAAAAAGTGGTGGTTCAAACCATTCACTTCAGTTTGTTCAACTGAATCAAGTCCAACTGTCGAAACTGCTCACTAAACAATTATAAAAGACACATATAGCCAAGAACGTGGAGAAGAATTTTTGAGAGCTGAGATAGATCATTTTAAATTTCTCACACAGAGAAGGTACATCCAAATGCACGAAAGGAGAATCTTGAAAGGCCATGCAAATGCTGAGTCCGTCCAGGAACACCGTGCAAAATTTGAATAGAGGAAATGATTAGCAACGATTCAAGTAACGACAGAGCATCTGGCAGTCGCACAGTTCCAGAAGGAAAGTCGTTTCATATTTCTTTTTATGTAACGTATTGTGAGTGTGATAGGTGATATAATCGTTGGAGGAGGCTGAGAAAAGGGGAGGTGCGGGGGAGAACTGGGAAAAACCTCTTGTGAAGAGGGGTTCCTTTGTATGCTAAGTTATTTTGTAAGCCTAGAATGGAGTAATACAGAAGACATATTTACTTGAGACCGTGAGATTCATCACGATAGATTCTTTCGGTATGTTTTCCCTGTTGTCATTATCATATTGTTTATTTCTTCCTCTTCAGCTGTGTTAAGTTTGTTTGGAATTCATTTTATATGCTCCTTACCCACAATTGATATATATGTGTTGCATTTCTATGGTGACTGATCAGAATTCGTTCGAGATAAGCGCTCTGCATCTAGTTATCAGCCGTCTGTCTTTTTCCTCTAAAATTGTACTGAGAATTCCTCCTTGATAGATGCTTTCAATGCGATGGCCTTTTCTTTTCTTTTTCTGCTACCACATCATGATTATCAATTGCTGAAATATAGACTTACTTTGCCTCATTTTCCACAAATTATACGATCACTGCTATTAGCTCCTTTCTTCGGTTTTCACTTGACTCCATGCCCAATGGACTGTTTCCCTGGTCCAACCCCCAAACTCTAAAATCCAAAACCATCATTTACCCATAAATTTGCCCACCTTTTCACGCTTACTGAAGATAATATTGTGACATTGTTCGAGATATCCCTCTCGGGTTGGGAGGGGCAACTTCCAATCCAAAGTGGTTCAAGGTTGCCTCGGGATTGATTTGCATGCAACCCAAATTCAGTTCCGAGTGTCAATAGGGGGTGAGGTGCCTTTAGACCATGCAGTCTCGCAACCTATTCAACCATTGGTTGAAAAAGTGGTCATGCCGATGCAGTCATCGGATGATTCCACTCTTCTTTTGGGGAGTGACGTGTCTACCGACTATGTTTTTAGCATTTCCGGTTCAGTATTTTCAGAACAAGGGGGCATTCTTCTCACTCCGAGAACACCCCCTCCAAGCCCTAGGATGGTTTCCTTTGATTGGAATGACCTTGTTTAGCCTCATCTTCCTTCCTCCACACCCTTTCAAATAAGGGTTGAAGTTAATTCAACAAACATTTATCGATGTATCATGGATGAAGGATCCTCTGCAAGTATTTTATC
Organism: Picea glauca; assembly: GCA_000966675.3. Lineage (NCBI taxonomy): Eukaryota > Viridiplantae > Streptophyta > Pinopsida > Pinales > Pinaceae > Picea > Picea glauca. Next base: position 714,170 of record JZKD02S0413973.1, read on the forward strand.
CTCCTCGGTTTGGAAAGTCTTGGGATCTCTCGAGCTTGTTTCTTCTTCGCATGAACTGTTGGCTTTTGACAGACGTCCTAGTGAATATTTGGGGGTTCTTCCTCAGTTACCTATCTCATTAGGTGGGAAGACTGTCCATGTCGATTTTATAGTGGTGCAAGGCCCGTTAGATTTCAATATGCTTCTTGGGCGTGATTATGTATATGCTATGAAAGTTGTGGTATCTACGCTCTTTCGAGTGATGCATTTCCCTCACAATGGAAGCATTGTCACTATTGACCAGCTGACATCTGATAATCACCATCCTAATCAAGCGTTAGTTCAGGCTTCCCCTTTATATATTCCTAGTGTTCGTGTAGACTCCACCCCGCCACGGGTTAATTATGTGGCGTCTTATCCTCGGTGTTCAATTTCTTCTGAGAAGGAACCTATGCAATCATGTTTTCCTTCTCAAGACTTGGAATCAAAATTTGATCCATTGGTGTATCCAATGGGGGCATGGGAGCCCTTGATTCCCCCTCTTGGTCCAAGTAGGCTTGAGTATCCTTCTGAGTTTGATCTCGTGTTTGTATATCCTCAAGCCCTCGTTCTCGTGACTCTTCGTTGATAGACTCTACTAGTCCTGGCCAGACTCTCCATCATCATATGGAGTATGGTCAGTTCACTTCACCCTTTGGGACTGTCAACCCTCATTTGTATGATTTCTCAGATTTTGAATTACCTTCAGATAAGGCTATCCTTGAAGCCATGACTATGGTTTTTATACTGTGGGAGGACTTACACTATGGTTTGTGTTTTCTTCCCTTTTGGGAGACTTCCCAAGTTGACTATCGAAGAGACTCTTGGTCTGAGCCTAGCAGTGGGATTTACCTGAACCAGTTTCATACCTGAGTTGTAACCCCCATGGAGTCTTCTTTAAGCCCTTTCCAGACTCCCTAAAGATGCAAAGATTGCCAAGTGACCTTGTTTCTTCACAGTCGTTTAATTGGTCCAGAAGAACGTTCCTTACATGGGTCTTCTTTTAAGCCCTTTTCAGACCCTCTAAACATGAAAATATTGATGAGAAATCTTGTGTCCTTTCACGCTCGTTAAACTGAAATTTGAAGTCACGTCTGTCCGGCAGCAGTTTACCCCTTTTTCAGTCCAGACGGTCAACTTTACGAACAAAGGTATACTCTAAGGAACTTCAGTTCTCTAGAAGAGTACCCTCAGGTATCATTTTAACCCTTTTTCGGGCCTGAGGGACTAAATGTACGAAAAAGGAACCCCCACGGAGTCCATAGTTAAGCTCTTTTCAGAATCCCTAAAATTTAAAAGATCGTCGAGTGACATTATTCTTTCACACTCGTTAAAATGGTCCAGAAGAACATTCCTGGCGGAGTCCATAGTTAAGCTTTTTTCAGACTCCTTAAAAATGAAAAAATGGTCGAGTGATCTTGTCTTTATCACACTCGTTAAAATGGTTTTGAATAGATGTATTTTCGGTGCTAATTTACCCCTTTTTTCGAACCGACTAGACTACTTTCGAAAAAGGTACCCCATCGGAGTCTCCTTTTACATTTTTTCAGACTCTCTAAATATGAAAAACCGTTGAGCTTACCTTCTCTGGGCTCGTTAAACTTACATCAAAGGACATTACCATTGTGTGTTTTGTTAACTGCATTTGCATACCTGCATCTTTGTTCTAATGTCGACTCCATGTTTCTCTCAACTGAACCATCTAAAGCATGCCTTATACGCAAGCCCTGTAGCACTTTGCCTCTGCGTCTTGAGACCTTTGGTTCCACGAGGGATTTTTCCTGAGTGTCCTTTCTTTGAACATCAGTCTTGTCCTTGTGCCTCCAACTTGTATGTTTGTGACACTCATTCCTCCTTTGTAACATAACATTCTTTTATTCTTTTTCCAAAATTATTGAAAAAGACAAAAAAATCAAATATACCCCAAAAAGAGGAAGGGAAAAGTAGTTTCTTTATATTGGCAGCATAATGAGTCGTCATTGGATAAAGCACATCTATCTGTTTGTTTGTCAAACTTTGGGATTTAATACGACCTTAGGAATCTTTTCTCGCTACATAGAGTTGTGTCCTCCTCCATTTGGTTATTCTTCCAAACATATGGAGAGTTTGCGTTGCCTCCTGCATTGTTAACTTATGTCAAATGCTATGTTGCCCGAGTCTCATTAGTTGTCGTGCTATTTTTCAAGGAAAGTTTTACCAAGCCTGATTCATCCCCTCTGCATTTTGTCCTTTTCCATCATGCCTGGCCATCCCAAAAGTTCAATCAAGTCTTTGTCCGAGATCAATGAAGCCTTCAGTTTGTTCATCAATATCCTCTAGTCCATGACCGACGAGTCGTCGAAGACCTCTGGGTAGTGAAGTCGTACACTCATATTACACTCCTACCTAAGTTTTGAAGATTTTGAGGTTGTTGCTCGAGCTCTGAAGATCTCATCTCCAGCCATCAGGCCTCATCAGCTTCTAGAAGATGGATACTCTACATGTATATCTTTTTGATTTCGAGATGTAGCTCCGCTGTGTATTGCTCGCATCTACACTTTATATAGTTATATGACATGGATCTACAATGTATTTGATTGGTAGCCATGATTTTATTTCATCTCGAGCATGGGTATGCCTGCCTCAGTGAGACAATTATTATTTTGCAGAAGGAACCTCCCAATTTCTAGTCCCTAGGCTCACTTGTTTGGAATGCTGGTGAAGATTGTTAATGTATTTTGGCCATCAGATTCTCTTCTAACCTCACACATTAGGGGGAATCTGTTATAACCCTAATTTGCACCAAACATGCTTACCTAGCATCAGGCCATCTCATATTCCTTCTTTGCCAAAACACTGTTGAACAACTCTTCTTAAAAACCCCTTTTATAAAGGCCCACACGCCCTGATCCATTACTGCATGCGTGTACATGCTAATTGACCCAAGACAGCCTGCATGTACCTACAAAATGACAGAAAAAGGAAAGTTTTTGATGAAACACACAACTTTGGGTAATTTAACTAAACCTTTCGGCCATTCATGGCTGGTAACTTGACCAAATACCTAGCTTCTTCTAGCCTATAAAATAAGTGTTAGGATTCCCATTTGAAAGGAGGAGAATAATAGTAAGGAAACTATACCCAATTAAGCATTCCCTTTGTCCCAACATTTAGCCATCCTTGTACAAAGAGAAGTATAGAGAAAAGTAGTTGGAAGACAGTGGAAGAAGAGCCCAGGACCAGGATCGAGGAGCAGTGGCTGACTTTATCATTGTAAGGTATCATTGTGAAGTTAATAAAATAATTGTTTTTCCCATCCCACCATATGAAATTGTCATTATTGGAATATTTATTGTATGATTGATTAACTCTCTAACCTATTAGTTCATATATCAAATGCATGTGGAGTTCTCTATTTGTCTTTAGTGAATGTAGGTCAACATTGGGAGGAGAGTTGCAGTCAAAGAACGACCAAGTGTGAAAAGGGATTGACATCAAAACACAAAAAATAAGGTACAACAACTTAATCTCTTGAGCCTTGTATTTACATAGGAGTAATGGGGTTTAGGCATGGGATGATGGTAAAAAGTAAGAATCTTTAGGTCATTTCTGCATGCATGGTAAAAAACTTAGTGCTAGTTCGTAGGAGGGATTTCCCACCCACAACAAGAATATACGACTAAGGAACTATGGGATAAGTTAGGGAATTTGTATCAATCAAAGTCCCTGGTAAACAAGTTGTTTCTTCAAAAGAAGTTGTATCATCTTAGGATGGACGATGGATATTCTGTGACATAACATATAAATGAATTTAACACTCTGGTAAGTCAACTGGTATCTATTAATATTATGATTATAGAATAAGATAAGTGTATTACTTTGTTATGTTCTTTGCCAGACTCTTGGGATAATCTAGTTGTAGCAATTGGTAGTACCAATCAATCTACATTGAAGTATGAGGATGTAGTTGCATCCTTGTTATATGAAGATATGAGGTGGAAAATCATGGATAGACAGAGCACATATGATCTATTTGTAAGAGGTTGTACCCAAGACATGGATCCTAGTAAGTCTTCGGGGGGGGCGAGATCTAAATCTACAAGTAGATCTAAGTCTCCAGGAAAATTTTTGAGGAAATGCTAGAAGTGTGGTAAAATAGGGAATTATAAGAAAGATTGCAAGTCTAAAAAGGTTGATAAACCAAAGGGATTTGATGATACCTCTTCCATAGAGGTGAAAAACTCCACTGAAGAAGGAGGTGATGTTTACCTAGAATCTACAAGTACACATGCAGACCGTGGTGTATGGTTAATTTACTCAGGTGTGTCATATCATATGACTCTTCACATGGAGTGGTTCTGTGAATATGAAAAATATGATGGTGGTCATGTATTCCTAGGAGATGAATCGACAACCAAAATCATGGGACATGGAAGGGTTAAGTTGTTGCTAAATATGGAAGGATTAGAAATCTCCCTGGGGTTCTGCACATTCCAAAACTAGCCAGGAGCCTAATATCTGTAAGCAAGTTGGATGATGCAGAAGTGGTACTGTATTGGGAAAGGGAACTTGCAAGATGGTACTAGGAGAAATGGTGTTGATGAGGGGTGTTCGGTGTGGAACTTTGTACAAGTTGTTGGGAAGCACTTATACTAATGGGTGTAATAGTTTCGTTGTCCATGAGTAGATAAATAAAGAATACAATACCAATATTGTCCTTGTAAAGAAGACCATTATGTGGCATCAAAGAATGGGGTATATTTGAGAAAAGGGCCTTCAAACACTACACGGTAAAGGTATGGTTGAAGGTATGTATAATTTCACTCTAGATTTTGATTTCTGTGAACATTGAATATATGGTAAACATAATGGATTAAGATTCCCATATGGTGCTACAAGATCAAAGGGGATATTAGAGTTGATACACAGTGATGTGTTTGGACTTGTGCCTATTCCATCACTAGGTAAATATGTGTATTATGTTTCATTCATAGATGATTTCTCAAGGAACACATGGATTTATTTTATTAGAAAGAAATATGAGGTATTTGATAAATTTAAAGAGTTTAAGGCTTTGGTAGAAAATCAGACAGAGAAGAAAATAAAGGTATTGAGGATAGATAATGGTGGAGAATTCTACGAATATTAATTCGAAGAATTTTGTAAGAAGTGTGCTATATAAAGGCAGAAGACTACTCCATACACACCTCAACATAATGGAGTTGCAGAAAGGATAAACATGAAACTGATGGAGAAAGAAAGGAGCATGCTTAGTGGTGTTGAGTTAGGACAAGAATTCTAGGAAGAAGCAATGGGTACACCATTTTACCTGGTCAATTGATCACCCTTATTGGCCCTTGACCCAAGTTTTGAGGATCCTTGGTCAGGTTTGACCTATTTTTGGGACTTCGACAGGCTATCGAAGGCGGAGTGCAAGATGAAGCAGATATTGAGGGATCTCAACCCATTTTTAGGGATTTTTGGGTTTTGGGATTATGCAAAGTGTATGGGAATGTCGGCCCATGGGCTTACCCATGTTCAGGCCTAATTTTGTAATATATATAAAATACTAGGCGATGTAATGAGGAGTTAGTTGTAAGTGGTGCTAAGTGCTAGAATTCAATCTATGTGATCGAAAGTGCTAAGTGCTGAGTGGAGATTGTTGTTTCGCATACTGTATGAGGCTTGTAGAGCTTGGTTAAAGGGAGTGTAATAGATTGAGAAGAGGCTTAGTGATGTAACATATCTCAGGGAAGGAGGATCTAGTGAGGTGCACATATATCCTGTCCTATGCGGAGTAGGGTTTTTGTGGCTCTATGCATGTAACTGATTGAATAAGATAATAAAGAAGATGAAGAGTTGGTGGACGTAGCCCAAGGGTGGGAGTGAACCACGTACATGTTGTGTTTCTCTTCTTTGTGCGATGTGTTTATATGTTGACTTTTTTAGTGATTCTATATAGATGAATGGTAGATAGATATGTTAATGCTATGTGCTTAATAGTATGGATGAATACTAGATCTGGCCTATGTGGATGTTATTAGTGCTTGAATATAGTAGATCTGGTTAAATACTACAATTCTCTATAATTAGGTTTTAACTGCACTATAAACTAAGACTGGATATTGAGGAACAATAATTGCTAAGTGCTCTGTTAAGTGTTATAATCACAGATCTGTATCCCAGCTAAGGTTGTAGACACTGGAGTCCTGCAACCACCCATTCCTCTACCTCAAGTGAGACTTCATCTACTTCACAAGTGTTGACGAAAGGGTCGGTAGTTAGGTTTTGTTGTAGTGTTGTTGTAGTGTTGAAATCTGGGTATGCCCCTGGGCCAACAAATGGTTTCGTTGTTGGGACAAAAACTGTGATTGCTAGGAACTGAGGAAAAAGAAGATCTGTGCGAAGATCTGACCTGAAACTGTGACAACTCTGTGCATATATCTGTTTCCCTAGTGCGCAACATTCCACTTGACCTGTGAAACTTTGTGCCAAGAAAAAGGGTCAAATATAAATAAAAGAGGTAATATCTATAAGCTCCATGCTTTGTTAAAGACAAGAATAGTGAAAAGTTTTAGATCTGGAAGCTTTTTGCTCTGTTGAAGATAAGATTAGTGGAAATTTTTGTTTCTAAAGTATGGACCTAGGTATGTTTGATAAGATTTGTCCTAGATTGAAACTAGGGCACTGATAGATGAAAGAAGATTTGATATGAGTAGATATGATAAGAATAGTGAAAGATATGTTATGCCTATGCATAGAGAGAATGTTTGGACTAAAAAATAGATGCATGATCCTAGAAAGAATTTTTTGCAGGTTAGCTACTATGATCCTAGTATGCAGTACAGGAAAGGTTGGGGATCATTTAAAATAAAACGAGGATTAACCCTTTGTTACAGTTGTAGAAGACCAGGAAATCTGGCTAAGGAATGCTCTGGTAGAAGATCTAGTTGTCTCTATGTAGAACTATGGACCATGGAGTATTGGATTTCCCTAGAATGATTACTAAGGTTGAAAGAATGAATATGAACCAATAAAACTGTAAGGCAGATCCAGAAAATGAGATTATGGTAGAACCCCAGAAAGAATCAGAGAAAGTATTGCTACAGATGAAAGAAACCTTGAATGACCACCGACATACCAACTCATCAGAGATCTTCAAAGAAAAAGAATGCACAGAAGAAAGAATAGGAGACTTCAACATTGACTATGTTCTCGATGAGGAAACACAAGTGAATATCATGACAAGAGGAACTTGGGAAATTTTAGGGGAGCCTCCTATGATTCCTTCATTGGGAGGAATAGGATTATTTAGAGGAAAACTGATAACCCTATGTGGAAGACTTACCCAGATATCTATGAATGTTAATGGAACTTCGACAGAGGAATATTTTGAGGTTGTTAAATTTACTGAGAACAACGCCCCATTTTATATGTTACTAGGAAAACCTTGGATTAGAAGGGATCACACTAGAAGAAAAGAAGAATAAGTCTTAGAGCTTGAAGCAAGAGTTGAAAGATTTCATGACTAGGAGGATCGCACGCTTGATTGAAGAACATTAGAACAGATTGAATCTATTTAAAATCAGAGAGTGGGATGTCGAAGATGGAAGAACACAAGAAGGCTCACAAGAGACTGAAGCACCTAGCCTAGATAAAGAAGAAGTATTTCCCTTGAAACCTAGGAAAGAACCTCAACAACACAAAGTTACTATTCCAAAAGGAGATAAGAATCAGAATGGAAAAAGGGATATCGAGATGAAGCTCATGGAAAGAAGGATAGAAAACTCAATAAGAAGAGAGAAAAGATTGAAAAATTACAGAAGGTTCCAGAGGGAACTTCATAGAAGGAAAATTTTCAAAATTGGAACTTTGTCAAGATATCAGAACAATGTCACATGGCACTTCACCATGGCGAAGAAATATATCCATTAGGAACAGTATAATCGTTAGACCGACACCCCGAATGGGTAGAAAGGAATTTATGGTCAGAAATTTCACCACCAGACCATTGGGACCACACCATAATGGATAGAAATGAGTTAATGAAGGCTTCTCACCCGTTGCAAGAGATCAGTTTCCAAGTTATATATTTATTCTCTCGATCCATGCACTAAGAAAACTTTTGATAACCGTGATTATATAATCCCAAAGATTAGTTTATTTTTCACATTGATCATCATGCTATCGCCATCCATCCCGTTGCATTGAGAAATTACTCTTTGAACCCAAGATATTCAACCACGAGTGTGTATGTCCGAAGAACTTAGCGCAATTGAAGAGTTTGTGAAGGAGGTACCCATCGACCTCATGAAAAAATGAGTAATGTCTGAGAGAATAATTTTTTTGGGTATACAAGCATCGTTGATGAGAGGAGTGCAAGCCTCCCCATCTACTTCTCACAGATTTGATCCATCTCGATCAACAACATAAAATATAACCAAGCACAGAGATAACCTAGAAAATGTGAAGCTAACCCCGACCATATTTCTCCAATACATCCTGGCTCTAGCTGGCGCAATGAGTCGAGATAGTGTACCAAGATATTTCGAGTACACCATGGTTACTACATACCTCTCGAAGGGGATACACGTAGTTCGAGCACAGCAGGACAAGATCATAGTATTGAAGTTCAACGACTTTAACCTCAGAGATCACAAGAACCATAGAATGCTCACCCCATATAAATACTTGACCAGGACGAAGGGGAAGAACTCAAAGATAATCCCCCAACTATGGACGATGAAACTCACACAATCCACCCTATTGAATGTAATTCAAATCCCACACTTCGAAAGGAACCAGGAAGTTAACGCCTGTGTCAAGATACTACTTTCATGTTACCATGGAAGCTAATTATGGCTTGACCACCATATCACAGTTGATCTAACATTGATCCATAGTATCACTGGATTAATTATGCAAGGACCCAACCCACAGGAGTTTTATCCAGGAAAATCTATAGATCGTGCACTCGCACAAAAGATTAAGGAAACCTACAACGATGTTGAGAAGGGGACGCGAGGCTACAAGGTAGCCTCCATCCAGAATGGTGTAGTGCGACTATCATGCCAGTTAATAGATGAAAAAATAGTAAGAAAGAAAAGACCCACACAGGTCACAGGGTTTTTCGTTGACCTCGCAGGGAAGTGCGTGGAAGGCCTACAGATGAACTGGGTGAAGTACCTAGTTAATCAGTTGGAACTAGACTGTCGCGAAGCACATGATCAAGGATATAAGTTTCACTTTAGATGGCTCCTGATCCTCATCACATTTTTTTCCTGGAAGATGCCGGAAGGTGAGACCTTCAAGGATATCGAGTCGTTCGAGCCGCTTACTGCGAAGTTCACCACACTCTGGTACTCGAGTGATATGAACAAATAGTGGAGGTCGAATATTGTTTTTCACACATATTACCTCCAACTGAAGAGATCCATCAAAGATGAACCTTGCATGACTCTGAAAACCCTACAGAGGTTCCAACCCCTGATGAATTTCCACATTGATCGACACTTCATCTACATTACAACACGAGCAGATGAGCATAAGGAGGAACTTCAATCGTACTACAAGCTCACAGAAGAGGACCTTGAGGATATCACTAAGGACTAGTTGGAAGACCTCCTTATTCCCACAGACTCTCCAAAGATGTCTGACCCTGACAACTCATATACCATGCACAAAGAGAACGATACACCCTGACCCAGAAGAAGGAAGAAGGTCGAAGAGGTCCAAGACTTAAGAAATGCCTTAGGAAATACTGCTTCAGTATCACCTGACTGGGGGGGTGATGATGAAGTAGAAGAGATAAATGGAAAATAAGTTGAACAAAAACAATACAAAGTAACACCACCTAGAGATGAGACCAATTCCTTGAAGAAGAGGAAGGTTTCTCCCCTGAAACCTTCTTCTCAAAAGAAATCCAGAGCCACCATGACCAAGATGCACATTATACTCACTACCGATGATTTTGACTTCATCATAGCAGCCCTAAACGATGCCTCACAAGAAATTGTAGAGAAACAAGAAGCCAAGTAGAAGGAAATGTACGATAGAATTGAGGTCGAACTCTGACGGGTAAAACATGCCCTTCATTCCAGCCACACAGTGTACACTATGCCCCTTCCATCGGGAGAACGAGAGTTGGGAGATGAGCCAATCCAACTCCACCGACTAGCAGATGCAACCGAAGCTCGCTTTTGTCGAGCACAAGAAGAAACAGAAAAAGCCACCCAGGCCTTGAAGAAATTAAAAGAAGTACTCATAGAACAAAATCGACTTGCATATCAGGAGAAAGTTTCTCTCCAGATGAAGTTTGAAAAGGAGAAAGCACAGATTCAACAAGAAAATGAACAGTTTTTCATAGAGCAGTTTGAAGTGAAAGAAGCAGTCAACAAAGAACTTCTCTCTATGATAGGATTAGAACCACATGCAGAAGACTAAGTCGAGCATCAAGTAGAGAAGCTCATGGAAGCTATCCAACAACTACAACAAAGAATAGTAGAATTAGAGCTCCACGCAGTGCCCGACACTCCGCAGGATGTGAGGGATCAAAGAGAAGCATCTGCTCAAAGCACAGTTGAAATAATCAAAGGCCTCGCCATGGAATGTAAGAAATTGAGTGATCATAGCTCCCAGACCTATGAGAGACTCATTTAGAATCCAGAACTAAAGACACTGGAGTCACAACTCCAAGAGGCCAAATATCAAGAAGAAACAATACAAGTGATGTTGAAGCCCCTGTCAGTTGTTGAAAGGATGAAGCGATCCCAAGAGAAGCACACTGCCCAACAATAGGCCCACACCATTTAGAGAAAAGTCATGGAAGTGACTCAAAGGCTCCAACCTATACAGGATGAGGCTTACCAACTTTTCATAGAGATCGAAGGCCGAGGAGAAGAACTGGAGCAAGTCGTCACTGCATCCAAACATTGCCTAGAGGGACCTGTCAACGAAGAAATCATACAAGAGTTCGCTGAACAGGAGGCCATGGCACAACAACAAGTCGAAACAACTCGAGCCAAGCTCGAGTATTTTGAGGCAGAATTATCCAGATTAGAGTGACTAGGGATGAGTCACAGGTGAGTGTTGGGGGCCTTTTGGCCCTTGACCAATTTTTGAGGATACTTGGTCAGGTTTGACCTATTTTTGGGACTTCGACAGGTTTTCGAAGGAGGAGCGCAAGACAAAGTGGAGATCACGGGATCTCGACCCTGTTTTAGGGATTTTGGGTTTTCGGATTATGTAAAGGGTATGGTAATGTCGACCCATGGGTTTACCCATGTTTAGGCCCAATTTTGTAATATATATAGAAGACTAGGCGATGTAATGAGGAGTCAGTTGTAAGTGGTGCTAAGTGCTAGATTTTGATCTATGTGATCGAAAGTGCTAAGTGTTGAGTGGAGATTGTTGTTGTGCATACTCTATGAGGCTTGCAGAGCTTGGTGCAAGTGAGTGTAAGAGATTGAGAAGAGGCTTAGTGTTGTAACCTAGATCAAGGAAGGAGGATCTAACGAGGTGCACGGATCTTATATTTTATGCGAAGTAGGGTTTTTGTGGCTATGTGCATGTAACTGATTGAAGAAGATAATAAATAAGATGAAGAGTTGGTCGATGTAGCCCCAGGGTGGGGGTGAACCACGTACATGTTGTGTTGCTCTTATTTGTGTGATGTGTTTATATGTTAGTTTTCTTAGTTCTTCGATATAGATGAATGATATATAGATATGTTAATTCTATGAGCTTAATAGTATGGATGAATACTAGATCTGGCCTATGTGGATGTTCTTAGTTCTTGAATATAGTAGATCTAGTTAAATACTACAATGCTTTGTAATTATGGTTTAACCGCGTTGTAAAGTAAGACTGGATATTGAGGAACTATAACTGCTAAGTGCTCTGTTAAGTGTTAGAATCACATATATGTGTCCTAGCTAAGGTTGCAGACACTGGAGTCTTGCCACCACCCCTGCCTCTACCTTGGGTGAGACTTCATCTGCTTCATACGTGTTGCCGAAAGGGCCGATAGTTAGGGTTTTTTTGGTGTGTTGTTGTAGAATTGAACCCTAGTTCTTCTCCTATGCCAACAGCCCTCATCAATGCTGCATGATAAAACTCCACATGAGGTATGGACTGGTAAGAAACCCTCTCTTGAACATCTCAAAGTGTTTGGTTGTGATGCTTATGTACATGTTCCAAAGGAAAATAGGAGTAAGATGGATAATAAAGTTGAAAAGTGTATCTTTATGGGTTATAAATATGGTGTGAAAGGTTATAATCTTTGGAACCCAGAAACTAAGATGACCATTTACATTTGGGATGTTGTTTTTAGAGAGGTAAACAATTTTTCCAAACAATAATTCCTACCAAGGTGAGAAGAACCTGAGAAAATAGATTTTGAGTTGGATGATGCAAAATCTGAATCATATGAAGAAGATGAAGTAGAAGAAGAAGAATCTCATACCGGAGTATTGATGAGACCTGTGAGGGAAATAAGGAAACCAGAAAGGTATACTCCACCTAATTTTCATTCTAATTTTTCTTTATATATTATTGATGATGATCCCATAACTGTAAGGGAAGAAGTGAATTCAGAGGATAGTAAACTCTGGAAGAAGGACATGGTTGAATAAATGGATTCCTTGGATAAGAATGAGGCATGGTATATAGTTGAGTTTCCAGCTGGAAAAAAAAAATTTGGTAGAAAATGGTTGTTTAAGAATAAGTGTAATGCATAAGGAAAAGTGGAGAAATAAAAAGATCGGTTAGTAGAAAAAGGTTATTCCCAGGTAGAGGGAATTGACTTTCGTGAGATTTTTTCTCCTATTGCCAAGTTAACTTCTATTAGATTTCTTTTATCTATTATTGTTTCTTTTGATCTTGAAGTGGAACAAATGGATTTGAAGACAACATTCCTACATGGGGATCCAAAAGAAGAAATCTACATGAAGCATCTAGAAGGATTTGTAGTGAAGGGAAAGAAAGAGTGAGTATGTAAGCTAAATACGTCACTATATGGTCTGAAGCAATAACCTAGGATGTGGTACCAAAATTTTGACACATACATCCTTTGATTGGGATTTCTGAGAAGCAGGGTTGATCACTATGTATATTCCAAGCAGGTTGGTAATCACTTCATTTATGTAGTGTTGTATGTTGATGACATGTTACTGGTAGGAAATAACATGGATGCTACCAAGGAGGTGAAATCACATCTATCCTCCAAATTTGACATGAAGGATCTCGGTGCTACTAACTTCATTCTAGGAATGGAGATTAAAAGAGATCGTGAAAATAGGAAACTCTGGTTGAATCAGAGAAAATATGTTGAGACAATACTACATAGGTTTAATATGCATGGAAGTAAACCGATCAAGGTTTCTATTCCTATAGGTGTAAATTTATTTGCAAATTAGTGTCCCAAGACACATAAATAAGAAGAGAACATGTTCGATGTTCCATATGCCAGTGTAGTTGGTAGTTTGATGTATGGAATGGTCTGTACTAGAATGGAAATTTCACATGTAGTGGGAGTTTTGTGCAAGTATATGTCAAAACCAGGGAGGGAGCATTGGACAATAGTATAGAGGGTCTTCAGGTATTTGCATGGCACTAAAAATTATGGATTGCGCTACCAAGGAAGAGCAAGATTGGACATAGTGGTGGGCATACATGGTTTTTTTGATGCAGACTGGGCTAGAGATATAGATCGCAGAAGATCCATAAGTGGGTATGTGTTTAACCTATTTGGAGGAGAAATTAGTTGGATGAGAAAAAGGCATGATGTAGTGTCCTTCTCAACTACAAAATTTGAATACATGGCAGCCACTCATGCAAGAAAGGAAGCAATATGGTTACATAGATTGTGTTCAGGTATTGGGTTAGTAGAAAAAGTAGTGAGATTAGGGTGTGATAGTAAGAGTGCAATCTTCCTGGAAAGGAACCCTGCTTATCATTCGAAGACAAAGTATATTGATGTTTAGTATCACTTTGTGAGAGACATGGTTGAAGAAAATAAGGCGTTGTTGGAAAAGGTTGACACTTTGAACAATGTTGCAGATTCATTGACAATGTCTGTGAGCACAGATAAGTTCTCCTGGTGTAGACTAAAAATGGTCATTGTTGCCCTGGATTGTTGACTATGTAATCCTGTGAACCCCTGTATGAAAATAAAACAACAAGTGGGATAATGTTGGGTATGTGTTATATTCTTTGCATGTGTGTGTGTGGGCACGTCAGATTCGACAACTACGTCTGAATTTTAGCGGATTTTTCTATTTTTAGCGGTTTTATAAATTAATCTCAGATTAAGGGATTAGGGTTTTGGTAGCTACAGAATACCTAAAAAAATATATATATTGTATGGTGAATGGTGAAATTAATACAATAAAGAGTTGAAAGGTGCGACACCAAGGAAAGTTGGTTTTCTCCCAGTTAAGGGTTTCCAACGTAAATCTATGTGTACTATGTGTATGAACCATTGATTAATTTATGTTTTTCTTAAGAATCTGTATGCATTTCTTTACTTCATAGGTTTAAAACTTACAACCATGATCACAAATTTGTTTCTTTCTCTTATAAGTCCAACTATAAAATCCATAGAGATGTTATTCCATATATATGTTGGGATCAACCATGGATGTAGTTTCCCTGTCATATTTATTGTCTTACCCTTGTTTCTATGGAAAATGTCATAGGTTACCACAAATCCCTAGGTGTTGGTTTTCATGCCTTCCCAAAAGAATGAGATCTTATTTCATTCAAATGTTTTATGAAATCCATAGTGACATATTGTAGGTGATGAATGAAATTCCTTTAAGACTATTTGTTTTAAGGATGTTTTTTTACTAGAACAATGCAACATTTATACCTCAATGAATCCATATACCATGTATACCCTTTAGGAGGGATAGGATGTTCCTCAAGTTGGTGTATGAATTGGACAATATTATAATTTTACAACCATTCTTGACAGGATTCCTCAATCCAAACTAGAATAAGTAAAGCTAAGGAAAAGAGGGATTGATCCTCCTCAAATTTATAAGATAAATAATCGACCCTAGATGTTGGTTTTCATGGCTTCCCAAAAGAATGAGAAATTATTTCATTCATATGTGTTAAAAATTCTATAGTGACCTATTATAGGTAATGAATGCAATACCCTTTATTTTAAGAAATATTTGTAATACCTCTGTTTCCCCCAGCTTGTAAATAATCATTAATTAGGATTACCATGCTATGGCATGTGAATGATGTAAATGTATTTTGTTTATATTTCCAACGACTGACTGTGGGGGTGAAGCCTTGAAGTATTGGCCATGATATCACTAGAGTGTTAAGATTGAATTCCTATGAGCCTATGGTCGGGTGGAAAGGTGAACACCCACAATCGGTTGGTTGGCTGCATCTTGTATTAGATAAGTATTCTCATACCCTGTATAACTGAATTGTGATAGTAAAATAAGGTTGAATATCCCATGAATGTTTTGAGGATGTGCATGTTTGTTTGATGATTTGACTATTTTTCTCTTCATTTCACCTGGTCATGTATTAATTAAGGACCTATATGGTCAAGTATGAATGGTATACGTAATCTCTCGATCCCCCTGTAGTGTCTTGAATTAAAGGAAAAGAACTATGATTTTGATAACCATAGGCACAATTTTCATATGTGCATGTTTATGCTTCCAGTCATTTGGATCTCTTGAGAAAGGGGTTTGTTAAGCTTAGGAGGGGTAGTGCAAAGGTGCACAGAACCTTGGAAATATGTGCAGGGATTAAGAACTATTTAAGTTCTAAAATTCTAGGAGAAGCACAATGAGTATTCCCTCACCTCGTTTGAAGTATTTGTAAGATTAGGAGGTATAACGGTTGTAGAATGAAACCGAGGGTCCTACCCTTCACACCTTTCACCTATGTAACCAAACACTTATGTCCACGACATTAAAAAATTTCTAGCCAAGATTTAAGTGTGTAGCCCATGAGGATTTTCAGAGGACCCATATGACTAAGTTCGGGGAACCTTGCGCTAGTCCAAATGATGGTAAGTGCTTATTACCTTTGGAGTTTTGGGGGTTCAAAATTCCAGAATGTCACAACTTCACAACGACCAAAACTCTCGAATATTGGAGTTGTGAAATTTTTTGATTCATTGATATATGGATTCCGTTGGGAACCCTTCTTGATCGTTCGATCAACCAGTGGAGGGTTTCGCGTATGGTACTTCAACGAAGTCCCACTTTGGGAGAATGGAGTTGTTGTAGCATCAAAAAATATGAACACCAAACTCATGATGTAACGAGAGCCATTTATCCGAAGGGAATTTGGGACCAATCATGACCATCTGATCTAGATGGTGGTCAGTTTGAATCTGACCTACTTCGGGAGAAAACTGGAGACTACATGACCAAACCCACGAAGGCCGAAGTGACGGGGACCATTTTTTTGTGGACACAATGGGTCCCTCTCTGATCATTGGATATACTCCATGATCCATTTGAATTTGACCTACTCTAGGAGTAAGGATATGATTAGACCATGAAACCTCGAATGTCGAAGTTGTGAAGTGAAGGAGGCCATATATTATGAGGTCTACATGGATGCATCTTGACCCTAATATTAAAGGGTTTGGAAGGCTATCAGTCTGAAGTGATAGGGCATAGTGACATCATCCAAGGTGACATGGAACCATGATTAACATGCCACATGTCACCTAGAATCATGAATTTCATAGACCATATAGGCCCATTAATACGTGACATGTGTCACCCATGGCCCTTGCTACATGTCAACCCCTAGTACATTCCCACATGGACAAAGTGATTGGTGAAGTGACCGAGACTCCGGGACTTCGGAGGATTTGGGATGTAGTGTTGTAGAGAGATCAAAGGGTCGAAGGACAGAGCCATGTGGCAAGATTAAGGGACTTTGAGAGTTTGAGACTCTGGGAGGTTTCGTGTGCAGACAGAAAATGGGTGCTCAGTTCCAAAGCACCGAACGTTGAATTATACTTAGGAATATTCCTTAACGAAGAGTAAGATCCACCATCAGAATTAATGGTGAATGGATCTCCACCATAGATACAAGAGCGTTGGGAGCTCCGGGACTTCGGGTAATTATGGATGATATGTATGAGATGGACCCATGTGGATGCCACGTGGCCCTTTAATAATAATGCTCGAAGAGCTTCGGGAGGCAATAACTTGCAATCCAAAACTCAGATTTCGGTATGGTGGAAACCATTAGAAAGATCATAGCAAGCAGAATCCGAGGGAGATCTCGGAATTCAGACTTGAAATATTTAAGGAAAACAAAATTATGATGCCCCATTCAGACTTGTTACAATATTTTTTTACTAGAACAATGCACCCTTTATACCTCATTACATCTTTTTTCCATATAATCCTTTAGGAGGGTTGGGATATTCCTCAAGTTGGTGGATGAATTGAATGATAGTTTAATTTTTCAACTATTATTGATAGGATTCCTCAAGCGAGCCTAGGATGGGTAATGATAAGGTAAAGAGGGATCCATCCTTCTCAAGTTGCCAAGATAAAGCATCAACCATCACATTTTATTTACCCTTCCTATAGCTAATCTTGTAATCATTCCCTAACATCTTGATGAACCAATTATGTTTCTCTAGTGATGATAATCTATGTTTCAGAAAGTACTTCAAAAGATAATAGTCAATCTTGATCTATAAATATCACCCTATGAGATATGGACACAAGCTCTATACTACATGCAGGATATCCACCATCTCTTTTTGATATGTGGATCTACTTAATTTGCGGCCAAAAAAATTATTATTAGTGAATTCCAAGAGGTTCTCTTCTTTCTTAAAAACTACACCAGGATATCTACCCAAGACATTGCATTTCAATTTTTTGTTTTTAGTAAAATATGGTATTTCTAATACTAGAGTAGCACACATGGAATCCTTTAATGATAAGAAGGGTCTGAACATTAGGAAACATGCACCAATTACCTTCCTTATTTAATACCATTTCCTTTGATGATGAGTGAAGACTAATACTAGGATGTATGAATCCAACCTCTAACTATTCCTTAATGATATTTTCGACTTCATTCTTCTGTGAAAACATGTTCCTATAAGGACACACATTGGGTGGTAGACTACTTGAAATTAATGGAATACAATGGTAATGATCTTCTTGGAAATGTGGTAACACCTAGGTAATTTAAAAAATATAATGATGTTTGGATAGGATAAACTATGAATCAAGATGAATTTTCTATGGAGTGGTGTCCACTACTTGTATGGCATTGAACTATGCAATAATTCTTGAGTGGCCTCTCTTCAATAATTTCTCCATGCAATGAGAGGTGATAATTTCACGGGAATCATATGTAATCCCTTTGAGGATATGCTTGTTCCCTTCCTTATTGAATCTTAGGTATAAATCCTTGAAATCCATACTAATAGCTACTGAAGTGCATATCCATTCTACTCCAAGAATTACATCACAACCACCCATGTCAACATAAAACATGTGGGTTTTGAGAAGATACTCACCCATTCAGAGTTTCACATTTTACATCAACAACCACATTTTATCATACCTAAATTGGAAATCATAACTTTATAATTAGGTATATGACGAACATTACAATGGGTTTTCCCAACTACTCTCCTATGAATAAATATATGGGTTCTACCATTTTCAATCAATACAATCACTTTGTGATTCTTGATATAACCAATCAACTTCAATTTTTGGGATGGCGAGAAACTAGATAAGCATGGAGAGAAATTTAGGTTTCATCACAAGGAGCTTGCAAAGTGTTTTCCTCATGTATTGGAGATGTGGCATCATCTAAATTAGGTTAAGGAGTTACTTTAGTAGATGTTTCTTCTGAGTGTTTGTTTGGGGAGACATCCATTTGGAATAATTTTTGTTCTTTATATTTGTTCCCTTTAAACTATCTTTCATCAAAATTATAGCAAAGGTGAGGGCGTTGGTGTTATGTGATATCTTCCAAAGATAACTTGTGGATTTTGACTAGCTTCAAGTTGGAGGAGTTATGAGTAGTTGTCAAAAATGGGCTATGGAAAGTGGTAAATAAAGGTCCCTTGGTTTGTGACTTGATCGCCATATCAAATTCTTTATATCTTTCACAATATCCCAACCATGATTTTTGGATCGACATCATGATGTGTTATCTAATTCCTTCCTTGAGACCACTAATAAAAAATTATTTAAAAAATGAATCAGATAGGCCCTCTTTGTAGATTTCCAATTCATCAAAAGTGGTAATATAGTCCATAACTATTCTAATTTGGCATAACTTTGGTAGGCACCCAAAATGGTGAATGTCACATTTAAAATGAGCATAAAATAATTGCACAAAATAGGTCCAGGAAACGTAGCCTTTATAATCATTTTTATAACATTTTCACCATTGCCAACATTTGGCATCCAATTATAATACCCCCATTCATTTTTTTGTAGGTTATCAATATTTCTATAGAGAGAGAAATAGTGTTCAATTTGGGTAACCCACCTCAAGGGATTAGAACCATCAAATTTGTTCATGTTAATATTTGAAAAAACATGCCATGAATTTTGATCACGAAAGTGTGTGTGGGGGTTATTGTTATATCCAAGTGTTGATACTAAAAGGGTGGGTGAATCAATATCAAGTACAATTTATCACTTTTTACAAATTTACTTTCCAATCAAATAATATATCCAATAAAGAGAAGACATAGAGACACACAATGCACAATAAATATAAGTGAAAATACGCTGAAGTTTTTTCTTCTATAATAAAATATTGCATTCAAAGGAAGCTACAAATTCCAAGATTCTCCAACATAAAATGGAAGGAGAGACTAACCCGATGGTTTACAGGCTCCAACTTGAAGTAAGCTACAAGTCCCTAAATTCTCCAGTTCCAACTGCAAGGAGGTTCCAACCCCCTTTCCTTGTCCCTTCCTTCTACCCTTAAATATGAATGATAGAATCAACATTACGATGTCACTATCATTGATACATCATCATCATCAAACTGGGTCCACATAGAATGTCATGGTCACTGTCACTATCTTTGTGACAATGATCTATACATCATCATCATCAAATTGGCTCCACTTAGAAACTGAGTCCACATAGAGATCCTAGGTCCACATGGGTCCACACATAAACCCAAAAAACCACATAGAACCTTGTGAAAATAATCAACCTTCGATACTATAGGGAAACCATATCAATTATCAAAACATCGCCATAAAATTATAAAATATCCTTCATAAGAGATCCTTATCCTCCCAATTTCTTCACTCCAAACTTGTTCTAAGAGATCACAAGCTTGGAAGCACTAAAGACGAAAAAATCCATTCTATATTTATAGTATATAAATTATTATTTTTAGTTTATGGTCCGACCTGGTTAGATTGTCCTCAATTTGTTGGTTGGGTTGTCAGATGAAAAAAATCACATCTCCTCATTCCTTTTGAATTATGTGGACTTCCATATATTATTGGAAAGGTATCGAAATAAGATTTCCAACCATGTAAACTTTGATTCCATTTTTTTTATTTATGTAGGGTAAACATTCCCTCCCTCAAATATAGGGTATCCATATTGACCACAAATAATGTTTTAAACAATATCCATCTTGCAATATTGATCTTGGACATCTGTAGGATTCTTCACTTGACTGTAGGGTATTCTTGACCACAACTCTAGGGATTCTTGTGGGCTTTTTCCAAGCATATTTTGTAATCTTCTTCTTCAATAAACTATGGGATTATTTACTTCTTCTATGGTTGACATCAATTTCAACCAATTTTCCAACAATCTCCCCCTTTGTCATTGATTAAAATACTCATGCTCCCCCTGTCATCCTCCTCTCCCCATGTCAACATCTTCCTGATTTTTATCTCTCACTTTGACGTCAATGGTAAATAGTGACTTTTTTTATTTGGGGCCACTTCCCTTGAATATATGGCACTCAATAGTACTTCTTATTTATTTTATGTCTTCTTATCCTTTCTTTCTTTATTATGGTCCTTGGAGCTCTTTTTTTTTACTTCAATTTTCTTTCTCGTCTCTTTGGCTAGTATGTATATGTTATTCGGTCTTCTTGTTGTTGTTGAAACCAATTTTCTTGAGTCATTTTTTTTTATTTAACATTTTAAGGAATCAAACTTAAGAGTGTGTCCTTGATAACATATTTTATTGACATTGAGGATATAATGCTTCAGATAATCAACCAGTAGGACATTTTCTTCTTTTACATTTTCACTTCCAAGATTTACTACACCTTTTCCAAGTATTTTGATAGAGGAGCCATCTCCAAATGAAACACTCCCACCCTTTTTATTTAATTTTATGAATTTGTTTTGGTCCCCATTCATGTGTGTTGAGCACCCATTATCTATGTACCATTCATCTTCTTCTTATTTATCTTCAATGATCAATGCTATTCGACAATTTTCCTAGTTTGTATTCTATTTCCTTTTCCATATTGTAGCTAGTTTTATGATAGAAGAATCTTCTTTTATATATGTGCAATATCGTGCTTTGTGACAAAGATTATTGCATTTGTACCATATAATATTTTGATCTATCAATGGATGAGATGGATTGTAATTTATGTTGTCATATCCATAAGAATTTCTAGATCTATCATTTACATTATTGTTCCTTGGATATCCATAGTCATTTTTGTTTCCCACATAGTTGTTTATTGCATTGATTTTGCAGTGAATTTCTTTGTGTCCAAAGTTTCTGAAAGTATAAAAATGTCCAAGAAAAATATTATCATACCTTATAGGAAGTATTATTCTTTATGCTTCACACCTTCTGAATTCTAGTCTTTTGTTTCAACTGGAGGTGTTATGTTCCTTTTGTTCTCCAACTCCCTCTTGATTGGTCTCATACATGGTAGGAAAGAACCTTCTTGATGTCTCAACCCTTCTAAACTCTGATCTTTTTTCATGGCATGTTGTTCTTCAATATCTTATTTATTGTTGATTCTAGTTCTTAAGGAATTTTCATAGCTTATAGAATTTCCTTCATCTACCTTTATTGATTTATCTTTGTCTGTTGTCTTAAAAATGTTATTGTATCCAAGTCCTATCTTATCGTTCGGTATCTTTGATTACAAATAATTTCATCTAACTTTTCAGTGCTTCTTTCAAATTTCTCCATCTTTTCCATTTTCAATATTAGCACTTTTTCTTATGTGATCCAATTATGCTTTCAATTTATCATAATCTTCTAATTTTTCCTTCAAGATGTCAATTGTCTTTTCAAGCTCATGATTCACTTCTTCACAATTTTCCAATTCGTTTCTTAGCTCTCTATATTTTTTTAGCTTAGCATTTTTTTCTTCTACATGCTTCAATTTTTCAATATTCTAATCTTATTCTTGTTCACGTTATGTGTTGTCTTTGCATCCCCAGAAATATTCAAAGCTTGTTCCTTCATTAGACTCTTCTTCATAATTATTTTCTTCAATTTCATAATTTTTGTGATCATCAATTTGAGTTTCTTGAGTTATGAAGAGAAATTATATTACATATTCTCCATATATTTAATCTGAAGAGCTTCCATCCTCCTTGGAATAGAGGCTCTTTTTCTTTTGGAAGATTGTATTTTCTTCAAAAGGACATTTCTTAGCATAGTGTCCTATTCTACCACAATTGAAGCATTGAAAAGGTAACTTACATTTGTATTTGTCAGTTCCCCTCTTGAGATTTCTTATGAAATGTGCTTCTTCTTCATATGAATCATAGCTTGATATTTATTCTTCCTTGTGTTCCTTATCCTTTGTTTTCTTCATAGCTTTAAAGGTTTCTTCTTTGTTTGATTGTTCATTTTTTGTACCTGTTCTCACTTCATATGCTAAGAGGGATCCATGTAATTCATCCATTTTCATTTTGGTCAAGTCCTTATTTTCTTCAACGACCGAGACCTTGGTATAATATCTTGTGGGAAGTGATCTCAACACTTTCTATAAAACCAAGGATTCATTCAGTTCTTCTACTAATTATTTGATAGCATTGAAAACTTCATCAACTCTAATTAGATAGGTTGTAATATATTCATTTTCATCCATTTTCACATTTTCAAGCTGTGCTATTTTTCATTGAAGTTTGACCTGTTTGGCCTTAGGGTCACCTTCATAATTTTTTTAAAGTTTGTCCCACACCTCTTTGGTTGTGCTACAACTCATCACCTTGGAAGCAATACTTGGTGTCAATCGACCTAGGATAACATGCCTGGCCTTTGCATTGCAACTCATTAATTTATTCTCATCTGGATCAGTGGGTGTAGTTTTTGGAACTTTATGGCCATTAATAACTGAGAGACAAATATTAGATCCTAAATATTTCAAGTAAGATTGTATTATGTTGCTCTAGTATGAATAATTGTTTCCATCAAATCGTGGAATCCCATTTGGAATGTGGCCTTAGCATTCCATTTTTGTTAATGATGTTCCTTCAAGTGATTAAACTGTGTTGAAGGTAAATTGTTTTGGTGCCAATTTTGTATATTGAGAGGGGGGGGTCAATCAACAACATGTACAATTTATCACTTTTTACAACTTTAATTTCCAATCAAATAATATATCCAATAAATATGAGAAGAAGAGATACACAATGCATAATAGATATAATTGAAAATCCACTGCATGTTTTCTTATATAATAAAATATTTCATTCAAATGAATCTACAAATTCCAAGGTTCTTTAGCACCAACTGGAAGGAGGCACCAACCCCTTGGTTTACATGCTCCAACCAGAAGGAAGCTACAACTCTCTAAATTCTCTAGATCCAACTCGAAGGAGACCCCAACCCACTTTCTTTGCCACTTATTTCCACCCTTGAATATGAATGATAGAATCAACCTATCAATATCACTATCATTGATACATCATCATCATCAAATTAGGTCCACTTAGAAACTGAGTCCATGTAGAAACTAGGTCCACATAGACTGTCAATGTCATTGTCACTATCTTTGTGACAATCATTGATACCTCATCATCATAAAATTATTTCTACTTAGAAATTTGGTCCACATAAAGATACTAGGTCCACATGGGTCCACACATAAACCCCCAAAACCACATAGAACCTTGTGCAAAGAATCAACCTTCCATACTTTAGTGAACCCATATCAATGATCAAAACATCACAACATGACTAGAAAATATCCTTTATAAGAGATCCTTATCCTCCCATTTCCTTCACTCCAAAATTATGCTAAGAGATCACAATCATGGATGTACTAGAAATGAAAAAATACATCCTATATTTATAGTAGTTATGTGCCTATTTTTAGTTTCTAGGTAGACTTGGATGAATTGTCCTGAATTTTCTAACTGGGTTGTCGGATGGATAAATTCGTATCTCCTCATTCATTAGGAGATTTAGGTACTTCCATATACCATTGGAAAGGTACCAGAACAATATTTCCAACCATGTAACTTTTGATTCCATTTGATTTATTTATGTAGGGTAAAAATTCCCTCAAATATAGGGTATGCAAATTGACCAAAAATAATTCTTTCAACAATCTCCATCTTGCAATCTTGATCTTGGATATCTGTAGACTTCTTCATTGGACTGTACATGCTTCTTGAACACACCTATGGTGCTTCTTTTGGGCTTCTTAAAATACTCACTTTTACTCTTCTTCTTCAAGCAACTATGGGTTTCTTAACTTCTTCTAGGTTTGACATCAATGACAACCAATTTTCCAACACCGAGAAATATGCATAAACATATAATATGATATATTGGTCTAAGCACCTATACTGAGAATCAATAAACTTAGTATATCAAAGATACAACAAAAAAGAGAGACAAAAGATAAAGACAAGTATTGATTTGGTAAAACCTTGGTAGACACCAA
This sequence comes from Picea glauca, assembly GCA_000966675.3. NCBI lineage: Eukaryota > Viridiplantae > Streptophyta > Pinopsida > Pinales > Pinaceae > Picea > Picea glauca. The sequence goes on from JZKD02S0413973.1 coordinate 739,061, forward strand.
CCTACTCTTACAGATCTTTGTAAACACAAATATACTAGAGACACCAATCCCCACCACTAAGCACCAACTTAATCAAGAGACACCAATATCCACTAGTATAAACCCTATTAGGCACCAAACTACACTTATAGATCTTCGTAGACACCAATCTACTGAAAACATCAATCCCCACCACTAAGAACCAACTTAGAAAGAGATACCAATATGTTTTTTTGAATAGAACCAATATTCTATGACTTTTTAAAAATATGATAGCATTCACATTACCTTCACTGAGTGTACTTTCTACTTTTACCTTCACTAGGTCTAACAAAAATCTGAATTTCCAAAAGAAATTTATGGTAACTTTCCAAAGCTTGTTGTTTTTGGCCTCTTCCCAAGAACGAGCTTGTACAACATGCCACATATCCTATTTTTCAAATCTAGTTCTAAATTTTTTACCTAAGGTACTTCAGTATGTCTCCTCATATCCCTTAAAATTTCATAATCTCAAAAATTCATAGAAAATAAGTTATAGAGAAAATGCCAAGGTTCTTGTTTGAAAATTATTTTAGGACCATTTGGAAACCCTATATTCCACAGGGAATATATCAGAAGGTATATAAAAACAAGGTATGAAATTGTCACCTGAGGTACTTCTATATGTATTCATATCCTTGAAAACTTCTGAGTGGGACTGGTTGCATTGGATCGTGGACAGTCTGTAGTATTTTGGGTGTGAGTTGCAAAATTTTATATCAATTATTTTGTGTGGGGCATGCTATACAAGTGAGATCTCCTGGAAAGGCCAAAAATTGGCAAGTTGTGAGGAAGTTACCGTAAACTCCACTTGTCACATCCAATTTTGATCAGACCTGTGGCATTACAAAGAAGAAATATCAGAGAACTACCTAAAAGAAATTTTCATACCCAGAAGGGACGAAACTTGGGAGATAGAACAAAATAAATATTGTCTAGCAGAACCGCCTCAAAATCAAGATTCA